>SJOL01013156.1:185445-208502 GCA_004794785.1 Opisthorchis felineus | reverse complement strand
TTGTCCAATAGCCATAGGCTACCAGCCCGTTTCACCAGTAGCATCCTCCTTTACACTAGTATCCACCAGCATTCGAACTAGCAGTGTAAATATCCACACACCAAAACGTCGAATGCCTAGAATGCACTACGCCACACATGGTGACCAAGCGAGGTTTTACTTTGGTTTATCATAACCCTTTCATAGCCGCTGAGGATTGTGGACTTTTCGTGCTCTTCGGCGGTACTTGTAGACATACCAGTGACTGTGGATCACTCTTTCCGCACGTGTGTCTTAAGAGGGACGCAACGCCCCTCAAAGCCCTTTTGATTGCCATTCGTTGGAGGGGAGCAAACACTGGGTTTCAAAAGACATGAAGAAACTTATCAAGATGGGTAGAATTAGCAATACTAACCATAACTCAACCCCTATGAATTCCTTTGACGATTTGAAAGATTCCCTTACAATTGCCTCAGGAAGGCTTTTCTGAAAATTTGGCTGTCCTGAGAGCCCATAACACTCTTGTTTTAGGAACTTTGGTGTTATTCGGTGACTCTAGTTAGACTGGCCGGTTGCGGGTAGTATGAGGTATTCCCGTACACATAATAGTAATAGGTTTATTTCCCAACTTGTAGGAAACATGCCGATTAAGGAATGATCGGGCCGTTATGACCTGAACACGGCAGGCAACAACAAAACGCCGAGGGAGGCACAACCAACAAAACATGCTTATTATATGAAAAATCACCGCAGTCTCCGTCAGTTACTTTGGACCTGCAACGCACTTGCCGGTGAGCTACAGATGGTCGTGTCACCCACAATTTGAACTTTTGCCTCGCTAGGACACTGCATGATTGATTTTCAGCCAAACATGCACGCAAAAGGCACCAAAAATTAGAAAAGATGCGGAAGGTATGGCTGGAGTTTAACCGGCTAGAAGCGCTAGGGTAACAATGGAGGTGTGACCGGTATGTCCGATCTAAGAGTTGAAGCCATGGTCTTACCAGGCCACACTGAATGAGGATTAGGTTGTTTTAGCCAAACGACTACTGCATCCATCGTTACTGCAATTCAAAACAATTGCCAAACACCTCCGTTCCAAGCATTTCAGTAGACTACCCAAATAGCGGAACCTGAATGAGGTCAGTGGGATTTAACACAGCGTATGCACTCACCAGTACGCATTCCGGCAAACCGATAAACTGTTGTGTATTCTGCCAAACCAGAAACAGTAGAGACGTCACTGTGACCTTTTCTACGTTGCTGTATTGAGAAGACGTGTCTGAGTGTACATGGCGCGCTAATACCCTGGTAGTCCACAAGGGTGCAGATGAAGTAGCGCCAGGGTCCACAAGCAACTTGGTTCAGAGATTATACCCCTAAAGTTGACAGGCTAACCGTTCGTTTGTAAGTAACAAAGCTTTTGAAAGTGCACAGCCCCATATCACACAACCAGCTGGACCTCCTTAAGGGACTCAGGCTTTGCAAACCTGGATTTCAAAATAGGTGACTGATCTCACAGAGAACTGCAAAGCAGATGAGATGTGTTAGGACCTTACGTAAGCACTTGGCTTTGCTGACCACTATCCACTTATGATTGAATACTGGACATTTTCGGGGATGCTAGCACCGCCTAGCACCGCCTCACTATTTCCGTTACACCTACTTTCTCTCCTGGTACTGTCCACCTTATGTAATAAATACCAGATTAACTAGTCCATCATCCCGAAAGTTCACTCCAATCAGTCCTTATACATTTGGCTTCCCTAACCGCAACACCACTCTGCGTGCTTATATCGGTTTGCACTTAATCTCTTGTACTTCACTAGCATATGTTAGCAAACCCAACCCTTGGTCGCTAGTCTACTAAGTAAAAGACCAACACTATCCTATCACATATAATCACTTATTGTCATCACCGTTATCGCGGTAGACGTCAAGTGTTTATTTCTATGTATATTAATGCACATTATCCCATCTGATGTCTTCTCAAACTCACCATGTTTTACTAAACTCATTCCATTCCCTCATCTTCCCAAGCTTTGAACTCCGCCAATGTCAGGTATGGACGGCCTGGTTGGCTGTTATCTACTTCATCTGGCCAATGATCTACATCCACAGGATCCACAAACGCATCAAAAACCGAAGATCTTATATCGGCTTCGTTCAACCTTTGTTTTCTCGGCCAGCCTGAAAAGAATCCTGCTGCTCAAAGAATCGCACATCCCAGCTCAACGACCTTAAATGTGACGTCTGTTACGGAGCTGTCCAAAACACCGAAGTATGTCAGGCCAATGATGGCACGGCACTGCCATACCCAGTTTAATAGCACACCCGCAACTATTACACTCCTACTCTCGACCGTACCCTCTCGCCCACTCGTTCTATTAACGGCAAATACCAACAAGCTCCCTGCCTGGCCCCAGCTGCCTCTACATGTCCATTCCAATCCACGGAACCTCTCGTTCGAATTTACCCATTTCTGTGTGTCCGTGCTTCCCGCAAAATTCAATAACTTTCTATACAGTTCACGTTCTGTCTCGTGTGTTGGCACCATCTCACTCTTCCAAAGAACTATTAGGCCCGACTCCACGACAGCGACACCAGTGAGTCTCTACAGTTTCACTATACACCATGAGCTTGAGGTTCCTGTTACCATTTATCCGCTTTGCTAATCCCTCCACTTCATCATCCTACTTACGCTTTTTGTGACCATGGCCATGAACCCAACAGTCCAAGGCCACGAGGCCTCAGCGGTGGTATTGGGTTTTAGTTCAATTTGACCGGCTGTATGACGCCAACTCTGCTGATTCACCAGATCTGTTATTCTGGTTCCTCAATTTCCGCAGTTTACGCTTTTCTTGTCATGTGTCAGGCAGGAAGCCTCTTGTTTCGCCCGCCACCTTCAAATCCTAACGATCTGATCTTGTTCAATATTTTCTCCAAAAAATCAGTTATAATTGTGCTTCCCTGCCCCTGCGGGTTTAGGGGTGACCACCTCTACATCGGATAATGCCCACTGTTACTGGCACTGTCCCTATTCCGCGCCATCTTATTTACCCCAAAAACGCCACCAATCATTCTTTTATTCTGCCTGTTACACTATGATCTTGCTCGGCGGTATGCCATTCACCGGTTGGGAGTAAAATTATTAAACCTTCAAACGCAACTTCCGAAGGGCCCGTTCATAACAGACTGACCTGCACAGGCCCAATCGACCGTTTAGAATGGGCTTGTTTAAAAATTTCTAATTAGTATTACTTAGTGGCACAGGTCAAGTCTTTTGGTAGTTAGGTTAGCGTGCTGAGCTCAATAATAAGCATCTGACTTTCCATTTAACTGATATACTGAGGATACTTCCAAAGCATGAAATTATGGGGTGTGCAGTCGTGGAATTCAGCTCGCTTGCGTAGATAGTTCATCATATCGAATCTGAACGCATATTGCTGCTGCTTAAAAGTCATTGAGGTTCCTGAATAGCTGTGCTTCAGAATTTGGAGGGAAGGCCTCTCCAGGTTACTTTTTACGTTAGGTTTTCAAAAATACCAAGACAAAAGATGATACCCCATCACCCTGTCGTTTCAGATATCCCCGGACCTGGGCTGTCCAGGGCGTTCTTCATAATAGATACCACCCCGTTCTAACTTTCCGGAGTCACGGGAATTCTAGACAAAATTTAATATACGGGCTCCAACTCAGGGTCCTTCCTGCCAAAAGGAAGGCAGCCGTGCGCTTCTCAAAATCGGGCCACATTGGGAAATATCTGGACAAGTGCCTGACGCTGGTGTGTAAGGCGTCAAATTGTGTAAATGGCGTCAAAACCGTTCTTCCAGGGTGCGCGCAAAGGTGACCATCAACAAATTACTGTGATTTTCTTAATGAAAGCTGTGAGCCTCAAGTGGATGAATCCCGCTGGCCAAAGACAGGAAACGCGGCCAACATGGTGTGCTTCGCCTTTTGGGAACCGGCAGTTAAGTCTAATCAGATAGGTCACCCGGTCTCCGAAGCTAATGGTGATATATACTCACTACTTGGGGGTAAAAAGCATATTAAATGCTCAAAACAGGTTAAAAACCTTTCAGAACCTATCAAATGGACAACGTGTGCAACGGTAGCAACCTGGAATTTAAGCACCCTCCTTTAGCTGCACCCTGGAGATCTTACCTCGCAAAATGCACTACCAAACTTATAGATTGAGGCCTAATTCGTCCGTGCCTATGCACATCGTATTCTAACTGCCATCACATAAACAATCACTCATCGCCCTGCGATTCGGGTTCTTACCCAAATCCCTTGGTACACTAGTTATAAGAATCTACTCCCATTCTCGATGACAGCTTGCACTCGTCACACTTCAAGGCTCAGTGATACAATAACCCACACTCCCTCAACCCTCAAGCCTGCCCAGATCACGCACCTACTCCCTCCTCCTGTGGCTTTGCGCTCAACGACCAACGCGAGCCCAGTGAAAAAACGGAGCACTCCTTCTATCCCAATTATGAACGTCGCTGATCCTGCGTCGCCATGTAGGTGATGCCGCGTTTTCAGTTGGACCCCGTTCATGTCGATATTGCTGTACGTCTGCTTTCATTGTTAGTTTAAGCTGGACGAATCCCTGTTTTCCGTGTCATTCAAAATACCTTCGCCTTTTTGGCCTTATTGGAAAACGTTCCATTTTTCCTAGCTGCAGTAGGCATTTACCTTCCTTCTCCTATAGACGCCATGCTTTTGCAGGCCCAATCTAACCGGTAGCCTGTGCTAAAATCATTACAACTTCCTCCCTTCCGCTTTCTCGCCGTCAGCTTCGGCTGATTTAAATGCCCCATTTGGTTACCGCCTGCCTTATTGGACCACATCTGCCGTGATTTTTCAAAAAGTCCAAAAAATCGGCTATTATTTGTCAGCCTAATTAATCTCATGTCGTTTCCTTTGGCCAACCTCCGGTTGCAGAGTTGCGTGACTCTAACCAAGCTACCCCAAACGAGAGGATCTGTTGAATGTCCTTTATGGGGCGAAACACAACGGTGAGATAATGACACGACGCTGTAACATCAAGTCTGGTGGCACACTCGAAACGGTTTTCCCGTACCTTTCGACATGTCTCTCGTCCTCCTAGCCCCGTACTCACTGAAAAGAAGGACCTACCGAATCTAGCCAAACCGCCACGGACGCGAGTTATCCACTGTGTTCAGCTGGGCGAATATGTAGGATCAACTGCGCTTTCAATCTGCACTGTTTGCGAGTTCAGGAGCTTTCTCCATGGTACCCGCAGGTCCAATGCACCTCGACCAACCAAAGAATTTTTGTCAAAAGTTTCCCCTCCAAAATTAGGCCAGTAAACTCATGCAACGAAGTTCTACGTGACTCTGGGATACAAACGACTTCCTCCTTCGTTATGAAAACCCCCATCCACCATCTGAGCTAAAGCATCCTCTAACCCTGACTATTTACTCAGCTGTTCAATCTCAACCACCCCCAGATATGGTGCAAATCGGTCGGTTTTTATTACCAGAGCGCTTGCCGCACACGTTGTGTCAGTTTTTGGTTCCCCGCAGTTTGTGACCCATCAGATTGTACGCATGTCTTCTGGGCTAACACAGCGAGGATTTGCTTGCGACTTATATGCAGAGAAAACTGACGGCTTTAAAGCAATTCACGAAATTTAATGAGAACCATGAGCAAGAGTGCATTCTTTTGACACTGGCCAAAACAGTGATGCGACGCTATTATGGATGCGACCGCATCAGCATTGGCTGCCTGGCTGCTGTTATGAAATACAATGCGTCAGTTTCGTAGTCTGAAGCCAGTGCATAAACGACTTCCATCGATGGATCGCAGGGGCCATGAAGGGGGTCGGAGACAAGCATAGGACTAAGAGACTCCTTAGAGCTCAACCAATCGTTCTGACTGCTGGAGTCAGTAACTATCTGAAGGGGTAGCTCTGAACAGTGGCGCGCGGCTCGCCGAAACAAGCGGTTGTGGATAGCCTGAGTGAGGAAACCTCCATCGTTGAAGCCATTGTGTTAAGGACCAGGACGGCGACCCTGTACTTTGTTGTTGAGGCTACGTTACTTTATCAACCGCGTGAGTGAACGGCAATGTTTTCGGCACACTCCTCACAATATTGAACATTACAACGAATATATTCGGGGCTTTACCACAATTCTTCGAAGAGATTAGGTGACTGTATCATCAAAATTAACAGCAACAGAGCAGGCAAACGCCAACATCTTGCCAGGAAGTATGGACAGCGCCATGTTGAGACCAAACCGCGATCAAGACTACTGGAGTGGGCCGCGGTGCATATGTATGGTAAGGCTGAACTCCCCGGCACCTCTGATCTGCGGGTGTAACGGTGGGTACCGTGGGTGCCGTGACCAGGATAAGGATGCGAATCCCGTGGCCACAACCTTTTGAGGATGGGGATGTGCGGACCTTCCTGGAGGAATTCGAGGATGTTGCGGAGGCGGCCGGACTGGAGACCGACAGGGGTAAGTTGGCGCCGCTGAGGACCCTCCTCAGAGGCTGGGCGAAGGCGGCCCTGGATGCGGCCGGATGAGACCCTCAGAAGATGGACTGGGCAGCTGCGAAGGAAGCTCTTGCAGCAGAGTTCGACACGCCGGCCGACCGCCAGGAGGCTATGAGGCAGTTCAAGACGGCCAGCATAGGACCTGGATGTGACCCGACCGTGTTCTTCGCCAGCCTTGCTGGGGCTAAACGGAGTATTGCACCAGCAGCTGCTGTCTGAACAGTTCGTCGAGGGAGTGCAGCAATGCACTCACTGCGCCTAGGTGACAGGTCCGTGCAGCACGAGTTCCTTATCAGCCCAGACATTGAGCAGACAATTTTGGGGGCAGATTTTCTCAAGGGCACAGAATCTGTGGTTGACCTCAAGCGGGGAAGGCTGGTGACCAGGTATGGCGCAGTCAAGCTTGAAGGTTACCAAAACACTGGCGTGAACGAACTGCATGTCCGAAAGCTTCCGTCCTGTAACATGCCGTCAGTACAATCCGTGGCCGAGGAATACTCCGAATTGTTCACAGGCGAAGAAGATCCGTTTGACTACTGCTCGTGTACTCAACACGAAATTCCGCTCTCGTCTGAATGCTTTCGACCTTACGGACCCCGTCCACTGCCGCTCCATCTACGGGAGCGGCATCTCCTGCAAGTGCAGGAGATGTTGAAAAACGGCGTAACTGAGGAGGCCAACAGTGCATACTACTCCGCGATTGTACTTGTAGAGAGGGCAAATGGTAAGTATCGGTTCTGAGTGGATTTTCGGCGTTTGAACGAACTGACCGTAAATTGGGCTGTCCCTTTGATGGCAGAGATTTTCGATTCCCTCAAGCATTCCAGATATTTCACGGTGTTCGACTTGCGTTCCGGATATTGGCAGCAACTATCTATCAAGGCGGAGGACCGGGAGAAAACGGCGTCCACCGTTGGGGACAGCCAATATCAATTTAGACGGATGCCGTTTGGTTTGTCGGGAGCACCATCCACAGACCGGCGCTTGATGCTTCGTTTAACGAAGGGTCTATAGAATGTGTCCGTTTACGGGGATGATATCGTTGTGTACAGCAACTCGGAACCAGAGCACGCAGTTCATTTGAAGGCCGTATTGAAGCGTATTCGGAAGGCTGGTCTGCGGATAAACGAAGCCAAGACACAGCTCGCTCGGAGTTCAGTGACACTGCTGGGGCATAAAGTGGGTCACGGAGAGGTTAGCCCACTGCCAGAAAAACTGGCAAAGATCGAGGACTGTGCTATTCCCAATTCCAAGCGATCCCTACGGCAGTTTCTTGGGCGAGCAGCATACTACAGCCGGTTTGTCCAAGATTTCAACACGATTGCTGCTCCACTGTACGACTTGCTTGGGCAAAATCGGAAGTTCGAATGGACCAGGGAAGCACACGAGGCTTTCGAACGTGTCAAAGCGCGCATGCTGGATCAGCAACTGACCCTCAAACTGCCCAGGGTCGGAGAGATGTTTACTGTTGCAACGGACGCTAGCGACCGCGGTATCGGCGCTGTCCTGAAGCAGAGGCATGGAGTTATCGAATATGCCAGTCGCGTCCTGACTAACGCTGAGCAGAAGTACTCGACTATTGAGAAAGAATGTTTAGCGATCGTCTGGGCCCTGGATAAGTGGAGGCCATACCTGCTTGGACAAAGATTTCATGTCGAGACTGATCACAAACCCCTGGAGTGGATCAGGACCACCAGAGATCCTCGCGGAAAGCTCGCGCGATGGGCACTCCGGTTGCAAGAGTACGACTTTACGATCCGGCACGTGCCAGGGAAGGAGAATCACCTGGCTGATTGGCTGTCAAGACCAGAGGCTGAAGATGAGGCCCCCAGGATCATGATCGGTGCCAATAGCCTCGTCGTCGAACTGGATCCCGGGAGGTTGGTGCAACTCCAACGGCAGGATCCTGTGTTGCGGAAGGTTGCAGCCTCCTTGTTGGATGGACGGAATATTGAGAACGGAGACGGAGACAAGGAATTGCAAATGTTCCAGAGTCACTTTGATAGATTGAGTCTGAGTGAGGCTGGCATAATTTCTTGGAACGACACTGATTCTGATGTTGTGCTGCCCGTAATACCTCGCGTCTTGAGAAGGAAGCTGATCGTCGAATGCCACGAAATGGCACACACAGGGTGCACCAAGACATACGACTTACTTCGGCAGAGGGCCTACTGGCCCGGGATGAGAAGTGAGGTGATGGATTATGTGGTGTCCTGTAAGCGGTGCCAACTGATGAAAGGGGATACGACAGGGGTAACCAATCCCATGGAACCCATTCCTGTATCAGAAATCGGCGAGTTATGGTCTGTGGACGTCATGGGCCCCTTTCCGGTGACGACCAGCGGAAATCAGTATATCGTGGTGATGACAGAACACCTGTCGCGGTGGGTCGAGGCGGCAGCCGTGCCAAACCAACGGGCGACGACAATCAGCGGAGTGGTAATGCGTCACATCGTGGCCAACCACGGGGTGCCAAAAATGATTCTAACGGATCAAGGGCCTTGCTTCGAGAGCGAAGAGTTTAGGAGTTGCTTGCAGAAGCTGGGCATCAGACGGCTGAGGACGGCACCATATCACCCGCAAACAAATGGTCTTACAGAACGCAATAACCGAACGATCAAGGAGTGGCTAGCGGCCAACAGAGGTGATTGGGAAGTGAACCTGCCGATGGTGTTGCTCGCTCATCGGGCTTCCATACAGCCAACCACAGGCAAGTCCCCGTTCATGCTGATGTACGGTCGACATCCGCGCCTTCCAGTTGATCAGGAAATTGGGTTATGGCCGGCAACACACTTGTCTCCAGAGGAGCTAGGAGAGGAAAGGAGGAAAGCTCGAGAAAACTTGTCCGCCGCTCAGGAAAGGACTAGACAGAAAACGGCAAGTAGAAAGGCACGACCATTCCCCATAGGCGCGAAGGTTAAGTGGAAGGATCATCAGAATCCTGGAAGGAGTGGACTGGGATCGCGGAAGCTGGGCAGCCGATGGCAAGGTCCGTTTGTCGTTACCGACCGCCGGGGGAACGTCTATACAATTCAAGACGGTCGGGGATCGAAAAGAGTAAATGGGACTCAGCTTCGGAAGTGGCATGATACACCCGAAGAGTTGCCGAACAGACCAGCTGCCGGAGCCGACCCAACGGAGGTAAATGGAAATCAGTGGCATGCAAGCAACCTTTAAAGGGTGAAGGTGTGTAACGGTGGGTACTACTGATGACGCATGCGAGTAGTATGTGTGTTCTCGTAACTTCGCCTTGATCTAATGGAAGGTGGGATTTATTACGGAATTTGTGGAACTACTTTGCAGTTTTTGCTTGCAATTGTGCGATATTCAATGAATATCCAGGAGAATTCAAGAAGACTCGTTGAAGAAGAAGATGGATATTCAGTTTCTAAAAAACAACGTGCAAATGACAGTTTAACTTTCCTGTCCGATAGTCTGTAACTGTTTGGTTGGCGTTTTTCTAATAAACAACTCCGCAGCGATGGGTTTTCCTCCTTACGCGGATAGCCCTTTGCCATGTCAGTTTAGGCGAAAATTCTCCCCGGTGTTCCACAAACAGATCTTCTGGAGGAGGTCTGTTTACTGTTGCATGTCAGTTACAACTATAGGGGCAGTGGAGAAGTCCGCGGAAAACTGAATTGTTACTTTGACACTCTCAGCCGTCACGGAAGTTTCAGTGCATGCCATGGAACCGGTCCATTATGGAACATACGTCTTTTATAGCCATTCCTGTTTGTCATTAGTAATGTGTTGGACTGTGTATGGTGATGGGTTTTCAACATGGACATTGGTCTGGAAATGGAGTGCCGTCGTATCTGTGCATTGGAGTTTGTGGACGTAGGTGTCTGTTGTTGGAGAGATCATCAAGTGTACTCTGCAAAATGTGATCTTCCAATAAGTGCAACTACTCAGCGCAGCCGAACTCAACGAAATCTTGCTTAGGGTGCAAAACCAAGCCGGCCGCGGCTTAGGACGTTGATCCAGTGAAGCTCGGTGAGCAGTCAAATTATCAACCATATTTAGCTCACCTCTGGGGGCATTGGGGCCTCACTGACTTGTTGGTTCCAAGTGAGCTCAGCCAACCCACCTCCGTGCTTTTTCACTCTGCAGCGTGATTTCTCAATCAGTGCTCGTGTACGGAAGAATGAAACTGTTGTCCCCACCCGTTTCCAAGTCAGCTTTCAGCAGAGGAAATCAACAGGGAACGTGAGTTTGCATGCGGTAGCTGCATCTGCACACCTAAACCGACATTCAGGTGATAACAGGTCTCACCGTAAAACTGGGTTTTGCGGGTTTTCGCCGTGTTTTGAATAGGACTGGTGAAGAAACAAAGGTTAATTTCCAATGGTTGCTGGTGTCCAAACATTTGCTCCCTGAGTCAGCGATGCGGTGAACTACTACGGTGTATTTTAGTGCTTAGGCTGCTACAATGATCCATGTAGCCATCAAAACTCATTAAATATAGCGGGTTTCCCCGGTGGATAATCTTAATATTAGCAGCGATTCAGCTGATTAGCCAGTGAGAGGGATCCGGCTGGCGTGTTGGCAGATCAACCGCCACCTGGAATGCGAGTAATTCGAAAGCCCTGATTAAGTATAAAAAGATTCACAGCGCATCAGACTTAGAGTGTAGCATCCTATAAATTCGCACACCTCGGTGCGACTCAGGCAACTTCTATCCAACGGATACTAGGATGTGGTTGGCTGTTGGGTACATAATTCGACTGGGCAGACAGCGGCCAACATTTTGCCCAATCACGTGCGACTAAGGTTACGGGCCATTGCGGCGCCCATGAGTGGTAAGGTGATTAGAGCGTGGGTCTCGCCTGACGGTTTTTTTGATTTAGTTAAACTTTCTGCTCTTGGTGTCTTTCAAAACCATTTTAAGATACGGGAGAAATCCAACACGAAACTCCTCGGTAAGTGCAGTCGTGGAGCCGGTGGAGTGGTGTGCCCGTTTGAGCCAGACGGTCGACGATGACGGGTGTCAGTTTGATATTTTCAGAGGTATTTGTATTTGTGTTCGGGGAGGTCGCTCAAGCTATGAGTTATCCTGATATAAATGCACTACTCGTTAAATACCGCGTTCTCCTTCGTTTGTTTGGACGGTTTGATCAGATATCTGACTGTTTTCGTTGGTCATTTCGGTTTAGCCTTTTGTGATGATCGGTGCCCCTTTCGTTGTTTCTGTCAGTCATGCTACGCGGCCAAGGTCACAGTTTCAGACGCGTTCTTGATTTACTAACAATGTCACGGACGGGACTGTCACAAACAACGTTGGAAAAATATACAAGAATGCTTCCATCCAGGATAAGTGGACTTCATTTATCACCACATCCTCGCATTTCTGTAACATTCCCTCCGGGTCAGCCCACATTGGTTTGGAGACTATGCCTGTAGTCTGTATAATTGGTGAGGCAGCAAGCACCATTGAGTTGGACCCACTTAACGTCACGGAGCAATTCTGCTTCTCAGTTAGTTTTTGTTTCCACCAGATATATTAAGAGCGGTGCACCTTTCGTATCCAACTGGTGACCTTACAATCACTTTCGACGTTCGTTTCAGAGTCAGCGGGATCCGAACATATATGAAGTTGAAGAACGGTTTACCGTTGATGCGCACTGTGATGGATTTTCGTCGACCGGGTGACTTCATCCTGAACGTGGTGGTCCCAACCGTGGAGTGCGCCCTTTCATCCATGGTTGCGCGAGCTCTTGTAGTTGTATCTGCAACCTCCTTTGTGGTCCTTTTGGTTTCACTTAATTCGCCGCTGGTTCCGGTGGTGACACTGACGTGAAAAGTATGATCCCTCACAAAACCAACAGGGTGTGGGCGGTCTTCTGGGGGTCCGTTTAGAACTGGATTGCCTTTCGCGCGTCAGACTGAGGACTGGGAATGATGAACTATTCCAGCATCAGCCCTAACACCGATAGGATGCTGGGATTAGTTGGTAAGTTTATTAAGCGTCAACTCCGGATCCTGCTCGATTCGAATCAGTAGCCCGGGTCCGAATATCTGCATCCTGTTAGCGACTAAAGACCAGTCACGAAGATGAGACAGTTGAATTGGTCTTTGGTCATGGTGCTGAGTTTGGAGCGTTTACACTTTGTTAATCGCACCGGCATGTGATGAGATCTTCAGTATCCATCTTTGTAATCTTGGGACACTGGTAGCGAATACTGAACAATCGACTCTGTTCATCGAATATTGGAGCCAAGATCTTGGCATTGTATGCGAAGCCAAGGTCAGGAGGAAGCTTGGGGCGTATGAAGTTTGTGAACCGATCACTTTCAGCTATCCACAGCAACAGTCGAACCTCCCATATGTCATCGAGTTGAACAAAGTCGGTCTGAAACGTCCTCATACTCGAATTAACTTTCGAAAGTTCGTCTAGATTCCGCGTCATAATTGAATCCAGCAATCGGTCCGGCATCAGTATATGTGGAACAAGACGGAGGTTCACGTGGTTTTGCTATATTTACCGACTGACTACGTATGAGACTTCCAATGAGCCTCACTTGAACTTTTTCGAACACCTGTTATAAATTGATTGGGGTTGCTCTGATGAAGTTGACAATGTGGACTCAGGTTTTCCGTAGTTTTTATGTCTCTCAACTCGTTCTGATCGTTTACTTGTTATTCAGTTCAATGTGATATACCAAAGAAGCGATAACTTGGGCCAGCCTTTAATGAGAACAAAAGAAGATTGGTACAACCGTATTTCTAGTGACCACAGAAGTCTCCACGAGGTTAAGCTATAATCTCTGCGCTATCGAAATGTAACGTTTGTCCAAACCACTGGGCTAATACAGTCCACTACCTCAATCCGCTCGTCCGCAAATATGAGGCTAGGGTTTGATCTCACTCAGCCTTGCAGCAGAACTCTATACTTCGTAGATGTGAAGCGCATGTGATGCAAAATCATTTGGATAAATTAATATTGTCCGAATTACACTGACGTCTGATTCAAGAAAAGCTATATCATCTGGGTACTGGACAACTGTGGGCGAGTGCCTTGGGGGCATTTCGACCTCACAGGCATCAGGTCCTGGGAATGAGTCTTCCATGATCATATCAGTGGCGAAGTTGAAGAGGTAGGGTGAAACATGACAGCCTCGCCTGATACCTTGAGTTAGTGAACTTGGTCCACAGACTCAAAGGCAACTTTCTGGTAAGGGAAGACCACCATTTTTAGTTGCTAGAAGCACTGTCGTTGTTCTGGAAGCTGTCGGAGAGTGAAACTGCGATCGATATATCCTCCTGTAGCATGAAAAACGGCTTGGGTTTCATGGATTTGTCTCTTTCTATGTTCACCCAACCTTCGAAGGATAAAATTACGGGGGACTATCGTTGCCACAGCTGCCTGGCTGATGCCACGGTGGTTTTTATGCAGTGTTCGTGTACCATTTTTAAAGACAAGAATGGCTGTCGGTGTACCCCATTCTGCAGGCACTTTTCCTTCACTCCATATACGACCAATAGGTTCCACCAGGTGGGTAATCAGGGGTTCTCCGCCTTTGAAGGGGTTGTATAGGGACCGTCCGGTCCAAGTGGCTTCTCACGTTTCAGCAGGGATATTTCGTACTTTGTTTCTGATGGGCACATTACTGAAGCGATTGATGCTCTTTGTGAACGTGAGCTCCAGATTAGTCAGTGGTTGAGGCGCGGATTTACCGACCAGTGTTCGTACACAACCTCTGTATCTCGACTGCTCTTGTCTAGGCTTTGGCGATCTGACAATATGTCATCCTCCATGCTTCCTTTAGGTCGCACGGCAGCTAGGCACCGAAAGGGTGTTAGGGCTGAGCGATTATTTATTATATTACACTACGTGGGCATACCACAATTGAGAACCAAACAGGGTTATCACAAGTCACCTGGTATCGCCGTCAGAAAATATTCTTAGCCGGATTTGGCCTTGCTTCATTCTTGTGGTGATGCCCTGCCAAAACTGCCACCCTGCTGCATTGGTTGGGTCTAGGTGCTGCAATGATCCGGCTGGCTGGCTATAAACCCATCCCACAACCGTGCCTACTTGGCCACAGGGTAGCAGCACCGAGCTGCCGTGCTACAACTAACCGTAATACGAGACGTTCTGGAGGTCAAGTACTATCCTGTGTGGTTGGAGTGTGAAGGCCGTAAGGCGACCAGCGTTTGCATGTCTATGGAAGCAGGGATGCTGCCTTTCCCCAAGGGAAGACGTGTTCGCTCACGGTCTACGTTATCTCTCCTTCTACCTGTCACAAAATGAGCGGCCGCGGAAAAGGTGGGAAAACTCGCGTCAAGGCGAAGACCAGGTCGTCGCGTGCCGGTCTTCAATTCCCAGTTAGCCGTGTGCATCGTCTGCTGCGCAAAGGCAACTACGCGGAGCGTGTTGGCGCTGGTGCCCCGGTGTACTTGGCTGCAGTTCTGGAATACCTCGCCGCTGAGGTTTTGGAGTTGGCGGGCGATGCTGCCCGTGACAACAAGAAGACCCGCATCATCCCCCGTCACTTGCAACTGGCCATCCGCAACGACGAGGAGCTTAACAAGCTTTTGGGTGGTGTGACGATCGCTCAAGGTGGTGTGTTGCCGAACATCCAGTCGGTGTTACTGCCGAAGAAGACTGATAAGGTGAAGGCCTAAAACCTGATTTGCTGTTGGAAGGTGGAGAACGTGACACTGAATATTCGGGGGATATTGTTCTGTTTGATCCAGACCCTTCAAATATTCAGATCATCTTAACATGAATAATTTTGTTGCACAGTTTCGTATGCACTTAACATCATCATCATCATCATCATCATCATCATCATCAAAGACAGCAACATCAGCGTTGACACTGACGCTTCACTGCCAATTGACGTAGTAGCTAAATTTGTTTACCTGGGCAATTGCATAAGTTCCGGTAGACTGGCTGGAGACGAGATCACTTCTCTATTCCGGAAGGCCGACCTGCGACATCTATGGCGTCGGCGTGACATCAGTTGCTAGGGGCGACGATGCAATCCATTCCGATTCATGAATCAGAAACGTTGCCTGTAATCGCAAGTGATTTACGAAGGCTGTCAGCGTTTGACCATCGGTTTCTTCGAATTATTGACAGTGCGGTGGGACATTCCTGTTGGCAATTCTGAAATGCACAGGAGGACTGTAGGGAAAAGAACTCACAATGGATAAGCTGCTCAGGCTTTATACGTTACGCTGGTTAGAACGTGTATTCCGCAGGCCGGAGGACCGCCTGCGTTGCATAGTTATTTTTACCCAACCCTTTGCTGAGCGGAAGCAGCCGTGAGTTGGACAATCCCTGAGCTTGCAGCGACGTATCAGAGCACTAACCAGTAAACCCAGTCGGGCTGTCAACTACCGCCTCCCTGTATGGGGACACCGGGACTCAACTTATGATTTGGTAATGACATAATCAGATATGGCTCGATCACGCATTCGGTGATGCTTGTGCATCAAGGCTGTCGCCTTCAATGCGTGGCTGTCCAGTTTCGCGTTCTTTCAGATAACTAAGCAGATTCAGTACGAACTCATTCCACCAACTCCTCCAATGCTTGGTTATATCTCCTACTCCGAGACGGCTCAGTGGTTAATGCTGGGATTTACTAAACGGAAGGTCTGTGGTTCGAACCCAACCTCTGCATCTCGACTGCTCCTGTCTGGGCTTGGGCGAGCTGGCAGTATCTCAACCCTCATGCTTTCTTCGTTTGGCATGGTGGCTAGACATCGAAAGGGTTCTACGGCTGAATGATTATTTATTTTCATTACTCCCGTTTTCCTGTGACCGGAACTGTAGCAGCTGAACCAACGTGCCCTTGGTACGTGGTTTATAGGTGATAAGCTGAACTAAGCTGATGATGGCTACGTGTTTCTGAATGTATTGACCTATTCCTGTGCACTTTTTCTGAATGTTTGTCGTCCTTTATGGGGATCCCCGTCTATAAGCTCATCCTGCTCCACTGGGTTCCAGTCCGTGAGTAATACGTAAGGCCACTCCTTTGTCGAGGAGGAGTCACTTTAGTCACCTATGGAAGTGAGCATTCCGTGGTACATAATTGGCTGTTTAAAAGTATCCAATCGAGCAATGAAGCATCAGGTTGCGAAAATAGGGCTGTACCAACACGATGCAGTTCGTTGCGGCAGTCCATAGTCGACAGCGTCTTGATGTATCCGTGAGCTCAACTGCTGCGCTTGGCTCTTGTACTCCGGAGTCTTTGTAAGATGAGCAGGTTTGGTGGTCTGTCTGAGAGTCCGTGCTTTAAAGTTTGCAATAAAACAGCAGGCTGAGGCCTGAAAAGTGGAAAGAATCGTCACAATTATTCTAACCCTCAGACCTTTGGATAGGGGACTGTATTTGTTAATCCCCAATCCATTTACCAGCCTGGCCTGAGATGAACATCCTCCAATGCAGACCCCTGGGTCCTCGAGGCACGCAAACGGTTACCTCACCCTATGAGTCATTCTCTTCTTGATAGTACTGTAGCTGAATGATTTGATTCTGTTATAACTGACTACAACCCCTGACTCCGGAACCTTGGTAATGGGAATAGATTCACCGAACAAGAACACAACGGCTCTGTTACTGATATACAAGTGCAAAACAACATGGCAATTCACGGCATTGGGAGCGCGCTTTCGACCGGTTGGCTTTGAGTAAATCACCGGCATTGCTTCTATGTCGGAACACTGGTCCTCGCTGACTGGCTGCCTGAGGGTTCCGTCAGCAGCCGTCCCTTCTGATCCGGAGACTCGGCGGTCTTTCTGAAGCGACTTCCTTAAATTGGTGGTCATTTTGGCACTCTGAGGTAGTTTCAGGATAACAGTGACAGAATTCTATTCAAAGTCCACGAACCATTTCATTTATGCTCATCTACTTACTGTTATGTTCCCATTTCAGATCATTTGTGATCGCATTTAATCGAAGACGTTTCGTTTTGCGCCCGAAACCAATCGTATATCCTAATGGCTTTCGGCTTGGTGGCAGTGGCCTACATATTAGCTCTAATCTTCACCATTGCCCTTATATTTTTGACTATTTTCCATGTAAGTGTGGCATTTCTCAACACTTCGAGTTTTTAGGTTATTTCGTTTGATGAGCTGAAGACGGATCATAAAAATCCCGTGGATCAGTGCAAGTCTCTCAATCCGGTAGGTGGTTTCCGCTTTCTAGTCAAGTACTGTTACGCAGCTGGTTCTCCCTGAGTACCTTTTGCATGGTGCCTACACAGTACTCTTCATTATCACGTTTCAACTGGGAACAGCAGTTTTCAACATTCCACTGATGGCCTATCATGTCTATCGGTAAATCGCGTTTGCACCTTCTGATGCTTACTTTGCAGTTACATGCACCGTCCTGTTATAAGGGGACCGGGTCTCTATGACCCAACAACGATAATGAATACAGACGAGCTAAACAAGGCGATGCGTGAAGGCTGGGTGAAGTTAGCCTTCTACATTATCTCATTCTTCTATTATCTCTACGGGTATGTTCAGTACATCGTCATCCGTCAGCGCACACAGAATGATCTATACTCTTGTTACAGACTAGTTCCGCAATCCAGCAGTTTAAATTCCAGTTTGTTCGTCTGCCAGTGCCATTCAAAAACTGCCGCTATGATTGACCATTATGTGTATCCCACAAACTAAGCTGTATTCCTTTCCAATAAATCTTCGCAAATATGACTTGCCGTTTTCATCTACTTCCGATATTTTTTATCACTTGCTATCGCCAACACATGCTTCATTTTAGAATGTCGCTCATCTGTTCATTATCCAACGAGGTGCCAGAGCATCCGGTTATCAGTCCAAAGTCTGGACATGTTTTCGAAAGACGCGTAATTGAGAAGTACCTTCAGGAGAATGGGACTGATCCAGTTGATCAACAACCTCTTACTGTAGAGGAGCTTATCGAAATAAAAACATCTCCGTTTGTTCGCCCAAAACCACCGTCAGCCACATCAATTCCTGCCATTCTGAAGACCCTACAGGTTTGAATCGATTAGTGAGTGGTACTCACTTTTCACCATTTTACATTTAGGACGAATGGGATGCTGTAATGCTTCAGTCGTTTACCCTCCGTCAGCAACTACAAACTGCTCGGCAAGAACTTTCACACGCCCTTTATCAACATGATGCTGCCTGTCGCGTCATAGCTAGGTTTGTCCTACCTTGCTTGCGTCTTTCCACTTGTCTTTTTCTGACAGTTTGTATCTGAGCTTTTCCTTGTTTCACTTCGTGAAGTTTTTAACGCGTCCGCGTTGGCTGGAAAGGTTCATTTGTACGACGCACCTGCGTGCACCACGAGTGGGACAGGGGGGTGTTGAGGAAAGAACCTTTTGGTATAAACGATTCTTCCGTTTGTCTTGCCAACAATCCTGTTTTTGTGGTAGTTTAGAACGAAACAGGTTGTGAATTATGCGCGGTTTAGAAACAACCGTTCTTCGGTCTGATTGACTTCTGTAATGACCAACGACTTAGAGTCCAGTTTATTAGCAGGAGTTCCATTATCATGAATCATCTACAGCTATTTTCGTTTTGCGGTTTATGATAGTTTAAACTTAAGCAGCCCCCGTTAGGCTCACCAGACCACATTTATTGCGGACTTTTGGATCACAGCTTGCCTGGATTTGAGTTCTGTTTCAACAATGGGGTATCCTGTTTCCTCTGAATCTGATCCTCTTGTTTGCTTAAGTGCACTTTTACTTGCCAACTTCATCTCAATCTTTTCTGGCGGACGTGCCAATTTTACGACTACATCGGTTTCAGTGAAAACTCAAAGTGTAGTATTCACACCCTAGAATTGGTGTCATTACCCCACTATGGGGATATTTGTCTTCAGTATCAGTTCCGATCAGCAGCGTACCTGTTCACACGAAATCTAATTCACTTTACTTTGTGGAAATGATATTACTATTGGGCTCTAATTCATAATCATGGCGGTAAGCGCTGTTACTAGATGTGTTTGAACGTGGAGATCTGCTACATATCGCCATCACCCAGGGGTATGTCAACTTTTACTTCAGGTTAACGAAGGAAGTCACGGCTGCCCGTGAGGCTTTGGCCACTCTGAAACCTCAAGCAGGTATTATGGCCCCTGGTGCTGCTGCCGCACCAGCCTTAGCACCTGCGGTTCCTGGTGCTCAACAAGTGACTGACACCTCCGGTGATGCAGTTATGATAGATGCCAACCAGGTGAGTCATTTTCACATTTGTTCGCACCCTCAGTTTGGTTTGACTTTTCTGCCCGCTGTCGAAATCGACACGCGTTGATGCAACATCTGTGTACATGCATGCAATCAATGTCACTTGGTAGTTTTGATTTGGCTATAAGCTACAAGTACGCCAGTTGGCAGGATTCGACGGTATTTGACATCCGTTTTTTGTCGTTTGCACGGCAATTGCTTAATTGAATTACTCCATATCTGTTTAGGATGCTTAAAGACGATGCAGTTGAAGGGGTCACTCGAACTTAAATCCATCTGGATGAAGTCAGCGACACAACTGGATGCTATTTTCGTTTTCTTTCGTCCGAAACGTTTCGTATCTAGTATGTGACGGGACTTTAAGTATTCAGATGTTAACGACCGTAATGCAGAAGTGTGCGTTTCACTTGTTTTAGAGTAGCATAGGTTGGTCACTTGGTAGAACTTGTTTCTTTGTAGCCTACCCATTGGTGGTACGCTAAAGCAGGGTTCAGCAGAAATCCGAGAATGCAATGGTTTCCTCTAGAATGTCACTTCATATTGATACCCGTCAGTGATGTTAGGCTTTGTAGAAGTTGTCAAGTCAATGTATACCATTTACTCGTGAAGGGTCATTTCCTTAATCCCTTCAGGGGGGCGTTTTCTGATTTGTTACTTCCCAGCGGTGACAATTGTCTCATGTTTCTGCTGAATTTTTGGTATATTCCATATTCAATTATGTAAATTGTTTGGCACATGTCTAACTTGACAGTCTGTGTACACGAGTGATGGGCACCTTAGAACTGACTCATAACCAAAACATTTACTGATCATGAAGTTGACTATCGATTTTGTTTTAGATTTCGTTTAGCTTAACTTATTTCCGATATAAGTTCTCAGGCCTCTTTGGATGCCTATGAGTTGACGAACATCGTGATGAACTTATCGCTTGGTTACTTCCTCGTTACTTTGAGCAATTGAAGGCTATGGTGTGCTTAATGGATGTAACGCCGTACGGAAAAGTCAACAGTCTTCGTTATGTTTATCATCCGGATGTGCCAGATCAAGTCAGCAACAAGCGATGTGCAGAGAAAGTCAGTTTCTGAGAAGAGTAGCAGTAGATTGCTTGGGAATATCGTCAACCTTTGCGAAAGTGGTGCACCACGCCTGACGTCGGTCGAATGTTGAAGTTAACACGGTTGAGGCATTTAAGACAATCAGGCGGTATTTTGGCTATTCATTGGTGCACATAACATATATGAGTAACAGTATGCGCTCTTTTTACTACATCCGAGATAGAAAAAAATTCGATGATGCCTGTTAACATTCGGAAAGCCACTTAAAGTCGAGCAGCAAGTTGATACTGGTAGAATTGGCATCCTCGTGCTTGACGATCAGATGGTCGCGGTGATACGTCATACCAGAGACGCCTAGTAAAATTCATGGCTAAGACTAGCACTCCGTTATGAAGAACCAGCTACCCTGGAGCAATCAATTTTGGTGTCTTTCACCTCACGGTAGTGAGGTGTACACATCAGGTATCGTGTTAAAATAAAGCACCTTCACTCTACAGCTTTCTTGCGGCTTTTGCTGACCCAGTATTCTTTTGAACCTTACCTATCACAAGGCCCGGAATATAAACAACAAAGCAGCTTTGTGTAGAATGCCTGCTAGGGACTAATCCTGTGTTGTCTTCAGGATCTCTGCCACACGAACCCCCGGTCGGAAGGGCTTTAGCATCTTTCTCTCACGTTATCGAGTCATAGATTGCCCACCGTTAACCTTTTGCCAACTAGGCTGGAGGATTGCACCCGTTTTCGATTACGAAAATGTCACACAGCTCAGCTAGCTTGAGTTCATCGGCTTCGTTTTCTGCTTCAGTTGCATTTCCCGATACTCGGTTACCCACCACTTCATCACGACCCGCGACTGCCGTCTAACTCCTGCTTTACTGTTCAGGCGGGGGTACTACTTAGTGCTGAATCGGCACCTTGGATGCCTCGAATTTAGGCTTCTCTAGGACGGGGTTGGTGGCTAGTCTCTCGTGCGTGTCAATCCATCAATTTAATTTATCAGCTATAAACCATGTACCATGAGTACATTGGTTCCAGCTGCTACCGTTTTCATCACCGAATAGTGGGAGAGCGTGGGAGGTACAGCCAAGAATTTAAAGCGATGGTACGTTCATTTAGTTCGGGAACTGGGTAGCTACGCTTTGAAGGTGACGCACGAGCGGTACTGACTGCATGATTGGACAATTCCTACCACTGTCATTAACCGTTGATGAGTCGAGTCCCGGGGTCCCCATCCAGGGAGCCGGCAGTTGTCGGCCCGACTCAGTTTACTGGTTAGTGTTTTTATACTTCATACACCGTCCACCTCATCACACGGCTGGGCAAAAAGAGCTCTGTGAGACGAACAGTCCTCTGGCATGCGGACTAGCATAACCTATGAAACGTGAGTATTTCATCTATCGTGGGAGAGGTCCTTCTTCCTATGACCATCTGGCGTACCTCAGCGTTGCTAATCCGGTGTTCCCACCAGATATGCAGATCTCGACGATAACCAGTGTTCATCTAGTCGAGTTGGATGGCTTGGACAGACAGTTCTGAAAGCTGAGAGCATAGCTTCTCTAACTCGCTTCCATTCAACCTCCAAGCAATCTTCGTCGTTGCCAGCAGCTTTCTAGCCAGATTAGCTGGATACTCTTGAGCTACTGAAATGTCGAAGTTGATAGGTGGATTCCCTTTACTTTGGCGCACGTAATGCTGACGGAAAGTGAAGTGAAAATCGAGCCCGCACAAGTAGCGTACCCCAGGAGGAAAGACAATCCTTAATTGAGGCTGTCCATCGATAACTGATAGCCACAGGGTCCAATTGAGTCAGTGACTATCTTGCAGCTGGTGGCCTCCAAGTAACTCTATGTGGGTGTTTGTGCTGGAAGTTCGTACCGGCCAGAAACAGACGATGATCAGCACACAGCTGAAGCAGTCGTACCCTATTATCCGTACGCTGAGCATCGACTCCAAGTCTACCATCTAATTGTGCTTCTTTCGGGTTTATTCGTCCAACTTTGACATTCATATCATCCGCCAGGATTACTACATTCGTCCTTCTTGCTGACTGAAGCAGTCGTGATAGATCTCAATAAAACCCGTCCTAAGTTTCAGAACTGCAGTCTGTCAGGGCGTATGCTGACACGACAAATAAACTTCGTTTATTGACCTGCATTGATCTCAGTGGAGCCAGACAACTGCACAGTGCAAAGACGGCTGTTTACTGGGATCCAGTTCGGTAAGGAGCTTTCAGCTATGGGGCTGAGTGCAACTCCCACACCGTAGACACCAAGAACTATTTCGTCAGACACCCGCAGAGTAAAACGT
>SJOL01013156.1:169488-185204 GCA_004794785.1 Opisthorchis felineus | reverse complement strand
CCAACCTGGTATGAGAGACTCTGTGAGTGTCGCGGGGACACCCCCCAGTATAGCTCAATGGGTCGCTGAGGTGCGCAAACCGTCACACCACGGTAAGGTCCAGTCTCTTCGTGACGGCAATCTGATATAGTGTACGGACTTAGGAGGCTGCAACGTGGATCAGATCTTTCGAGGTTACTAGGTGATTATTTTGGTATATTTTTCCGGGCGATAGTTTATACACGGAACAATGGCTAGGGGATTGGCAGATGGGTTGATCGCATTGCGTCATTCGATGCGTGGGGAGGGCCGGTGAGCAAGGGCTGCAAGGGCTAATGATACTCCGCGATTACCCAAGCCAAAGACGGCCGTTGACTCAAAAGTCTGACCCACAAGACAGTGGGAAGATGTAGAGTTTTGTTCGTTGCCTCTCACTCGATAGTTTGACCCACATGGCTGCAGGGGGCAAGCCTTGTCCGAGAATACGGGAAGTAAGGCATTACTGTCTAATGCGACTGCGCACAGCAGGCGACTTTTGAGCAACATCAAACTCTGGTTTCCAAAGTATTTCGGCCGTATTGAATAATTCGCCGACAGTCACGGTCAACCGTTGGGCGATCAGAGTGTGTGGTTTTTATAGCCGACCTCTTCTAACCCGCCCTTCCTCGGGGGAAGGCAACATCGCTGCTTCCATAACTATGGACATGCTGGTCGCCTTGGGGGAAACACTTTACTGCTTTCACACTCCTAATGTACGAATTCACCTCCGGACCGCCTAGCACTGTGATTTCTCGCAGTATGGGAGCTCGCTGTTCTTCGTTGGACTGCTTTCCTTTGACCTTCCTGGCATGGTTTAACCTTTAGGAACTGACTTCCACCCAGTATAGCCCGCAGGATCATTGCAGCACCGAAACCCTACCATTTCTATACGCGGTCGTTTATTTCCATTGGTTCTACCGCTGGTAACATAAAGGACACAAGTAGACAACTGTTGCTTTAATGTCTATAGTGCGCACACTGCCTTCATCCATACAGTTGTCGTCGATTATGAAACTGTTAAGAATATGTAGAACCACCCAAGAACTCACGTCTCTCGCCCATGTGTTGGTGCTGCAGGACTATCGAGGGCCTTGCAGGATCTACGCTAGGTTGAGTGCTCATCAGCTGATTAATCGTATATATTGAGAAAACGTTATTTGGTTTCACTCATCAAATTATTCCGTCAGCTGAATTTTCCTGGTGACCGTTGCTCATGTTGCGGCCTTATGCTTGTGTGAGGTTATAGATATACTTTCTGTCTGGGTTTACCTGTTTCTCAGTGTGTGATGTTTTCTGACAATTCGAGTTCACAAATCCCAAAGTAATATGGAGGTCTCGAGTATAAGTAGTCGAAGCGCGCTGTATTATCCTCATCCAGTGGTAGCTTTTACGAGCACTGCGAGAAAACTGCACATTTTTACTGTTGGTTACCTGAATAATTCTACTGACTTCTGCACGCTTTGTTTCATATGTTTTTCTTAGCTCCAAGAAGAGATTGGTGTGAGCGACGATGTAATCCAGACACTACAAGAGCGTGCAAGTCAGCTGACGGCGGAACGAAAACGACGAGGAAAGACCGTACCTGAAGGTCTGGCTAAGTCGCGCAACATTTCCGAATATCAGCAGTTGTCTAGCTTGGTTGGCTTGCATTCAGCCAGCATGCCAGGTATTCTTTCTGTGGATATCAGCAAAGCGTCTCCCGACCGAATCGTCACTGGAGGAAATGACAAGAATGCGGTTGTCTTTAACCTGGCTTCATCACAGGTTAGTCCCCGTTTTAGCTCTCATGCTTTCGAAACTCTGTAGGTTCTCCTGGAAATTCTGACTATATGACTCAGAGTTGCAAAGCCTCACAGCTGAAAAAGGAGACGTTGCCCCTTGAGCTTTTGCCGATGGGGGTTGAACATGGGTGGCTGATCAACAGTGTTGTTAACTAGATATTCCAGATATTCGAATACTCCGTCACATCACAGTTCTTTTTCATAGAATCCAACGCCGGTTAGCGTCACAAGTTGAGCACCAATCTGTTAGACCAAATACTTCAACATGCACTGGTCTCCATAATTCGATCAATTGGGATGACTGGATTTGGTGAAATTGTGGGTTACGTCACACCTCCCCTATCGTTGACGAAATTGCCTAGGAATTCAAATATCTCTAACTTATCAACTTACTTATTCGTGTAACAATTCGATTCAAACGTCCGTCTCACCTTAGTGAGGATACCTTAGTGGCTGACCGTATGTGCACTTTTGTCCAACTGTGTAGTCGTCAAGCATGAACTCCTTAATAATCAAGTCCACTTCTTTCCGGATTAAGACTTTCAGGCATGTCAGTGTTTGGAGCTTATCCATGGCACAATCACGTACTAAATGGGTTTCATCGCCATCATTGTGGACAGCATGATATCAGTGTTTAACACTCATGCTCCGCTGCCGTACAACCATGATTTAGTTGAAAGCCTTATTGTGAAGGGAAGAATAAAGGTGGACAGGCAATGGACTCATTGCTACCTTACTACAATCACTCCGAGGTGCCTACTCCAGACACTCATTCGGGCAATCTGGATAGCAACTGACAACACGAACGCCATTGACATCGATTAGCAGCCATATCTTGCAGCGTCCTCAAACAGGCGCAGTGAGGATCACGCGGTCCCCATCCTGGTGAGTGAGTAGCACCGACAGCATCCGAACGTTTCGTAATCTCCTTCCTACCCCTATGCCAGGTCAAGGGTTGGCCACCTCTATGCTTCCGCCACTATGATTAGGCACGGAAAACCGCACTCTCTTCGGCAAACGATGGTTAGGCATACGCAACACATGTCCCAACCAACGCAGCTTCTGGTGCTGGACACATTCTTCCATGGAAGTACCCGTTGCACAACCGAAAACTCGCTTTCTAACTGCCTCGTTACGGATACGCCGACACCATGAGTTGTGGTTCTGAGACAACGATTGTTGAACACCTGAAGACGTCTCAGTTCCGCTGCTCGAACAGGTCACCAGCCGTACAACAAAATAGCCCACGCTGTAGGCTGATACACACGTCCCTTGAGATTCAGGGATACACCGCTTTGACACCATAGGTGTCTCAAATTAGCAAACGCGACCCGGGCCTAGCAGATTGGTGCATTGACCTCATCTGTCACATTACGATCAGAACTAATACAACTTCCAAGGTACGTAAAACGCTCCACAACTTCAACTGCCTCTCCCTGGATTGTAAGTGGCGTACTCGGTAACTGCATATCCACGAGCATGACCTTACACTTTGTGGGTGGAAGGTGCACACCAAAGGATGACTTTGGTAAGTTCACCGAAGAACACCTGCGCCTCCTCCATTTCGAAGACGAGAACGATATCGTCTGCATATTCCAGATTGACAAGGTCGTCTTCAGAGGCTATTTGAATACCGGGGTTTTGGTGACCTTCCAGCGTTCGTCCTATAATTTCATCGATCACGAAGTTAACTAGGAATGGAGAGAGTGGGCATCCCTGACGGACACCACTTTCTGTACGGAAGCTTTTGGAGAGCTCGCCGTATACTCTCATGCCGGAAGTCTGAGTGAATGGGGTTTCTTCACCAGAGCTGTCGTCTTAATTTCGTGGTTACTCTCAAATCCTATTTCTAACGGTGGTGTATCATAACGTCCTTACCCTAATGTATTCTAGCACTTGCGAAGCTGAGATGTGGGGAAGTTGCCTTGTTTTACAGTTTATAACCGATGGATACCTACTTTTTCATTGTTAGGTGATTTCCATATTGCGAGGGCATACAAAGAAGGTGACGAATGTGGTGTATCATCCCGCTGAGGAGCTTGTGTTCACTGGCTCCCCGGACACCACCGTACGCGTGTGGGGTGTGGAACAGGGTCAGTGTGCCAGCGTGATTCGTGCTCACAAAGGTGCGGTCACCGGTTTGAGCATCCATGCCACGGGCGACTACCTGCTATCTTCCAGTGCCGACGGCCAGTGGGCATTCAGTGATTTGAGGCATGGTCGTGTTCTTGTACGCGTTTCGGCAGTTGATAAATCCGGAGCCCTTCAATGTAGGTCTCGTTGCTTGTAAACTTTTGTTTAGTAAATGCTTATGACAACTCAGCAACTTCTATCTCACTCAAGGTCCAGTCCACTTATATGTATTTTAGTCGTCTGTTTGTAGTTATTCTCAGGGTTAGCCTTCTTCTTTTTATACACAACTGTCTCCGGCTAATCTGCTGCACTGCTACTGTCTTTCAGCCTTAACGTGCGCTCAGTTCCATCCGGATGGTCTGATTCTTGGCACGGGAACAGGGGACGGCGAAGTGAAGATCTGGGATGTGAAGGAACGTCGCAATGTAGCGAACTTTGGTCATGGGACGGCGGGGGCTAGCCAAACAGTCACAGCACTTGCGTTTTCCGAGAATGGTTATTACCTGGCAACTGGTGGTGCCGATGGTCAGGTGAAATTGTGGGATTTACGAAAGCTGAAGAACTTCAAAACGCTGGTACGTTCGATTTTTTCCTCGGAAGCGTTATTAATCCGTCCTTAAGGTTGGTTTATTGTATGAGCACGTCTTGCAAGACAGCATTTATACCCTGGAAGAGTCTTCGGGTACATCCTTTTGTAATCATTGCTATTTACAGACTAGTTCTCAGCTTCGCTGCTTTTTTATTCGAGACTTTTGATGGTCTGGTAGCCAGAATTGATGGCATTAGAATTGCTGTTCCATTGTGATTGCTGTTTGGAATTTTACCAGCTCGTTGTCGTTTGCTTACCTTTGTTTTGAACGTCGATTTGAGAAGAAATGTCGGAGTTTTGGCAGGTGTATGGGAAAAGTCTCTCCAGCTTCTCGCTTTTTGCACACTTCAGCTTATATTTACTTGGTAACGTAGATCGTCATGGGGAAGTAGACAAGGATAGTCTTAGCCTGTGTGTTTTATGTACTCGGCCAACCGAGGATTTCGTCATATTTATGTATTCTGGTTCATCAACTATGTATCTAATTTGATCCATGGCCTATGGATTTGTGTTTCTAGTTGGCTTAGTGAGAAAATATGACTGCGTTCAATTGTGGTACACAATGGTGGGACTGCTTTTGTCATTTGATTCAATTCGCAGCGTTTTTAACGGTCCATTTTATCAACTTAGCCTACCCGGGCACAGACCGAATGTGTTATCTATATAAACCCCTTATTGTACCATGTTATACCACTCTCAACTTTTCATTGAACTGTTTGGTCTTGAATCTGCTCTATACAGTATATTACCTCAACTGCAGTAGGCAGCAATTTTCAGCAGTGCACCGTCCGGCATGGTGACATGTCTATGTTGACCACCACAGTATTTCAACTACCCCATTAGCGCCATTAGTCTATTTTATCGCTTGGAGAGGAGTATTGCATTTTTTTTTTTGGGGGGGGGAGCTCGGGAAATCGCACACGTTGCTGTTTAAATTGCTTTTCCCCTGGTCCGCCATGCGGTTTAATGTCATCTTTAACAACATGATAACTGTCCACACAGTGCCATTGAACGAGCTGCTGGGAGGTTTGTCACAGAATCGGGTTCCTACATCCTCCACAGTACCAACTACCAGTGATTTTGTATATGGTACTGAATACGAAGGAAAAATATACGAAGTGCAGACCTAACTTAAGAAGGGGCCACCTACGCGCCGCACACTAAGTTGAAAAATACCACAACTAAGAACTCCGTTCCCACCAGATATTATGCATACGAGTGATTTGTTCGAAGTCAGTTACTGGAGGAATACACTTCGTATCAGCTGAGCGAAGGTTACACTCAGTCCACGCACCCAGCCAAGCGGTCCTTGTGGATAGACCATCTGCCCCCTCCCAAATGCACACTTTGCAGTCAAGCGATTGAACTATCTCCACTCACTCCGCCCTTTCAAACCGTCATAATGATGGCTTTCAAAGGTCGAAAACTAGACAAGCTTCCATGTGATATTAGTTCGTCGAACTAAACTGGCTTTTGGTATACATGCTGTACTGCATGAAGGTGTAGCCGGTGGCAAAACGGTCGCAACCGCATGGCACGTCAGTACGCACTGATTAGGTATCCGAAACCAGTAACCCATTTCTATTCCGCGCTACTGGTTTCCTGAAGTGTTACTTGAACAGTTATGGATGGGACCTGTGACCTAATTAATTGCGAACATGGACTGTGGCTATCTTGGGTAAGCATGCAGAAGCGTTTCACGTCAGAGGTAAGGGATTTCATGTTGGTTTCTTGCATTTTGGACGAGAAGTAACTCCACCAGGAGTTATTGCAGGTTGGGAGGGGACCACTTTACAACTTATGACAGTGTGGGGCTTCGGTTTGTATTACTACTTAGAGCAGAGCGGATCTTCGGCCGACTTTTTTTGTAGAAACGAACTGTTCCATATCGTAACTAATTTACATATTGCGGCAATGTAAGACGTTCAGATGGTTTACGCGGCGCATATCTTAATGCCGGTTAATCTCATCTACCTGAGATTTGTATCTTCAGGTTCCTGGTGAAGAGCAACCAGCAGCCTACGAAATCCACGACATCGAGTTCGATCAGTCCGGGTCTTACCTGGGGGTCGCTGGTACAGACTGCCGGATTTACTTGTGTAAACAATGGGATCAACTGGCATTGTTCAACGATCACACTGCACCCGCAACTGGATGCCGATTTGGAGAGAACGCGAACAGATTCATTACTGTCAGCTTGGATCGTTCAGTCAAAGTATTCGGACTGTAATAGTAGTCGAGTTCCCATTTCCGTTTTCTAACCTTGTCGCCATCCTGTCTTGTCCGTCTTGGACGTGTTCTATGTAAGTCATGTCACACATTATTATACTTGCGTTGCGGTGTGCTACCACTCTTGTGTATATGCCAGCAGTTGCGTTTTTTTCGGAAATAAACTATTTCGGTTTTATCCCTAAACTCCAATCTTAAACGGGGCTTTAAGGCTACTGGGAACAAGAGCTTCCACCTTAGCGTACTTTGATCTGTTTAGACGTCCTATTAAATTCCTACCTGCGCACTCAGACTGTTCGCTTCATCTGTGGAAAATGAACGCTATTTGGAGCCAAAATAAGGCGAATTCTTTTGGTCGTTCATAAAGGTTCTGCTCCTCAGTCCAACGGAGAATTTCGTGGGAACTGTGGAATTGGTTGTTTTAGGTAGGCGATCCCTTTTAGGAGGAAACACATTGCGATCACTACATGATTTAAACCCAGTGCTCGCCCTCATAATGCGAAAGTGTTATCGCAAAGCCAGACGTTTCACATACTTATCTCGTGTAATCTGTCCATTCTACTTCACTACACGAAGAGCCTCAGAAGGATACCAAAGTGTGTTCGTGGAAGCGATGATCCACGAGCACTTTTGCTGGTCTTGAAGGTGTTTTCCGCAACTCAGTCTATGTTATACAAATTTCTATCCAAACTTGATTTACTTTCTGTACATGGGAACGGCATAACCTTATGCATGCGAGTGTAATGACGTTGATTTGTTCAAGACTGCTAGGGACCGTACGCATATCAGCAGTCGGTCTCCGACTTGTACGTGCGCCGTATGGTCACGACTCTAGCTAGCTCGGGGTGGCGTCCACAACTGGTTCAACCCGTGTAGCCTACATATCTGTTCCTTCCATGCTCCTTTTCAGTTTAGAAACTGGATTGCAAATTGCACTCACCATCACAAAAGGGAATTTCAGGTTATCTAATCGATTCGTAGTTCCTAGCACTAAGCACATGATTTCCGAACCGTCGTAATGAAAGGTTAGTTGTGTCCGGATGTGTTAACTATGTGAGTTTTCGTGGAATATTTCACTTTGTCTTGGTCCAGCGAAACGGTCAGGTGGTGAACTTGAATCGGTAGTCTAGGGCCTGTCAATCATGGGGTCCTCACTTAGACAGCAAACAGTCATTCTAGTGAGTTTGCTTCCTTGGATGTAAATCCCACGCGAACGACTTTCGTGCCGCAACGACTGTCTTCTCGACGAGGATATCGCCCGTTTGGGGAGTCTGCATCTGTTGTGTGAATGCGAACGAGACGCGGCTCTGTTGGGAGGTATTTTCAGTGGCCCATCATTAGATTACCAAATTGGAATAATCTGGTGTGCGAACTCCATCACATTAAATACCAGCCGGAGTCATAGCTAGTCAAACTGAAATTGACGTGTGAAGTTGCTCAAACTACTTTCTTGGCAGAGAACTACTCACAGGATCGCTGAAAACTCTTCGACAGCCCATTACCCGTTCCGTTCTTATGGTGGTTCATTAGGTAAACGTGATTCCTATCGTCAACCGTATGTTCTACTTGAGGACCAATATTAAGTGCACTCGTTCGCGAATAATATTAGTGTTAACGAGATTCGGCTGAATCTCTCGTTTTTGACATTGTTAAGTTGTACAATTTGCTGAGCCCAACGAGGGTGAAGCTGGTAGTAGGCTGTTGGAGAGTTTTGAGTCACCTTACCAATTGTGTGTTCTGTCAATAAATACACTGCTATATCTCGAATACCGCGCCGATTGAAACACGGAGCGGCCATTGCGCAGCCCATCCAGTCGAAGGTTATCACAAACGAGAGATTCAGCCGAGTCTTTCGTTAGGATCAAATCCGTTTGCAAATGAATTTAGTTCATCAGCTGCGTGGAAAACAAAGTTGCTTCAACTGTTCTTAAAAATTACCAAGGAGCCAACCGAAAAGGAATATAGGCGATATGAAGGCAGAATCCAGAAAACAGGTCTTCGGCAGCATCGAAATCCGCTGTAAAAGCGTGGCATGAGAATACGTGATAGTAATACGAGTAATTTGCTCTCGAAGTGTTTACAATGATGGTATGGAGTCAGGAAAAGCTTATCAGATGCTGAGTGGAATGGAACTAGATACGTTGTAAGACACGACACTGGGGCACCCATGTTGTTGCAAAAGTGTTATGGTTGGAGCAGCTACGTTCCACTGACGGCATCGTTGTTCCATACGATAGCGACGCTTCATTGGAAATGCAGAGTGGATCACAACTTGTTTCACTGTCAGGTTATTCGGTAGTGGTGGTGGATTCATCACAAGTGAACACACTGAATGATACGCGACGATTGATTTCACTGCTTTCAGTGAGCGGTTTTGGGAAGTCCTTATGGACGCTTTGTGAAAGTAATGGTGGTATCCAAGTGCATTGGATGATGGAAGAATGTTTGTCCTCACGTCATTATTGCAGATTATGTAAACCTGGAACGCCTAATGTACAGGCTAAAGGCTGCTGAGAATACGATTAAGATGACCTGCGTGAGCGCCGTTGTAACGGTCGTCACACGATGATCCGCGGAGGGTGAGATGGTCATTGGTATATACGTTCATGGACTTCCAAAAACTATATAGCGGGAGATAGGATTTTTTTCACGTGAGTACGACGCACTTGAAAGCACGGTACGATCGAGCTTAGCAATCATCCAATTTGGGGGAAAGCACCTATTCAAGTGCCTCGGCGTTTTTTGCGTGCCAGCTCCGATTTCAAGGCTTTGTTCTTAAATGAAAGGTCCATCCAGGGAGCACCTTTGAGGTAAAATTGTTGTGACGATTCTAATCTTTTCTATACTGAGTACGTTGTATCTCATTATCATGAGAAACCTCCCTCTTCAGAATAGTGAAGTAAACCACATTCTCCGACAAAATCTCAGCATTCGAGCAGGGGGAGTGCTGACCCGTGAGAAACAAAACCATTGATTCAAAAGTTTCAGCTGAGACATCGTTTTTCCTGTGCGATAAAGCAAAGGAGCCAAAACGTCAGCAAGTGCTTCCACTGTTGAACTTAAGTGGCCTTCCAGGAGTTAGCTTGAAACTGCGAAGCTCTTGCTCTTCCCTACAAATACGACTTTTAACCTATGACAATTGTACGTTGGAACAGTCCCGCCTTTCAAAGTGAATCCAAGCAGCCATCCTTAGAAATGTTTGTTTGACACCGTGGATGACTAAATTTAATGGACATTGCAATTAATATGAACTTATCAGGTTTCGCTTTTGTCGGTTTTTGTTCTAAAGGTAATCACACGTTATTATTAAGCCACCAATGTCAGTGACCACAAAGGTTAATAGGGACACGTGGAGAACCCGAAGCCAATACCACAATACGTTACGATGATAGAAGTCATTAAATTGAACACGTTCGCCCCCACTAAAAATGATCCTGTGGGCTGGTGACGATTGTTCAACTCATGCCAACCACTTGGACGATGGTTACAATGGAACGGACCCCAAGTCGGCCCTTGCAAATAGCCAGAAATGACTTGAGCGCTTACTAAATTTTACGGTGAAGGGTGTGCACGTTCTTAGCTAGACGCTAGTACCAAAAATGCGTAGCATCAGTCACAATTAGTTGAAAATGGTACGAAACTCTGTAGTGCTTAGAACATATAACCTTCACAGGTCCGTGTTGATTTAACTCAGGTTTATTAATGGCCCACGCCAAAAAAAATCACGGTGTTCGCGAATCTCGTTTATCACAAAGAGGGGAATTCTGTGGTCAACGATGTGTGGGTAATGCGGTGTCTGCTCTCTATGGCTGCTGCCATGAGACCGTCTACCCATATGTAAGAACCTATCTTCTATCGTAAAAGAATGCTGGGGAACAACAAGCTGGTTTCAGTGGTGATACTATAGTGGACTCTGTTTGAAGAGGCCACTTTGAGAGACCAACCGGAGATGGTGACCTTTAACAGATGGACTGCTATTGAATTACGCCCCCTGAGACCGACGAAAAAAGGTTCATTCCGAGGGTTAGTTTGTTCATAGCGTGCGAAGCCGAGTAACATTCAATGTTACTTTGGGAAGAGCATCAGTTAATGCAGAAAAGCAAAAGTCATACATAAGGGACAGGAAAGCCAATGTACGTAGAATCGGTTCGACTGGCTGTCCTCCAGAAAGGCGAATATTTTGAGCTATGGTACTGTTCACCTCAATGAAATTTACTGTACAGATTCAAAGCTTTCTTAGGACGTCTTAAGGCAACCTAATAGGGTAAAATGCTGATCAGCTTCAGGAATCCTAAGTGATTCATTAATGGAAGCAGCTCCTACTAGAATAGTGATCAATAGTAATCGTACCTTACGCTTTATGAACCGAATAGTAAAACTTTATCAAAGTTTTTTTGGACGGGGATCGGCTTTTCTATTTCACTTGAAATGAATGCTTCAGATATTCATTACTCTTGCACATCCACGAACAGGCAAACCCTGCCATAGGTCGTCGGCTGCCGCCATCCAGGTCAATGCTAAGTGTCTATCCAAACCCATATAGGGTTCGCTAAACGTGATAATTCGCCAAGACCATGCGAGGTCATGTAGGAACAACAATAATCACCGTCATTATAAACTCGACGGTCCCTGAGTTAACGTACTGTTAAAAGTGATGATGTATTAAAAAACGGGGACAGTTGTACATGGCATTTCTAGCACAATGTTTCCCGTTGGGAAGTGAACAAGATTTCCAAAAGACAAGAGTGTTTCCTCTTGGGTTCAAATCGAACGTGTTTCCTCGAGGAATAGACTGCGATGGAAGAATCCTGTCCCTTCAATGAAGGGGTTTCTTGTCGGGGAATTTCCTTGAATTGAGTGGTGCGGTACCAATATCGTGTCACCATTAGTACTAAACTTTTGCTTTCAGAATATCCAAATGCGGCTGGTAGATTCTCCTATGAGAACTTCAACGTACTCGTCACTCAGTTAAGTGAAGTATGGAGAAATCAGTAATTGCGCGCTGAAAAAGTGCCTTTATAAATTTCAAACACAGCTGTCGTGCTGTGGATAAAATTCTTTGGCTGACCGAGGAATCGTATTTGATCAGAACGATTTATTCGGTATTTTATTGCGTTCTTTACCAGGTAAATTAACTGTTATACCTATCCAGTGGCCCCCAGAATACTCCCGTTCGCTCGGTATTGGCTCACCGTCACCTAACTCAGCTTGTCAACATGTTTCAGCGTGACAGTAGATAAATGCTAATGCTCACCAGAAAAAGGCACAATCTGTTAACAGTTCCTACGCACATGGAATCGGGTTTCGCGTTCCTACGTGCTCTTTCCATTATTTCAGCGAAGGTCTTTCTTCCTCTATGTAGCACCGGACAAGGTACACTTTTAAACTAAGGCCTTGAAGTATCACAAAGCAAGTCCATCACACCTCTCGGACGAACACTCCAGCTCCGGTTAATGAAAAATACATTGTTCGCCCTTAGGTGCACAGCTACCATTGAGCCCGAAAGAGGTACAACGGCTACGAGAGTAGGCGAGAGCGGTCGGAAAGTTAGGTTCGAGTATGCGCCGCAGATCTTCCGGTCCGCGGTCTCGCGTCTGAACAGCTGCGCTCCCCGGGTCATGGTTACTATGCCCTTTCTAGACGTCGCGTCCAAATTAACTTTAACGCACTAGCATACGAAACCAGCACGGTGTGAAGCAAAGTGCAGCCACGTGTATCACCGAGCGTGAAATTTGCAATATCTGACTTCCTGTGCCTGAGTTATTGGATATCTTTGAACTCCTGTTTACCTGCACCAGCAGTGAAAATCATGAGTAACGGTGTAACTTCCGACGGGCACAACTAGCGTATGGCGTACAAATATGTCAGGCTGTCCTTCGCAGCTACCGACGGTACAAGCATCCTGGTGTCTCCATCTCATTGACACGCAACTCTTGGAGAATTCGTGACTGTGTAACCGAAGAGTGAGGATGCACAATAACCTTTGCAAGACACGGAAGCGTAGGAGCCTAAAGAACCCAGTGGGGGAAAACAGTTCGTAAACCGTTACATTGCGGCTACACCATTCTGTATAACACACAACACTTGGATTGATTTGTGCGTAGGTATCGGCGTTATGCCAACTAAATTTAATTTCTGCCCGTTTCCATCCACAAAATTTGCCATGAAACGTTAGTGCCCCGGGGTGCCTCTACAGCGTGCGTGCTGTAGTAGCATGGTTAACCTCTGCTTCTGATACTCTTGTTGATGTCTGGATGTTCATGTATTCAACTTTCATTCCGACCAACAACAAAACACCGATTTTTGTTAACGAATCATCTTCCTTCACTTTTGGAAGCCTGAGCTGTCCCTTATTTACTCATCGGTTGACAACAAGGTTAATCCCAACCACATAACTCAGAATAAAATTTTGTGTTTCGTGGAGTGACGTAGGCGTACTCATGTCAACCAAAAACTGATTGAAAATCCATGGGGTGGGGTTTAACAGTCCAAAACTGTGGGTCACCTCAAGCCAGTCATCACACTGCTGAAGGCAACACGCGTTATTGTAGAAGAAATATGAAGATAAACGTCAATGACACAAGCTGGTTGCTATACAATAATGCATTTGTTTCACGATTGAGGGAAAGAAATTTCACGGATAGGTTCGATAGGAAAGTTGATAATCCGTCAACCTTCTCTTACGAACACTTTTCCGGTGAAAAAACGTCGGCGATATAACAAAGGTAAGCTGCACTAATACAGACAACCTCCGCTGCCATATATTCACACTAACAGTTCAAAACTTTCAGAAATTTTTGTCTGTGTGATTGTTCCACGAGCCTCATAGTGTGAAAGAACATTACTGATCATTCCACACCATACAAGTGCAAATTCCATCGTCACGTTTCTCAACTCAAAAAAAGTTGTATTTCTCTAGTAGTAGTAGTAGTAGTGGCCTCTTGTTTCGAGTCAAACGGACTCACGGCCATGCTGTTACAAGTCCACCCAGTAGTGAGATTTGCCTAGAGGAAACCCAACGCATTTCACAGAAACTTTTGAAACGGGACGCTATGACCGGCGAATACAACCGTTCGAAATAGCTCGATACGCAAGATGTTCATAGAGAAATTGACCATCAAAAGAAAGGTAGTCGTATTTACAGTAAAAGCAACCAAAGAAAATGGCTTGCGAGATTGTCTACGGTGTAAAAACCACATCAGGCTTCCTCAATAGGATCATCGCTACGCCAAGATTCCTCTACAATCTCCCTGACACGTTCTTCATAGCGCCGTTTGTCTTCTTCGAACAGTTCCGCAGCGACCGTATTTGCTGGAGAATTGGGGTTTGGATCACCGAGCAATGACTGTAAGGATGTAAGTATTGCACCAATATTGTAGGAGGACGACCACATGTTTTGCAGGATATCCAAACAGATGCTTCCATCAGCGTAAACGTTGGGATGGAACATTTTGGAAACAAATCGAACAGTAGGTGGGACGTTAGGGTAGTTTTCGGTAAATTCCATTGTAAGTTTGAACACGCCGTCGGCGAAAGGAGTACCGTCAGCGCCAAGGATTACTGCGTGCCACATAAGAATGTTGTTGTCTAAAGGTACCGCGTAGACACCGGGCGGGGGGTCAAGCTGGATTTTTCTGAAGTCATTCATTAAACGCCGTCTGGCTTTGGTTGACATGATGGCTGAAAAAGAATCCAGGTGGTGAGAAAGGTAATTACGAGAAGAAATTACGATACAACACTCTCCTGTGGATCACTGAAGAGAGACGTGCAGACAATTCCGACCTACATTAATTTGTCAACATCTTGTGTCAGGATGAGCAGGCTTCTTGAGAGAAAAAGGCAGGTGTAAGGATCCGACGGTTGAAAAGGCGCATATTTCAACACCACAGGTGGCCGACACCTGGATTAACAATTAGTCACTCTTTCTCCGTCGAGCGACCTTTCTCCAAAGGCGAGACAGCCGATCGTTACGCAGACCAGAAATCCGACAGTCGCCATCGATATTTTTAGTCTATTTCACTTTAGACTACGAAAGATGAGTCCTGTGGAAGGATAAGTTGGCTTCATAAATGTCACATAATTCAGTTGTCCAGTGGACGGTCTGCGGCCAGATATGTACAGTTGTCAACTTAGCTTCGTGTGCAGCATCGGATAACCCAAAGAGACTGAAGGGAAAGCTGATGGACGTTCGACTTGAAAAGTAATGCAATCAGGTCACTGACTGCCCTCCTCAGCGGCAACACCACCCTCGACAACGGCTTGGGTTTGCTACCTACTCCACAAGCTGGTTATCTGGTATGCAAGCCAACTACCCAGACTGTTGCAGTCAACGTTGTTGTATGTGTGTGGGCTGTTTCCATATACTGTGACAATAATTTCAAAGGTAAGAGTGATCAGTTTTAATTCAAATACTCACAGATTCCACTGATTAACGCCGATGGTTTTCGAGCACCCTGATAGTATAGTGATGGGGTTACAAAGCAATAACTTTGTATAGAACAGACGGAGACTCGATAGACCAGGAGTCTTGAACACCCTGACTACGGAACCTTGGTGACAGGAAAAAATACCCAACAAAACTGCATACCACTGTGAAAAAAAAGAATCATTGGGAACTGAAGGGACACTTTCAACCATGAGCCATCATCATCATCATGCACAGCATGACATCAGTGTTCAACACCGATGCTTCGCTGCCGTACAACCATGATTTATTTGAAAGCCTTATTGTGAAGAAAAGAATAAAGGTGGATGGGGAAGGGACTTAGTGCTAGCTTACTACAATCATTCCGAGGTGCCTACACCTCGACACTCATTCAGGCAATCTGGATAGCAACTGACAACACGAACGCCACTGATATCGGTTGGCAGCCATAACTTGCAGCGTCTCCAACCAGGCGCAGTGAGGATCACGCGGTCCCCATCCTAGAAGGCGAGTAGCACCGACAGCACCCAAGCGTTTCGTA
>SJOL01013156.1:149155-161315 GCA_004794785.1 Opisthorchis felineus | reverse complement strand
CGTAGGCGTGACGTCAACTTATCCGTCAAGGATAAGTTGACCGTCAACGCTGCGGTGCGCTCCATACTACTATACGGATTAGAAACCTGGCCGTTGCGCGCCGAGGACGTCAAAAGGACGTCAGTGTTTGACCATCGATATCTTCGGAGCATTGCCTGAGTCTGGTGGGAACACCGGATAAGTAATGCTGAAGTACGTCGAATGGTATTCGGAAGAAATAACTCACCCTCGATAGATGAACTGATCACACTGCATAGGTTACGCTGGCTTGGTCACAAGCTGCGTATGCCAGTCGACCGACTTCCTCTAAGGGCTCTTTTCGCACAACCACGTGAAGGGTGGAAACGAGCCAGAGGCGGTCAAACAGTAAAAAAGCCAAACAGTATAAAAGCCATTACCAGCAAACTCAGCTGCGCTGGTCATTGCCGTCTGGATGGGGACCCCGAGACGGGCCACATCAATGGTTAGGGACATTGTCAGACATGCCCCAGTCGCGCCCTCAATGGCGCTCGTGCATCCAAGCTATTGCCTTTAATGCATAGCTCCCTTCCCAATCCCCTCACTTGAGAGTCCACAGACAGTGCTGTATTTACGTACCAATTCATCAACTCCCGCCTCCAATACGCACCTACATACCCCACCTCCCCAAATCATCGGTGAACGAAACGGTGGTAGCTATAACCACTGTAGGACAAGTACGCGGATCTTACAGCTGACAATGATGATGATGACTACCAGGCCAGAATCCCGCTTTCTGCTCTTGGTTCAATGCTTCACACGCCACCATAAGGGGGCAAATGACAAGTGACACCAGGAAATACGTTACGACTACAATCAAGCTGACTCCTCTGATTGCCGTACTCACTACGGTCCCTAAATTAAAGATGAGCACTATCAACTATCCTCCCCAGCTGTCTGGGACACTCTCCTTTCCCCAGATGCAGGTAAATAGAGCAGACTAGCGCTGACCGAGGACTTCGCTCCCATCTTTGAACAATGCGGATGGAGGTTATCTGGACCAGGAGCCCGAGGATCGAAAAAATCGAAATCGTTCAGCTGTAACACCCTTTCGGTGCCTAGGTGCCATGCCACCCGAAGGAACCACGAGGCCTGGGATACTGCCAGTTTGCCCAAGCCTAGACACTGAGTCATCTCGCTCCCCAGGACCAGGAGCCCGGTGGCGGTTGAGAGAACATATGCAGTCATAAACCTCCGAAGTCATAGGGGGTTTCGTTTTCACCGTCCAGGAGTCTACTACATTTCCAGGATCCAAATGTAGGGCAGCAGGTGGCCACGAAAGTTATGGTGCAAAGTGCACGGTCCATTGGTCAAGGCGTCCTACTTTACTTAAGCTGGTTGCGCCACTTTGGTTCTTGAAGGTTTTACAGGGAAACGTCGTACGCATAAAGGGAAACAATCTCATGGAATTTTATGCTCTCTGGGCCTATTCCATTACTTTAGCTTTCCTATCCATTAGGCTTCACGGTCGGTGTACACACTGAGTTTCACTTGAAGTCGGATAATTCTTCGAGCTGAATTACGTTCCGCGCCAGAGGGAACATTTCTCCGAGAGTCGGACAGCACTAATGTACTGTTTGATATGCAGTGCTGAGCGGAGCTGGTAGCGCCGTACCAGAGACAAATCCATTGGCACTGTGCAGAGATCTGGCGATCTCGTTCCAGCGCGAGTTCACATCCGACAGTGAGGCAGTTGGACGAGGGTCAAGAAGATGATTTTGATAGATTCGTCAAAGGGATATGCCGGAATCTCAGTTGCCATACCATTTGTCTGCCCCATGCGAGGCTCTAAAAACCGGAGAAGCGATTCCAGACCAGCACGGTCAGAACGCACATAGGTGATCCAAAAAGGGCGGCAGTTAACGATTGACACGCGCCGTCGGTAGTTAATGGCGCTAGTTCCGCCCTCAGGTAAACACGATATCCGAGATTCTACCTCGCCATAAAATTGCATTATAAAGTGCGTTATAAAGGTTGCAATTGATGGTCGGCGCTACAATCGGTTGAAGCGTAAGCAGACAAAACAAACATATAGGGACCAACTTCCCGCTTGTGTTAGGTGGAATCCTGCGACAGACGCTTCATCACTCGCAATTAGGTGCTGCAATGGCCAATAAGCCAAACCCGCACGTGATTGGTCAGAATGGTGGACCGCTAGACGTGCCCAGAATCAAGCCGAGCTCTCATTGGTCGAAATTGCATAGCAAATGTCCATTGGTGGCTCAGTACCCGCTGAAGACGGTTGCGAAGACCGCTCTTAGGAGGGTTCCGATTTTCCACGGTTTTTACGCTGTATACATCTAAGGTACGACGTGCTGTACATGGATTTTTGACTCGTTTTTTAGACGTTAATAACTGGTGTGTACCCACTGATGGCGTCCTTCATTGAAAATGCTAACTTGAGAGCATCAGACAGTGACCTAAAAGGAGAGATGACCACCATTATAATGGAAAAAGTGGAAGCCACAGAAAAAGCAGTTTGAAGAAGCTCATCGATCCACTGACTCAGAAGAGGACTCAAAGCTGATTTTTCCCAGTTCGTTGGCGGCGGAAAATTAGCCTAGTGCTACGAAAACTGGTACACCAGAGCTCGAGCGGGGTAAAATCTTCATTCATCCCAGAGTACTGTATCCTTAGCTTTGATGAAACGGTAAGAAAGCTGTCGCAGATGTTCGAAGTTCACGTAGCTCTGTTCATTATTCACTACAGGTACCTCAAACCAGTCAAGAAGGACGTGAAGTTCGTCACGTTTGCCGGGGTTGCCAATCGGGGTGCGATGATTTCAGGCTCAATTAAGTGACGCGGAACAAGTGGAAGTGGCTCACTTCTGTCTCTGTTCTTCAGTCGTCCCATGATTCAGACACCGAAACAAGCCTGCCGCACATAAGTGAACAGGATAATCATATGACTTTGCAGGGTCTCACCAGAGAGTGACAGTGCCTCATCAACCTGAAGCACGACGCGGCGATTATTGGTCAAGTCACCGCTACTTCCAGCGGTTGCGTCCGTAAAATCGATTTCAAAATCCAAATAAAGACCGAGAATAACTCCAGGCTAAAAAGGGCAAACTTCCAACAGGTTGTTGGTATTTCACTCGTTACTTTTCGTTCAGGCCTCATGAACGTTCCAGGTAGAGTCGCCGTGTCGAAAATGAGATTTATGTATACCTCAGACACCACTGTCTCTATCATGCCACCGCGCAACTCGTAAATCCTACCAGCAACATTCGAAGTTAATTTAGCTTTCCGAAGGAAGTTTGTGACGGTGCATCTCAAAAACACTTTGGTTCACTTGGGGTTTGGTACGGCTGCCGGCATCCAGCTGCTCAGTGCAAGAACTTGAAAACAAGTTGGTAAACCTCATGCAAAACCGGTTCAAACCTGGTCCCGCAATGCTGCTGAGTGTAGGCTGAAAATGACCGGCGAGGCTGACTTCTCCGTCGTGGCCTGACGTCTCAAGCCAGGTGCCACCTGATATCATGCCCCAAGTCTAATCCAATGGGGTTCGATTGGGTGGACTGTCTGAACTTATAAGAGAAGCCGATTAATTCTATTTTCAGTCCGACGCACGGAGAAGCCGGTATCCTTCAGCATGCTAACCTTACGAAGCGCTAACTCGGGGATACCTGCAACACTATGCACCCATATTCGCCGATGGACTTGAACGGCGCACAAAAGCGAAAAACATGCTGTGCTTTCTCTCAAGTGCTGAACCTTTTTGTAACCCGGACCGCCCACTGGCGTGTGCTGCATTCCCCATTGTTGACGTGAAGCTGAACGGAATACAAAAGGCAGGTGTTTTGACGCCGACTAGCTAATCGGAATCTGCGGCACTAATCGTAAGGTTGGGGTAACACGGAACCATCCGATTATGTGCACACATCTCCACCGGTTTTAATTTTGCACCAGATAACCATCAGACAACCTATTCGAGAAGCTGGTTTTGGGGTAAAGTTTCGCAGAGACTGATTTTGCCAAGACTCACCTGCACAGTGAAATCAAGGATGAACCCTGAGGACTTTCCACCATCACTACGCACCGCAGTCTGTCTCAAAATATGTGACTGCTGTCTGGTGTTAAGATGGTGCTACCCATACTTTAGCAAGTCATTGGTACGATGCTGAAGGGCGCCCCTGGTGTTGTAAACTATTTGGATGATAGCGTTCTCATGGGTTTCAACCCCAATAAACTGTGGCGCCGTCTTGATTACATACTTGGTCGAATTCAGTTTTATGGCTTCAGGGTGCGCCTCGAAAAATGCACCTTCTTCATACGGTCGATAAAGTACCTCGAGTTCATTATTGACAAGCACGGCCGCCAACCATACCCGGAGAACATCGACGCCATCGAGCGTATGCCAGCACCCACAGACGTGACATCTCTTAGGTCTTTCCCCGGTCTTGTTAGTCACGATGGCTCATTTACACCTATTCCGCATCGTCTTCTGGACCCGTTGAACCAGCTTCTTACCAAGGACCACAATTGGAGTTGGTCAGAAAAATTCCAGCATGCCTTTGACTCCGTCGGACCCATGCTGTGCTCGGGTTCGGTTCTCACCCACTACAATCCGTTACTGGGGATCATCGTGGTATCGGACGCTCCAAACCGTGACATTGGCACCGTGATTTCGCACGCATTTCTGGACAGCAGTCAGAAAGAGATTGCAGAAACGTCTAGATCCCTTATACCAGCCGAGCGCAAGTACGGTTGGATAGAAAAGGAATTCCTGGTGATCGTGTTTGCTGTCAAAATGTTCCGTAAATTCTATACAGCCGTCAGATTCCCTTGGCGACCGATAAAAAGCGGCTGCCTACTGTTTTTGGCTCAAAAAAGATTACTCCGGCGTGTGCTACCAACCGCATCCTGCGATGGGTGTCCCTGCATCTGGGATACGACTTCGAGATTAAGTCCCGGTCCATCACCAGCCCCAGACAGGTAAACGCTCTGTTGCTTCTCATTGCTTCAAACAGGCCGGAAACGAAGAACACCGTAGTTGCGGTATTTGCCTTGTAGCCGTTAGTGAACTGCTTTGTGCAGGAAGAAGCTTGCACCTTTCCAGTGGCCGCTGACGTAGTCCGCTATACTACCACCCACCAGGGCCTGCTGCAACAGGTCATCAAGTGCCATCACAGTCAAAGGTCGCGTACATCCTCACGAAATGACTTGCAACCTTACTTCCGACTGCGTGCTGCGTCGCCACTGGACGGCGGAAGCCCCCTGTTTATAGAATGATTTGTCGTTCCAAAGAAGCTAAGACCAGCCTCACTGGAGCTTTCTCACATTAAAGCACATGGGAAATAACGTAATGAAGGAACTCGCTCGGAGGTATGTCTACTGGTTTCTGATGGATTCCTGTTTTGAACAGGACCCCAAAGCTTGCTCGGAGCCGCTCGAACCCTGGTCTTGACTTTACATCAGCCATGCGGATCCAGCTGGTGGCCAGTAATTCTGCGTCACAGTCGACGTTTGTAACGGCCATTGAACCCGGACAAATATTTAGTCTCTTTGGATCGCCAGAAACGATTGTGTCCGACAACTACAGTCAGTTAATATCATCTGCGTTTGCGTATTTTTGTCGACAGTATGATTTAACCCATGTCTGCTCGCTGCCAGTTCATCCACAGTCGAACGGTCAGACGGAACGCTTATGTTGAGAAGTCCACAGGGGAGCCGGCGGAAGAGCTTTCGCAATCTTTGCTGCTCACGTTTTGGGCAACGCCAAACAGGAATTCGCCTGGTAGAGGGTCACCAGCAGAGGATCCCTCTGATGGAGGCTCCGAAAACCACATGACAAATACGAACCCGAAATTCAAACTTGTGTCAGTATTTGTCGAATATCGGTTGTCAACGGCACGTCCAGCAGTTTTCCGAAATTCCGGGATTTTGTGGCATACACATCAAAGACGACAAACTCTATGTGGGTATTCGACCTTTTTTGGGTGTCTAATGCCCTTTGGTTTCCATTGGTGGTTCTCCTGTAGAAAACCGCCAGCCTGTGGGAAGGAGACCAAGAACTTAACTGAGGCAGTAACGCAGTTACGGTGGATAGTCAAATTGGTATCCTGGAGGATGATATGAACACCCACCTTAGACGACCAAGCCTAAAGGCGTCATATTTGTGCGGCAGATTTGATGCTGTCTATACAGACAATGGAGGATGATGTCTTTACTTGTGTGATTAGCATTATCGGATTTTAGCTAGTGGGTAGTTTCAACCCAAGCACTTTCATCAGGCTGTTTTGAGACCCCCAACCACAATCCTACCTTGGACTCAAACCACGTGGCTACACTCTACCGATAGAAAGTCTCAGTCGGAGTTTGCCGTTCCTTCTGTGGAGGGCAACTTGGTTCCGGTGGCAACATTCGACGGTCTTGGTCATCAGTTCCGTTTCCTTCAAGATTATGCATCTCCGGACAGAACGAACCCATTCATCAGCTTCAGCGACTTTCAGTTGCTTAATACCGTCAAGCTGATTTGGCCCTAATGACAACGGAAAGGCACAGTCGGAGAAAGCTGTTTGGTGTATGAATGGTTGGGAGGGAAATTAGCTATTCTGTCAAAAATCAGGACGTTCTGTCCAAGCCAACTGACTGAAACAAATATTCAACCTCTCAAAAGACAGATATTGGATTAGAAAAAACGAAGCGGTCAGTCTAATATTCATCATCTTTGGCTCAGGTCAAAAGGCTTTAAAGAAGGCTACAGCTGGCTACCTGCAACGAAGCATTTAGAATAATCTAACAAGCCCAAATGGAGCACCGACAGAAGCCCAACATTAGCAAGATAAATCTGGCGCCGGGCGACGTTATTCCAAACAATAAGGCGCCTGGCCCGTACGGTTTGCACCCTGGAAGCTTAGGTTGGCGGAGCCCTGGTTAGCGCTCGGACTAATTCCAAAAGCGATTTGAAAAAGACAATATAAAAGTGGAAACGGGCACCTCAACCGGGATTCTATTCTGCAAAAATGGCGCAACAAGAAGATGGAAACACTTTTGGCCTGGTATCCAGTGTTCTTTCCGGCAATGTTAGACGCAGGTTGATTACTAAGACATATTAATGAGAGTCAATCGAGGCTTTGCCCTCACAGTGGGTGCATCTACCGTATCTTTACAAGCAATCAAACGGGGCTACCTTTTTAGATATCCGAAGCCAGTAGTTTGACGGTAGGATCTGGCCGTAGAACCGTAGAACCAAAGCTGTCCCTCCTAAGTCTGATCTCTCATAAAAGCCCCGAACGTCAGCTCCTGTGGGCGTGTACACATTTAAAACCTGTTTTGACCACGTCCAGTCGCCTGAAACAAGGCTGCTTGCTTGCCATTCTTCTTTAACTTTGTTAATAGTGAGCTGCTTGACATATTACGTTGCCTGACCCGAGACATCGGTTATCGAAATGTTTCCGGGGAGTTTGCTCACAAACAGTGAGTACACAAAAGGCATTTCTCTGTTTGGCTAAGATCCTGCGGAGATGCGATCCCTTTTAAATAATCTGAATGATTCGACCGCATCTTTTGGTACACGTCTGTTACCTGAAGATTGTAAAATGCTGCTAAAAGACGGGGTGAGATGGAACAGGAGCTTCATGTTAGCTGACCAGCCAACCGAACCGACGGATAATTTTTTACCCGATGAGTTGTATAAAGTCCAGTGGACGCGCCGGAAACGAGATGACTTGTCTAATCTGGGGGGCCAGTTTGTGCCCCTGTAGGCACCCGTTGTGCCAGTAGGAAATCAGCTCGTCTCTCGGAGTATACACTGCGATGGTGCAGCCCTCTGGTTACTATGGTCAGAGGACGCACAAATGATGTCTGGGTATGGCTATCAGTTTCCTCGAAGCGTTGGCAGGAGTCAGCTGTGGAAGCACTGAACTAGCAATGTCGATGCGAGTTAGATGGTTCCAGGAAGAAGAAACCACGTCGACATGGACTAGAAACTTACGCCCTATACTTGATTCTGGTCAGGACATGTACTTCATATGTCTTAGTGCGGCCTACCTCACAAAACTCATTTTACCTATTCAGATGCTTACTAAAATGACTTCTTGGCAGATAGTCTATGGTCTGACAACGAAGTATACAGGCAATGGCCAGTTGTTTTGGCTTCGGAGCTTGTTTCCCGGTCCTTGACTTGCTGTTCCATCCAGAATGGTATACAGTCTAAAGCACAGTAGCTTGAGATAATCATGAATGGAGAACAATGAAGTACGCTATGGATGTGTCTACACAGCGTGCACAGAATGTTTAGCAAGGTCCCGCTAGGATGGAGCAGAAAGCGCCAAAATTAAAAGGCCCAAATAAGGTACATTCTGAACCTGCCATTTTCAAGTCAGTTTGCCACACATCAGCCCACCCACAAGCAAACGACTGGTTCAAAAGTGCCATGTGAGCAACGCAAACGAACCGGTTTTTCAAACTTCTCCAGAAACAGTCACAAACTCATGCCGGATGAAAGTGTCCGCATTTTACTGGATGCACTTCCGATATGTTAGCGAGAGTGACGCAAACCAGGAAACCGCTCCACACCCTACAAATGTCTTTACCCATGTGATCATATTTTTAAGGTCTTCGAGCCTTCATTTGGTTTAAGGTTGCTCCGAGTGTGTTGTAGCTTAAAGCCGCGAGGGGCTAATGGCAGGAAAGTAATGCTGAAAGTGTCTCGTGGGCTTACCTCTCTCTCGGTGGGTTATCACACTTTGTAAAGCCAACCCATAAATAAATGGGATACTGATTGCAGAAAAACGTTTTCAATCTTCTACTATGATTTACAATGTTTTCCCAATGTTACAGCTACCGTTCATTATTTCATGGTTATTTGCATAATTTTTCGTTACTGTTTACTCTGAAAATGCATAAGGTTTTCTCAGTTCTTACTGCGTTTAAGTTTACCAACTACCGTGCAAGGTTGCAAACATCATGCATTATTATTATTATTATTATTATTATTATTATTATTATGCATTATTATGCAACCGGACGATGTTTTAGAAGTGTCACTTTGTTATGACTGAGCCCCCTAAAGATGCCGTTAGTTTGACTGCATCCGCGATATGACTTGCTCTAGCCAGCGGTACCCTGACCACCCGCGTTGTTTCTTCGCTTTGCGTACGCCGTACTACATTGTGTGAGTACTCGGTGTGACATCACAGCTATCTCCATTCTCATCATTTTAAACAGATTGGGTTTGAAAGCCTGATTTTCGTATTTCCCGATCTAGCTTCAAAAATAGTTTATCCTTGTGTTTGCTTGAAGAGCAATCATGATTCACACGTCTTAAAGTGGAGTAGCAGAAATAGTGTATCCTGACGCTACACCGTTAGTTTTCCCGGTAGCCATCCACAGCACCTCAATGAATTTGAGTGGTCGTCCTATTTTTGATCGTCCCATTCAAAGGACTAACTCAGATAGTTCGGCTAGGAAGGCTGAGTGAAGTGGCATAGAGTGGGGAAGACTGGCCTAGTATTGTGGACAGATTTTACAGTATTAGCCTTGCATCATCAGTTAATATACAGATGAGTAGTTAACTTATATTTATTAAACACAAGATATTCCGGAAATATATCCTGCAAATTATAGCTGACTATCTGTTTGCTTGGTCTTGGAGACAGTTTTGCAGAACATCTGTACCCTTGATGGAGAAGTGATGATATTGATATTGCTGACGAACATTATTGAGGATAAGTTTCTGTTGAAGATGCGAGCAAGTGGTTCTTGCAACCAGTCGCTCTCGAGGTGAACTTAAAGTGAATTGCCTGATCTTGAAATTATTGCCGCAGTTGATTAAGTTTACCTCGTTATTTTTTTCAATTTGTTATGGCTGCACTTGCGATCAAAAAGGCTGATTATTGCCACCATATTTACGTCTTACTCACATTATCTGAGGCGATATTAATATAAGGCGGGCTACATATACTTTTAACAACACTGGAAAAACTTACTTTAACCTAAACAACATTTTAGAAGGAGCAATAATCATGACAAAATGTAAGAAGGCGGATTCGGAAAACCTTGGGTTTACTGGCTGGTATGTCCATAAAATTCAGCCTAAAAATTGAATCAAAGCCTATTCTAACTATTGCGCTGAATCATCTGAGTATGACATTTAAGTCCAGCTGAATAAAGAGTTTGTTTGATAGGACCAAACTTGCTTGTTAGTGGCTGCAAATAATGGTAGAACTCGCTTAACTGTTCCCATAGTTTCAATGAGAACGCAGTGATGAACTTCACCGCTTTCGGGATCGCATCGTCAGGTCATTACCATTCAAACTGCTAGAATAAGAATAAATGATGGGATAAGCAGTTAGAATTAGTCACCAAGTTAGAAAACGCGGGAATGCGGACGATCGGTTATCAGCCAAACTCAAGTGGAATCTACTTGGATGTTGTGAAGTGATCCAGAATGTCACTGATTGATTGCAGCGATTACTTCTTGTCACATGACTAAGACCGACTCAGAGATCGTACGAATCTTTTTTGGCAATAATTAGTTTGCACGTAGCCAAAAGGTTGCATTTCCACGTTGTGCATTTGGGATGAGCAGCAGAAGACAGCAGGATGAAGTGCGTTGAATCAGTGAAGCTGGAGGTTTTAACGAAAGAAGATGTACTTAGCGACTGAAGTGAACTTTAGTTCTTTAGTTTTTCAGAATGATCACTCGAACGCTAACCCCTGATCAAATCCCCTAGTAGCCATAGAGACCTCAATTTGCAGCAATCGTACTGGTCACAATTCACCACATCAGGTCAGTCTGTGCTATAGGGTGGGTAAAGGACATCAGGAACTGAGGAGAATTCACAGAACTCACAGAATGGTGTGCAGTTTTATTGGGGTCCCTAAATACGACACAGTGAACATTCCCAAGTTTTATAATAGTTGTTCCGTGAGTGCTTTCCCCGGCTCACTATTCCAACAAGTTACGACTGTCAGGAACATTCTTTCTCTGTCGCGAAGGGAACATCTTAATTTCCCTAAGTTCTTGTTTTATTGAGCACTGAACTTTTGCGCTCATCACTTTGACATCTTAGCAGTTTAACCCACCGTGGACTTGATGTTCAGGGGCTATAAATAAATGGTCAAATTTAGATGGACCGGAGCAGGCGCCTTTTTACCAGCAGAGTTTCTAAAGTCCTGTTAAGAATATCAATAACGAGAGATTCAGTTGAGTCTTCCGTAATAACCCAGTTTACATGCAAATGAGTCTATCTGTCGGAATCCTGTTGAGTATGTTTACAGGTGTGCTGCTCTTGTGCCCAAAAATTTGTTAGGCGTGCAATCAGCTCTGTCGACCGCCTCATTCACTATGGTGAAAATCACAACAACAGCCAAACTTGAGAGACAGACTCAAAGAAGGTTATTTACAATGCCAATGAAAAGAGCTTTATGGCCCAGAACAACAAACCACTGTGACAAAAGTTGTCTTATTTAAGCACGAGGAGCGTACAGGCGTGTAATGGGGGGGAAGGCTAATTTGGCAAACATGAGTAGCGTAGTCAAAAACGGCACATAGGAGTTACACACTCTTACAACACAGTGAATAAATACTGAACATGGCGCACACAGTCAAGTGGCTGATTATCAAGCTGTCAAAGGCTATCCGTCCTGATCAGGCAAACACATAAATATGGCACAGAATAAAGTGAGAGTGCGAGCAACCCAGTAACCAGTTACTTGACTGATTTGTTCAGTGGAGCTCAAAAAATGAACCAAGTATGAAGCTGTTGTTGTTTACTTGTCATTGGTTTCTAGTGCTGCGTACTGTGATCATGAAAGCACGTTTTCCGCGGTTGCCCTTCCAGTTCTTTGTGCTACAAGCGAGCATCTTTCATGTTCATGAGCTTAACACCCCCGGCCAAAACACGGTGGTTAGTTGTTCCATATATAGGGTCTTTTATTATTTTAACTTTTAACTTTTAACTTTTAACAATTTGAAAAGTGAACCGATATGAAGAGACTTTTGCTTGGGATCACTTATCTTTTTCAATCCTAAAAAAACAGAATAATGACAAAGCGTGTTCTTCGTAAGGGCCTAGAAAAAATAGGCCGATTCCTTAGAATCAGAGGGGTTTTTAGATTTTAACGGGACATACAACCAAACGTCTTCTAGTGTCGTCGTGCTTAAACGTGATATTGTGCTAAGGAATGAGTTGGCG
>SJOL01013156.1:43680-134885 GCA_004794785.1 Opisthorchis felineus | reverse complement strand
AAGTGAAGTCAAGTTATGCTGAAAAGACGGGGAGAACTGTACAGCTGTTTTATCCTTATTGGGAATCATCAGCAGTGTGCCTCCCACGAAGTTCCAGGAAGTGCATGTTTAGTGCGGGACAATCACGCTACTGATCGACCACTCGCGTCCGGACCGTTAAGTGCTCAACCTAAAACCCTGGAAATCGCGAGTTCGAAACTCCAGGGAGTTTCGTGAGGTACATATTTCTGGAGATTATCAATAAGGATGAAACAGCTTTTCAGTGCTCCTAAACTTTTCAGCCTACATATGACATGCTACCCGATAAAAATTCCCATATCTTTTCACACCACCAACAATACGACATATATGCCTGTCTTCAGGGTCCGTGAGCTTCTCAATCGCTACATGGTGTGCCTGTTTTGTTGGAATGTGCCATGGAAAACAGCCACGGACAACCAGATGATCGGAGTCCACAAACGTTTCCATTAGAAGCGACGCGCAGCGATTAGCCGTTGCCACCCGTAACCGATGGCCTTGGAGCTGGTTTTTTGATAGGTCCTACGTAGTCAAAAGGCTTTCGCTGTTCCAAAAATCGGTACTGCAAAAGCCAGTTTAAGCTTATCACAAATCTGTAGTAGGTGCTCTGTAACATGTCTCTGTGTGCTTCCTGTCCCACCCAATGCGATCACCCAATTGAGCCTCAACAGCGCTAAACCTACCTAATTGATTGTTCATATCGGTAGCAACCACAACGATGTCTGAGTTTTTGACCCATCGTAAAAAACCACCTACAGCGTCATAGAAACTTTCCTTGACAGATTCATGGCCACGGTTTGAGAAGTACACTTGAGCGTGATGCAAGACGATCGAAGCGGGTAGTTCTAGTGCTGGGAACTGCATAGATAGCGCTCAAAATGCAGTAGGGTGGAGAAGAACAATGCATGCTTGAAAGTGTAAAAAAATGAAGAGTACGTTAGTTTAAGGAGCTTGAATGAGCATGAAGAAAACCCATACAAGGTTTATAAGCAAGACCAAGGTTTGCTGATTACTCAAGGCACGGAATGACCCTAAGGATGGAAATTAGAAGTACAATGTTACTCTGTGTTGCATCACAGACAGACCGTCTGAATTCATCTGACAGAACTAACAGCTGATCGGATGTGAGACATTTTGTGCGGTCAAGTCCTTTTTTTAAACTGAGCTGATGCTGTTTGAAAAGTGATCGTGGGAAAGCTCATTCTCATGTATTAAAATGATACTGTCTGTTAGCAGGTCGTTTTTAGGCAGGATGCTAAACCACAGAGATATGCCGGTGGTAGCGACAGTAGGAATTTCTTTTTCACTGAAGGCCTCGCAGGAAAGTTCAGATGGAAATACTGTGACAGTAGTAAGTGTCAATTTGCACACCTCATTCCTACTGCCTTTAAGTATCACTCACTTCACTGTCTAGAGCTGCTTCGATCATCTGACCCGCGATAGATTTGCACTCAACATTGTGTCGTACGGAAACTGCCCTAATCAACTGGATGCTAAGACGATAAAAACACCGTTATGAGGTTTTCTGCATGCCTGATCCTGTAGAGATTTTGCTGCAAAAATTTTCTAGCCTGGTCATGATTCCAAAAGGTAACACGTTATACAGTAAGCCTACAACCCTATCACAAATAAGGTACGGAGATGCTCTACATAGATCCTGCTACATCCCTGCTACATCACTGAAGAATCTAGCATGGATGTTGCCGGATCCCAAGAAGCTCAGCTGCACGAGACGTTTCATCTGTAATGGAACTGTTCATGTGGGTGTAGAAGTCAGACCGTCTAGATACAATCCACAGCTGGTTGTGGGAACTTTATTCCCTTAGTGGTAGCAAGTTAGAATAAATACACTTAAAGAGTGCCGGTACAACTGGATGACATTTTATGGTAGAAGAAAAATAGAAACTGCTCAATCGGTTGGCCGAACGTAGAGGTTAGATGGTGATTCAGTTTGAGAAATCACAACCAAAACATGTAACTGCCGATCTAAAAGCAACTCTCTTAGATTCGGATAAATCAAGGTTTTTATCAAATTTCACCAAAGATTATTTCTGTTTGCGAAGGGTTCGCAACTATCTCAAATGAGCCTGTTGAAACGTTAATTAATTTGATGTCTAATAAATTGTAGCACTTCAACTGTACCAACTGAACCTAGCCAACACAATTCCTCATAAGTCTTCGCCATGTGAAAGTGCGCTTAGTTGCTGCACCATCCAACACACGTGAAAACCAGCGGCTGCTATCGCCATACTCGATTCTTAAATATCTCAGGTACATTATACCGTACATAACACCTTACAACTGGAGATCCCACTTAGGTTTTAAAGACAAAGGTTGAAATTTCCCCCAGCAAATATGGTTTTGGTCTCTAAGGCCATCCTTCTCCATTCCATATTGTACAGTCTTTAGTCTAGTCTTTAGGCGAGATGGCTCAGTGGTTAGAGCACGAATCTACTGACCAGAAGGTCGTAGTTCGAACCCGGCCTCTGCTTCTCGACTTCCCCTGTCTAGGCTTGGGTAACCTAGCAGTATCCCGGACCTCGTGCTTCCTTTGGACGACATGGCAGCTAGGCACTGAAAGGGTGTTACAGCTGAACGATTATTATTTATTAGTCTTTAGTTCTGAAAACTTGTCTAAGGCGCCATAGTGGTCTGCTTTCAGTGAAATTAAAAATTAATTGTTCCAGATTAGCAAGATTTGCGGTTTAAAAATGTCCATTTTATCCATTACTAGGACACGAAGTACATCTTGAGAAAATACGAAACTTGTGAAAACTATCGGCCCTTTCACAGAACAATGACTGAATATATGGCTAAACAGTCGGTGACACTGAAACCGGTGGAAATAAGGCTAAGATGCCACCGCCTCACAGAGCCCGGGATATTGCTAACTTCATTTTCAAACTTGCATACTCTTGCGTTCTGGAAGTAAGGCTGCAAAAATATCAGGAACTGAACGCTACCGGGCCTCAACTTGGAGTTAAAAGCATCAACATTGTGCCCATTATGTACATTATGCCCATATTATGTACAAAGATGTAATTGTCATTTGACGACACTAGTTTGCAATGGACAGCTTGATACTAGATCTGTGACATATTTGAAATCAGAGTGGATGATAAGATTCACAGTCATGGTATGGCACTACTTATAAGGTTGTTGAAAAATCTCCAACGGCCCACTCCGGTTTCACCCTGCTCGGGGTTCTTGCGGTAGTCGTAGTTAGGAGTTTCAAGCAGGCTTGAGCACCAAATTTTAAGTAAGTGATGAAATACACTCATATGTAAATTACATAAGTGTTGACAACACAAGCGAATTCCGGCAGCTCACTTACTGAATAGTACCATAAGGGAATGATTCAGATGGAATTCAGCTAAATCTCCAGTTGCCACACACGTAAAGTGAGGATGGGCGATTTAAGAAACTCACATGCCTGTTCTATGTCCAGAAAATTTGCGAAAAATTTGGACAGAATTGCCTCCTATGGCTTGGAAGACTTGGCACAGGATTCTTGCTATAAAGATATTACGGAATCATGACGTCGCCGTCGATTCTGTTTCAACTTATGTAGTCCTTCGCAAATGTTTTCTAGATGACCACAACTTTTCTGTTGTAGGATGCGTTGGTTGTATCGTTTGGGGTAACTACTCATGAATATCCATAAAGGACAACGATGTTTAACGCTCCGTTGTCATTTTAGCAGTTGCCTTTACTTCAGGATTATCTGCTGGAGATAGCTATGATAAATTAAGTTGGTCTGGAATCTCTTGTGGTTTTCCCGTACGAGTGACTAGAGAATCGTCAGTCTGCGGAAGAGAATCCACGATTTCTATCGGGCTTGAAGCATGACGGATGATTCTGCGACGGCAGATTCCTGAAGGCACTGGCGTTGTTATCCTCTTTACCTGGGAACCACTGCTGAGGACACGCACTCCACGTAACTTGGAGTGCCAGTAATTACACCTCCATGATTCTACCTTCAGAGTTCTTTATCATGCTAGCTAAATCTAGGAAGATGCTTCTTATACGTGTATCTTGAAAAATTCTGCAGAACAGTGCGTTGAAAACACACCATCGCCATTAGAGGTTGCTCCCCGGACAGATTTACGCGAAGTAATTCTTTCAATGTTCATTGCTTGGTTACTTGAATACTCATAATTGCATTACCTGTAATTGTGGGTAGCGAACTGCACACTTTATTTATGTCTTCGTTTACTAGAATGATTCAGTGCGCTACGAATAATCCAGCACCAACTTCGATTAATATGTTGCCATGCACAGCAACGGCAGGGGGTTATATACCGCGTTCAATTTAGCTATTTTTCAGCCCGAGTGCGTCCTTTCTGCTAGAGGAACATAAGTACAGAATTTGTAGAAACGCCGCTTCTTTCTAAGACAACCCTTGTGAGAACCACTGAATTAAACCAGAAGGGTAATGAACTATTAGCTAACAGGTAGCGATGTGTTAGAGTGTATTTTACTTTGATGAACAGGCAATATCAAGTAATGTCGCTTTGGAAGTTAGCAGAATCAGTGTTTCTTTGATCTCCATTTGAATACTAAGGATTCATCGCCATTCTGTACACCGAAGTCGCTATACAGTCGTGAGGAGCCATCGTAAAAATGTGTCATTAGATTTGACACGGCCAATAGATATGTCAGCTATAAGGTTTTAAAATTATGAACGATTACTAGAATGCACGCTTAGTGCAAATCCTCATAACTATCGTTTGCCTTCGGGAAACAACTAGGACTATGATAATCTGATGTACCCTCAGGCTTTTTCAGTAGGCATGGTCTGCTTTTGGGTTCCTCTGACCACTCGCCACCATTGAACAAATGCATGTAGACGCATGTTTTTTTTGAAATACAGGTGAACTGCATTAGATTCTTTTGGTAGAAGTGTAAACGTAAGTTTTACCAAAACGGACTGAAAGGCAAGTCGTCTGTTCTAGTTAAGCATGGGACAGGCAGACGCATGTGCACCGGCGTATCGGCGACATTCTATAAGAACTACCCGTGAGTAACTCAGAAATATCTAATCTACAGAGATGCATCTTCCTGAGAGGATGAACAATGATAAACTTGTCGCAACTATTTTGCGAGTATTTCAAGCAACTTTCATTAGAGTGGAACAGAATCCTCTGACTTATCTGACGTGAATGTTTGAGATACCCAAAACCATTGTATCTCCATGATTCATTCACTTTACTGCAAAATAGTGAACATTGAAATTCGTTATGAACTTGTTTACTTAAATCATTTTGTAATCTTTTTCGGCTGAAATAATGATTCCTATGAAGGATAATACGTCGTAAAAATGCCATCTCACGCCAAAAACTAAGAAACAGGGATTATTTGTAACTCAAAATTGGCTGAATGACCGTGTATACATTTACGCTTTAGCCTTATTACCCTTAGTTACTGGCGCAGCTGCAAAATGCTCCAAAGATAATTCCTGTGTGCGCGCTGAAGGCGAAATTATTGATCGATTTAGTTGCGATGGTCTAGTGGATCTGTTATATCTACGGTGGACACCTGGATCAGGGGCAGAGCACTTTCTCTCAGGTAGTCGCTACATCACTCGGAGAACCAGCAAGTTATCCTCTTTGGTTTTTATGGGAAATAGAGCGGCTCACGGTCGAAAAGACAGCACCCTCAAAATAATATCCTCGACGGATATGTTTTCTTTTGGTTGGTTTGCTTCACCTAAACCGTTGTGGTTTCTGCCACAAAACTCCGCTCATCACATTTTGTTACTTGTCACAGGTTTATCGAAAAACCCGGGTCAATTTGATCCCATATGCAGTGAAAGCATGAAAAAATTTCCAAAAGCTCCCCACACTACCAAAAATATATAAGTAGCTCACAGGATGAAAAAAAGCACTAGGTGGGTGAAACTCCCATCTGAAAAGTCGTCCCTCGAGAAACAACACTTTCGGCCACGTGATATGGACTCCGTGACTGAACTATTAGTGCCTCTATATCCTGTCTAAGTGCAAGCTAATCACACTGCTATTCGGACGCTCGACGCCGAAAGTTAACTGTTCAAACGTCCAAACGGAACTTCGCGAATTTGAGACTGCCAGTTATTTCATTAGACGCGCATTGCCGATGATTCCCGACAAGGATTAAAAATCTGTGCAACGCCTCTCAGCCCTTTTGAAAAGACTGGCTTCATTTATTGAACCACATTTCCACTAAAAATTCTCAAATTTCCTCCCACTAGCAAGAGAGGGTGAAAACAGCTAGTCTGTGAATTGTTGGAAGACTTGTGTGCTAGTGTATGCTTAATAAAAGCAAGTTTGAGGATGCCGCACCTTGTCTTTTGCCTGCACACGCGTAATGGGCTTCAACTGAAGGTGATTTGCCTCCTGTTTTCTTGTTTGTCACAAATACCTATGTGTCACGGTCAACTACGTGCTCGTCTTTAATGACACGATGTTTTATCTCGCTTGTTTTACTTGCAACCACACAGTGGGATCTTATTCAAGGTTTCTTAATGGCAACTAGTTATGCACAGTAACGGTTTATTGTTCACGGTGCTCTGGCATTGGTTACAACTTTATTTCTGCTACAAAACAGCTTACTTAAGAACACCTTGAGAAAATGAAAAACAGCTCCAGTTGTCACCGCTCTCTTACTGGTAAAAGGGCAGGCTTTGACCATCGGATGACGTGGCTTTTCCTTTGATAGGTGCAAGAGGATTGTAGGAACTCTAACTTGAACTAATCCACTCCCGTAGGGACAGCCTCACGGGCTAGCTTATATTACCTGCGGTTAGAAATGGATAAAGGACTTCGGTGTGGCCATTACTGGCGAGCGTCCAAATAGGAGTCAGAAATGGTTTATCATCACTTACGTCTTCGTTTCTGGTAGACTTTTCAATATGACTGTAGAGGTAGCGAAACAATTGCCTTTGAATTCCACCCTTCTGGTTAGGAAAGTAAATGTATTTTCTCCGAAGCGACCTATTGGGCTTGAATTTATCAAGCAGAGTGTAAGAGTCCACGAGCGAATTGACCTTTTAATGCAATGATAAGGGAAGGCATGTTAATCCTGGAGGGCTAGGGGAACGTTGAGTTAAAGTGAGAAGGCAGGTAAATTAATGAAATTGATGCACGGATTTATATGAGGCACAGGGCGTAGTGACCGTAAAATGGCCCAATAACCTATGCCCTCCGCGTTGAGAAACTCAATATCACCACCACAAATCAATAAAACCTCATGACCATTTACCTGATCAAGTGAAAATAAACTCAAATCAGGACGAATTTAACGAGACATAAATGGGCCCATAATCATCTGGCTATTACAATAGGTTCGACAGTCAGATTCAAGAACGGTTGTTTTAAGGTAGTTGGGAACTAGACGTGTGAAGCACAAATTAAAATCAGGCTGGCAGCGGGATCATGTTGGCAGACGCGACCTACGAGTATAGAATATAATTTTTGAAATTCTAGATGAAAAGAAGGTACATTTTATGGGCTGCCGGATTCTTATTTACCCGATATTCCGGATTCAGAATTCAAGAATGAATCAAAATGTGCGATTTGATCATAGTGTAATGCATGATATGTGCCATGAATTGCACTAACGCGTAAACGGCACGTCGAGTTAGATAGGCTGGGCAGCCAACACTCAGCAAAAGACGTAACAATGTGCTGTAAGCAATAAATCAGTTACGAGCTGCTCGGAAAGCTTCGATTTTCGTCGGAAATCCTTATAACTTTTGAGTTTTGACATGGCGATGTGCCATAATAAACTTATTTTCCTTGACCCAAACCTGTTCATAAGGTTACTGTAAACACTTCCGCCACTCATCACCGGTTACTCTATTCTTGAGGCCCATCTGGTCCCCGACTTTTCCACATGGACACTCTAGTGTGACTAGGCGAATCTATAAACCCATTCGCAAATTGATTTGATATTATTATAAACGACGGATGAAGCTGATATTCAGTTTAATCTTTCCATTCCAAGTTAGTTTTCTAATCCGGAAAAACTATTTTACTCGTCTTCGGAGTATTTGTAAAAATGTTTCATCTACAGAGTTATTTTAGACGCACAGCAGCAGAAGAATGAAAAAATGCAGAAGTCTGTAAACTACAGAGCAATCGGGATAAAAGAGGGGCCAGTTGGTGAACTTGTACCAAGTAGAAGTCTGGACAAGAAAAAAATTTAGACGGCCTTTAATATTAGTTTTCTGCAGACGTCGTGACTGCATTGGAAATAATTTTCACTAGCGTTGCAGAGGATAAAATGTTGCAAGCGTACTATACTAATTTCGGGCAATACGATCCCATAGGAGTTTCTGTGGAAAGTATGATGATGTTCGTATTTTCGAATGAACCTCAATAGTTTGAATATGCCACCGACGAATTATTTCAAGCATAAAACAGTAACTAAAGTTCGTTGCAAAGGATACGCGTTCCAGCTTAAGGTATGTTTGACCGATTTCTAGAATAACGTTTTTTTCATGCGCAGACTAATGAAATTCGACATAATATTTGTGATTTAGAATAAGACATGTACAATCTTAAGCATGTATAAAAACAGTAGCTTCTAGTATAGATGGTTTTTGAGGAGCCGGAGCTCCTTACACCGTGTAGTTCAAGTAAATTTGTCAGAGTTTCAAATTAATCTCTTAGACGCTTCTCCGGTCATGTGACAGATAATGACTCAGCTCACTGTATGATAATCTAGCGGACGTTTTAACTACAACCAGCGGAAATTTTGTTCACCCTAAAACTTACAAGCTGTTGGACGGTTTCCAGATTTGCTTGGCTTTTCTTTGCTTCCACGTCCCCAACAGCGATACCAGTTAACATGTTCATCAGTGCAATTGACATAAATGCAACGAACGTGAGAAAGAATAGGTAGCTCAGTGTATCATAGTACACCAATTTTTCTGGAGACCCTCCCGGTTCATAGCGATTAAACATGGCCTAAAAGAAACCAGGACCGAGACGGAGTATGTCAGCCAATGTTGAGTAGCTCAATCGGTGTGGGGAGATGGAATATAGTGTAAAACTTTGGAAATATAGTTTAAAAACAGAATGGGATGCACAAAAAGCAAAATAAAATCAGGCGATAAGGTTAAATTGCAGGTCTGTAAATTCCCTTTTGAGGAAAGTATGCTGCTGAACAGCCGGTAGTAATCAGTTAGCGGCTGTGTTAGGCGACCAATATAAATCCAAGATAAATAGCTGTAAACTAATTTGCTTACTGCTTCCTTTTACAAATGGAGTGGACTCGGAGACCTCAAGATGACGCTCGTTGGGTACGTTTCGCACGTTCTCAGTTTCGGTCACATGATGCACAGTCAATTCTAAAGACTCCATGAGCCTAAAAGCAACAAGAAACTTCTTACACACTGGAAATCATCACTAGTGTGGCATTTTATTATGCCGACTGAACATCAACCACCTTGATTGATATCTACTTGTGTAGCAACGCAGCTTACAGTTGGCTATTCACACTATCAGATCACGTGTCCAACTGAAAAACTTGCTATTTCGTTCACTGCTCGCAAAATGACACCAAGATGCTCTGGAAAATAAACCGCAAGTTCCATCGAGATGCTTTGCACGTCTGGGGAAAAACGGCAATCTCATCATCAGCTCCACTAAATCATGCAGGACTCATTTGCTAACGGTTCACGATCCCAAACAGGTGTAAAGCTCTTTTCGGCTTACTTCATAGACTGGTTCATCTTATCAAGTGAGTGCAGAAACAACCGGTTCCTATTGAACGCAGTTTTTTTAAACACTTTGATCTTACCTTAGTGTAGTTACGTTTTTACTTGTAAGATTTTTTGAGCGGATAATAAGTTTAGATGTGGAGCTTTGCTTCAGCAAATAACTTTAGAACTAAATGGCATCCTAGGTAACAGTGTTAGCAGAGTTCTATGAAAAAAGATGAATTGAAGATTACGTGACTTGCATCGGCTAGTCCAACCTCCCCGCTGAACATAGATACGGTGCTGGAAAAGGCATTTCGCATATCGTTGAATCGGATTTGATTACCCAGCAACAAATGAAATGCCAAGGAGAAAGCAACCAGGAATGGGCTGAAGACAACGGCCAGGTTGGCCAAGTTCGTCAGGATGAGACCAAAGATGCCCAAGTAGATTCCAATAGGAGTGGTTCTTTGGAAAAACATCAACAAATTAATCCAAGCGAACACAACTCCAGCGGTACCTGTTTGCCACTGCCAAGCCTAAAAATGTATACAGATAAAGGTTTTCAACACTCATATTTTATCAACACGTTGACTAAGCTGCTGAAAGGCTGAATATCGGGCAAACACCTCATTCGCTACATACTTATGTTCAATGATTTCACAAAGTTTATGACATACTTTTTCGATGATCGTCAGGAACCTAAACCAACAGTGGTTAAAATAGGCGAGGGTGTAGGTATGGGAGCAAGCTATTGAGGAAGTGTTTCCATAAGAAACGGAGTAACATAATCCAAGTTTGGAAGTTTGCGGAAGACAAGTTTGATGAAGTACGGATGAAACATCTAAGGATAGGACAGAAATCCTTCCCTTTTATGGGTATTTCCGTCCGAAGAGGACTCATTCTCTTTGATTGATGAAATATCGTATCAGAATTTTCCAGCTGAATCTTTCGTTCATGATGTTTTCAAACAACTGAATGTGGTGCGCCATGCCGCCCCATGTACCAGTTGGTACGATATTCGAGATATCGCGATACATGTATAGACGTAATACACTACTCATAAGGTTGCTGAATATCCTTTGAATACCAACGACTGGTTTGGCCCTTCTTGGGGCTCATCAGGTAGACGCAGTGCCCAAGTTCCCCTTCAACCTTGTGTTCTACTTGAACCCAAGTTGCACGAAATTAGCTTGAAAACATCATAAAGAAGAGATTCAGCTGGCTTCCATGTGAGTCTCCCGAAAAACCAAATCTGTTTACAACTGAGTGTATTCATCATTCATTTTGTACAGGCAGAGCTTTTTTACCGAAACCAAATGGGTGTGAATACTCGTATATATTTATTGTCTGTATTTGGTATATCCCTGCTTTAATGGTAATATTTTGGCAAGATTCGTCATCTTCTTTTTTACTTCTGAATTGTTCGGAAAATGTCCCTTTATCAGGGTTTCAAGTCAAGATATGATTAGGCAGCGGGTTTAACAAAAGAGGGTAATCAACCCCATCAGCAACTCCGTAAGCAAAAATTGGTCTCGAGCTGCTCTTACTGTTTTTCCTACATCCACTGGACAACGCACTTGGCTGCACCAGTGATAAACGCAAGACCTGCGCACACATTGTGCACGTTTCCCAATTAGGGGGGTCTCCAGTCTTTTCACTTGGTCGGGCAAAACAAAAGCTATAAACTTGGTGGAATTCCCTCCTAAAGGGTAACCACAAGAAAAGTAAAACTAAAAAATATAAGGATGATAAAAAATGACCACTCTGCTTAATTGACATGTTTAGGATTGATGCTTGCGACCGGCATCCAACCGTGACTTGTTTAACTGGTTTGACAACCATGTGCGGCTCAAAGCAACGTGAACTATTCCCCTCAGGTGTTCCAAGAGAAACTTAAAAATGAATAAAAGTGGCAGTGCCTGCTCAAAACTGTCCCCGAGTTTTAAGAACTCCTGTTAATTCGTACAGACATATCGAGCACCTTCCTAAAATTTTCAATCGGTTGTGTCACTTCATTTTGAACAACTTCAGGAAGCTTTCATGCCCAAAGCAGGCAGACGCATTTGTTTCATAGTAGGCAACCAAGGTGCGGACATGCTCAACAAATTGTTCTTTGATTTAGGTAGTATGACAGCCCCGTGCTTCTAAAACCGGCTTGAAGTTTCATGAAGAAAAAAATCCTCTGCGTTATATCAACTTCTAGTCCATAGCTGTGGATCGTTCACTTACTGTTCCGCTTAAGCAACAGAAAAACAAAAAGGAGCTTTTGAATTTCAAGTGTTTTTGTTAGTTACCTGTTGATTACAAGTTGGTCCCACATGATAAAATATCAGTGCTAACTACTTGGGCACGTTGTAATCAGGGGAGGAGGCAGATTTCAGGACAACATGACAACAACAACAACAGGACAACGACAACAGGAAAACGAAGGTCCATTTTTATCTACTTCAGTTGTCTGTCACCTGACTCTGAAGAATGCGCGCTTGTTCCCGCAAAACTGCAACTGATTGCAGTAATGACAGTAATGGTACATGATGTGTATGAACGTATGCATCCTCTCAAAGTCCACTATGGCGTTTACCCTGACAGCAATTTGTTAAAGTGCTCACATGATCTTATTTTGAGCACCAAGTCATGCATCGGTTAATTGCGAACTTAAACCCTCGTAACGAATTGCTAATGGGGGAGTCTTTTGATTTTCAACGATGAAGTCCCTTGGTATCCTTGACAGAATCTCCATTTTTAACATTTGCAAATTTCTCTAGATGTCTTCAGTCTACTTGAGGTGTACGAGTTGAGTACAGACCGTTCATTTACTTCAGGTGGCACAAAGCTTAGTTTCTTCTTGCACGATGCATGGTATCTAGGTCTAGTGGAAATCTCTGCACGCGTCAGAACTACTTTGGTGCCGTATTTCGGTAAATGTGTAGAATATTATTCCAGGTCGTGCACCCGAGTCAGACATCATTGAGAGGCACTTGATTTGGTGAATTGGTTTGTATATCTCGCATACTGCATAAATAGTGACCACCTTAACAATGTTGTCAGCAAGTACATTGCAAAAGCTGGACCATCTTCCGCCATCGTATGTAATTAAATGGCTGTAAAAGCCGGTCCCATTAGCTGTGTTACATATCTAGCTTGCAGGGTCGATGGATTTATCACCAGCGTACGCAGCAACTTCTTCCTATCTTGATGTGTTTTTGTCCTATCACGTTGCGCCAGCTAATCAGGTGTATAGGTACTGCATCGTCTGTTACTGCTATGTCAGGACAGGCGGGGGCAGGCTCCACCGAATACCTGAACTGTTGCCCGCTGTAGGTGATGGCGTGAGGGCCCGTGTAATGCTACGTATCGACTGATAATGCCTCTGTTCATGAGGTGATACCCTTTAGGAGAAGTCTGATAGCTAACCATGAAAATTTATCGGTCGTTTGTGAACACTGCTATAAATGCCATATTCACCAGAGGCTTCGGCAAACTCGTCGTGCTGATCCTTTTTCCTGGGTCACCGTTGATTGGTCTTGAAGTCTACGCTGGATGACTGCAGGTACTATCACGGATCAAGTTTAACACACTGCTGGCGTGCTTCACTGTGAGGAAGAAGATGTTGAATGTTGTCACTGTTACGGCCAAGATCAGGTTAATCTGTTCGTTATCTTGTTTGCATATAAAAGTGCAGACATTTCCGCGGATATTTCGGAGTCGCATTATATTTGTGTCGCGAAGTGATCGGTGGACAGCTACAGCTTCCAATTTTTAGGGAAGTATAGGGGAGTTTGGGTTAGGTGAATTTCCGTTTGGCATGTTTTCCTCACTAGGTCCAGTGTGAAGATACTGCTGGATGGTCGCCCGACCGACTACCGGTTGGTGAACCCGATGTACCAATATTCTAAAGCATTACGATGCTAGAGGATGGACCTGAAATGGTTGGAATTGGTAGTCTACCTGGCACCATGATTCTTAGACTTTTCAGTTTACTAATCCATCTACTCCCTAAGTAACAATGAATCACTGATTCGAAACCACTTTTGGTAAGTCTGACATCTAATAAATTCTAGACACTGACAGACTTCTACAAATCCTATTTTACAGCAGATGACAATTTAAAATCCATGGAAAACTCAGAGGAATATAGGAATAACGACCAGTATGCCAAAGGGATAGGGACAAACCAGGGACAGTACTGAGTACTTCACTGTATCAGTCATTTTAACACAACTCGGAAATAGGTAACTGGAGATGAAAATGTAGGAAAATACCGTAAGTCATGTGAACAACCCTACCAGAATATCGTTGATTGTATCGTATTTGAAATGTAAGTACAAATAAACAGGCTTCCTTGAAGTACTGTGCATCTTAAGCTGGGGGTTTAGCTTCAAGCGTTTCTCAATAAATTTAGTTTTTCGAAATTTGCCTGCGAGAAATCGTAGGTCACAAACAATACTACACTTTTACCAAAGCTTGCTCTTTTGGCACTTTGGCAAAATTTCATTTCAGCTCAAATGCTGTGAAGCCGTAAAATGTTTGGCAGATGCATATGGTTGTCTACTCTTCGTATTTTACGCGAGACTCTCCAGCAATGAAAGAAATTTCATTACGCCTAACTTCACGCGTAAAGTTAATGGAATGTTTACACCAATTTCGGCGAGAATGAATGTGAAAAGTTGAGCGTTTCCAAGAGTAGTTAGTTTTGTTGTATTATGATTGAATAACACCGCTAAAATACCGACCTTCGTTATTCAAAGTTTCGGTCACAGCAGGTTACCTTCTTCTGGAAAAGAAGCCAAGCTTACAATTACCGCTACAAATATGCCATTTGGATGTCCTTACGTTCTATTCAAATAGCGTACCTCCAGCCGGACTTGCTACAATTTCGAATAAAATATTTGAAATCCAGCAGCTCTCCACTAGCATTTCCTCCTTGGAGACACCAAATTTTGTATCTGCATTTCATGACCGTCTCGACAATTTAGCTAACCAGGTCACAGCTATTCGCTTCTCTCGACCCCATCCGAATAGCTGTCCACTTTTACGTTCGCGTTCACATTCTCGGTTGCGTTCATCCTCCAGGGGAAATAGCTTCTGCTGGTACCATAGCAAGTTCAGATGCCGTGCACGCAAATGTTCCCAACCATGTTCTTTCCGCCCTAACCATTCATCACTTCAGTCACCTTCGGGAAAACCCTCAGGCCGAAATATAGAGGCAAGTTAAGTTCAAGGCCCCAATCAAATCACCCGTCGCTCAACAATCGTTGACAAAACGTCTGGCCTTAATTTTCTTATAGACACTGGAGCTGACATCAGCATTATTTCCCTGTCTGTCACTCACTCCAGACGCACTCTACGCCTTTTATGCTAGCCGCCGCTAATGGATCTGCTATTAGGACTTACGGTCGACGCGCTTTATGCCTAAATCTTGGGTTACGTCGCGATTTTTCATGGATCTTCATCATCACTGACTTTCACCACCCCATCATTGGTGCCGATTTTCTCACTCATTTCAATCTTTCGGTGGACCTTAGACAGCAACGTCCTATTGATCCTCAAACCCAACTATCTGTCAGGGGACGACCTACGAATTTACCATCAATCCACCCGATAACGTTTTCAAGGTGATGGTTCGCCTTATCACATTGCTACGCCAATTCCCTGATTTAACCAGACCCAACTTTCATCAACCGAACCCAAAACATCCCGTATTTCACCAGAATAGTGGCCCTCCTGTTTTTACACGTCCGCGTCGTTTGGCTCCAGAAAAGTTACAGATAGCCAAAGATGAATTTCAACACATTTTCATCTGGGAATCAGCAGGCCTTCTCGAAGTATGAGGACTTTACCCCCTCCATATGGCGCCCAAGGAAACGTCTTCCGACTGGCGTCCTTTCTGGGTGATTATCGGGCACTCAATAATGCCACAGTAATGGACCGTTACCCCATCCCACACCTCAAGGATTTCTCATATTCGCTAAATGGTTGTACTATATTTTCCCACATTGACATTCTTCAAGCTTACCATCATATCTTTATACATCCCGACAATATTCATCAAACCGCCATTACAACATTTTTTGGGTTATTTGAATTTTTACACTTGCCATTCGGTCTTCGTAATGCAGCACAAACTTTTCAACGTTTTATATACCAAGTACTCTGCGGTCTACCTTTTGTTTTCGCTTATGTCGAAGATATCTTGGTTGCTAGTTTCACACCCAAGCAGCATTTAGAACATCTGCATACTATTTTTACCCGTCTAGAGTAATATGGCGTCGTCATTAATGTTTAAAAGTGTACTTTTGATTCGCCGTCATTGAATCATCTGGGACATACCGTGGATGAAACAGGAATTCCATCCAGCAACGATAAACTTGACGCCACCCGCACCTGTCCTTTGCCTACATCTGTTAAACAAGTCAAACGTTCTTTAGGGATGGTTAATAATCATCGTCGTTTCATCCCTAAAGCCTCCCATCATTTAACACCTGTTGCTAATCTGCTAGCTGGCGATCCTCCTGAAGTATATCATTTTGACGACTGTCATAAGCAAGCGTTTGGACAGGTTAAATCTTTTCTGGTTGATTCCTTGATTCCTTGACCTACAGCCTGACGCCCAATTGTCATTTTCCGCTGATTCATCCACAATAGCCATAGGCGCAGTATTGCAACAATCTGTTCATGGTGATCTTCAGCCACTTAAGCTCTTTTCCGAGAAACTTCCTCCTGCAGAATCGCGCTACAGCGCTTTCGGTCGAGAGTTACTCGCTATCTACTTATCCATTCGACATTTTCGACATTTTTGTCATTTTTTGGAAGGTCCAGAATTTCGCGTCTATACAGATCACAAACATTTGTCTACTCCACAAGCCAAACCTGATAAATATTCCCCTCGAGAAGTACGTCAACCCGAGTATATCTCTCAATTTGTTTCTGACATTCGGCATATTTCCGGACAGCTCAACCTCGTTGCTGACATGTTATCCCGTCCAGCAACCGGTTCGCTGCAAAACACGCCGAAAATTGATCTTCAGCGTATCGTCCAGCTCCAAAAAGACGAACCGCCAACGGCTACATCCTCATCACTGCATGTTGAACCAGTACCACTACATATTGCACCGGGCACCACAGACTGCGACCTTTCTACATCCGTTCCACGACCTCTCATTCCATCCAAAATGCTCCGCCAAGTTTTCGACGCTCTACATAACGTTTCACAACCCGGTATATGTCCCACCGACAACTTGTTTTACAAAGTTTCACGTGGCCTAATATGAACAAAGACACGCTCACGGGAGAAAACTTGCCTTGCATGTTAACGTTCAAAAATCATTCGCCACACACATTCACCTATTGGTACACTTGTCATCTCAGACTGCCAATTGGACCATGTTCATCTCGACTTTTTCGGTCCCTACCGACATTGAATGGTCACTCTTATCTCCCCACGTGTGCCAATCGTCTCATGCGATGGCCTCAAACCATTCCTAAACCTGAAACTTCTACGAAGACCATTTCTCGGGCATTCATCAACCGTTGGATCTCCAGTTTTTGGTTCCCTTCTTTCATAACCACGGACCGTGACTCTCAGTTTGAATCCCAACTATTTCACCGACTTAACGAACTGCTAGGATGTACCCGCATTCGCACCAACGCATATCATCCCCAGGCAATTGGTCTGGTGGTATGATCAATTACACTTGATACTCATTTATTTGCGCACAATGTTTCGTGCTTCCCTACACTGTTCGCCAGTAGAATTAGTTTTCGGCACAACTCTTCGTATGCCAGTCCACACTCTCAAGCTTCCAACAGTTCTGCCACTTGCGTAGCTTTCTTAATAACTGATACGTCTCAAATGCGCTATCATTCACCTCCAGCACCGAACAAGCCATCTTATATCTCCCCAGATCGTTCTACTTGTTCTCACGTTTTTGTACGTTGTGTTAAACCATCTTTGCAACCATCATACGATGGCTCTTTTTGTGCCATTTCTCGCTCCGAAAGACATTTCACTGTTCAATTATTCAGTGCACCGCTAACCTATACATAATCGTCTTAAACCGGCCTATACTGACTCCACGGAATCCGATAACTCTGCACATTTTTTAAACACCTTACTCACTATTACCCATTCATCTCATTCTTCCAAGCCTACATCGATTTCGACTCCTACTCGTTCAGATAATCAACGCATCGCTCGATCTGTAAGATACGTCCACCGGTCTGACCGTTCGGGCGCAGGTTGTCATCACCCACCATTCTATCAACACCAACTTTTCTCTGTTGCTAAGGAGAGTATTGATAGCGGTCACTCCCTTGTTCCTTCAACCAACTTCGCTTAGTTTGTCTAGTACATCACTAGCTCATGGGTCACAAACCTAAATCACGTGGCAAAATCCTGTCCCGTTTGCAACCTTGACCGATGCATGCTTTCGATACATGCAGATCTATGCTGTGTGGAACCTGGATGATTCACACCTGACCTGCGCGCGTCAACATAAACGACGGCTTGCCCATTTCAGCTCTCTGGTCAAGACTAATCAGTACTCGGAACAACCAGAGTTTGGCCTAATACAGCAGATACGGGCGTGTCCTCTTGACCAATCGAATTATATCTTTGTAACGGTTCCTGTCAGCTTGGTTTATTGTCCTTGATTTTTCATAATTCTCATTATTCTACTCCTGAGAATAGTCACCCGCGTTGGCTGAAACGTTGACCGACAGAGAGTAGGGATATCATCGTTGTGTTACTCGACCACAATCCAGCCACACTAGTCGTGTTTGCATGACCGAAATCTTCTGAATCTGATGTTCGATCAGTGGCTATATTCTTATTACCAAGGTTTTATCAGTGTATCTGACGAAAAAATTCAAAGTTAACCGAATTGTCTAACAGCGAATTGTTTTCTAAGTTGGACACAAAATATTAGCAGAGCCAGGTAGGTGGCCCACGTCCGTTCGGCCCTATTCTCGACAGAAATTCTCATGTGGACAGAAGTTTTACATTCAGCGTACACCATAAGATTGGTTCTTTTAATTTAATCACACAAAAATAAAATAGTTCTTGATCTACCCACGGATTTTAGGTTATTAACCTATAGAAGTCAGGATTATCAGATTGCTGCAGCGCAAAGCCGCTTACCTCCCTCAAACCGGTTCTTCGCATGCAGCCGTTCGTGTCCACTGTGGTTGCAATTGCGAGCGAGTAGACAGCCAGTTCAAAAACATTTTCGAAACTGAAGTAGTTGGCAAGGTTTGCGAAACATTGAACCATCTGTTTCAAGATAAAAGTGGTCGTGAATGAGCCTATGAATAGACTGAGTGCTTCGGAAGAATGAGCCACAAACTCAAAAATACACAGCAATACGATTAGGCCAAACCAAACAATTGTCTTGATAAACTCACCACTAAAAACTTGGCAAATAAACGAGAGCCAATCTTCTGAATCACCATTGTCGCTGGTCCTTTCAAAACGGATACAAATCTCCATACACTGCCCATGCCATGGGTATTACTAATACAAGCTTGGAAAATGCAAGCAATTCCTCCTTTTCAAACCAAACGTTCTCCAGCCCACCAACGCTGATTTGAGCGTAATTCTCCATAAACTATATACCTCTGAATCTGGGAATATGCTAGTTTGTCTAACATGCATTTTGTGGAACAGTGGCCCTTTTGAGTGCAGATGTCAGAAAAACCACTTTGTCACGCAACAGGTGAAGCTAGCAAAGAATAAAATCCATAAATCAACCAGGAAAACTGCGTACGTTGTGCTGTTGAATCACCATCCAAACATCTGAACAATGAGGACTGTTTGCCGTTGTGAAAGATATTCGTCTATTGCCCTCTGATTCCAACTTATGTGCGGAAAAGCGCTTCAAAAAACAGTTGCATTCTCTGGTTTACAGAGGGCTTATATTGTCCACTTCAGGTTGACAATATTATCTGTGATAACCAAGTGCCTTTGTCGGCTTCATGAATCAAGTGGTTGTCGTGCTCATAGAACCCTAAGGAAAGCAACACATATTTCATGCATGGTTTCGCTTGTTTAGCTGAATTGGGGAAGTGAAGGGTTATCAGAAGTTATATTGTTCGTTGACGATATGATTGGTTTCTTCGAGATATCACAAGATTGCACTTGAGCCCGGTTTATTCCAGTCACGACTTGGAAACACAGTACTTTTTCCTAGTATTTTGTACGAAAGATGGCTTGTCATATATGTGCAACATATGACGTCCAGCAGGAGCATGCAAATGAGCTATCAAAAGACATCTGCTCAGCAGAAGACGCAAGAGTATAGCAATCTCTCCTGGCTTAGTGATAACCTGCATATCCTAAGCAAGAGCCTTCTAGGGATGAGAACAGGGGGTTTCTCCCAAGTCTACGCCTTTTTCGAACAAGATGACCAAAAATACTGAACCCTGGAAAGCGGACCATAACGTTAACACACAGATAGTGCGTTTCAAGTCAAGCATTACTCATCAATATTTTGCGGCGTACCACATTAAAATGTTATCTTGTTTCTTGCTTGACGCTGTGTGTATGATGTTATATGATCTGCTGATGGAGTTCACGCTGGATGTAACGGGTGTGTATTCAGAGAGCCTACGCTCTGCTTACTGGTTTACATTCGCTATAATATTTTCAGTGTTGTATACGATGTGTGTAATTGCAGTGCGCACTGGACAAAGGACGTTTTCGAGATTATCATTTTTGGTTCTCCGAAAAACTTTCACCCTCTCTTCAAAGCTGAGAGATTTATACTTCTGATTTATAGCATCCTATTAGGTAACTAGAAAAGCGCATGCCAAGGAGCAAAATTTCCAAACCTCTAGTAAAAATGTTAATCCGATCGACTGACATTCGATGGCTGTTATTCAAAATATATACACACATATTATATGACACCCTTCTTCATTGATCCCCACAACCTGGTGGAAGTTACCTGAGGGGCAGTCATGCTGTGGATGATATAACCATGCAATAACTCCCTCTTGGGTTCGGAGACAGCTGCGTGATATCGAATCAACCAGTACTCACTTCGTCCAACCTGGGATACAGCATATGAGAACTTACAGTACGAGTCGGGTAGTAAGTTCAAACCAGACTAGTTCCTTTGTGATGACCATCCTTACTGTGGCAACAGTTAGGCTGTCCATCATGTTTAGATGTGTTTATGTAAAACTATATAAAACTTCATCTGATAAACACCTCAAAGAACAAAGTGGTTTTGGTCGTTCTCAATTTTCCGCTATATGAATGCAACACTTGAATTATCAGAAACATGTCTAATTCATAAAATATCCAAGACAACAATTCTAGCTATTCGATTTCCTTTGTAATGCGAATCATGTATACCGGAGAAATTTCCACAGAGTACCAGGTTGGTACAAACTTGGCACTCAGTGTACAAGTGAATAAAAGTTATGTTTGTGGCCCTTTTTTCACTTTGCTTGAAAAAAATTGGATTTTCCTTTATCCAGAACAAGTCGACAAACTATAGGTAATCGCAAGTTTGTGATCAAACGCAACTCATGTCATATTTTAGCTTATGCAATTACTACAGGATTATTGTGTCGATTTCTTTTACTCTATTCCAGGATATCAAAATTATGTCCCTGGATAGAGCAGGACCGTTAACTGGAGAAAACTGGATGCCCATATTAGTGTCTCTTGTCAGGTGTGCCATATGGTTAGAGGTCCGCCGGATGCCAGACAGATCTAGCAGTAGTTGGTTCGACGTGAAAATCATGAATTACAAAATCTTTTTCATGGAATAGTATTGACTATCGTTGATACCTGATAAATTCGTGTAATACCTAATAATCCAAGAATTGTTTGGTTTCGGCTAAGTTTTGGTTGCGAACTTCAGTCAAATAATAGCCCAGAAGAAGCAATAGTCCGAGGGCTGTATGATGGTGTTGTCAGCTTGTGGCTGAACGATAGTGTTTAAACTACTAGTCGGGCGGTCGAGGCATTGATGATCTCTGGAGATTTGTGAGATGAGAACTGTTGATTGTTCTCATTGAGGAGGAAACAGCTGCACGGTGCTTTTCGGCCTTTCAGCATAGAATGACTTTGCTTACATGACGAAACCTCCATCATAAAGATTGCTGAATAACAAAGGACACTCTAGCTTGATAAAATGCTCAGATCTCACTGGCTGGTATTCCAGTTGAAGCCAAATGGAAGTAAAGTACAGAAATAAATCTTTTCTGAGCCACGAACTTTAGTCGTGTGTGGTCAACTGACACATCGTGAATAGACTTCAGTGCAAAAGCAGGGCTGACGACACCCACTAGAACGCCGTTAATCATGTTTTCCTACCTGACTCTTGAGATTTGTTCTTGCACTCTTTTGCAAATTGCCGCCCAACAACATAAAATGTTTCTGGGGGTGAAACTACGCCAGTACCCGGCATTGTGATGGATACCCTCCACCGTGCAGTAGAATACGTTGAACAGGCTTTTATAACCTTTGGGATAGTAATCTGACCGGGTAGGAACAACTCGAGCATTTCAGTCGTGCATAGTATCGAATTGGATTGTCTGATTAATCCTAAAACTAAATTTCAGTTATCTACAGGGCGGTAACCCATGTAAAAAGGATAAATTGCTTTTACTGTTTGGTTTTTTTCCAAGAAAATACCGAATCGTCTAAACTATCTTGTTGGTTTAAACTTTGGGCTTCCCCCTATTTGTGTAAGTGCCATGATGATCACTTAGTAAGGTTCTAGCATTTTTGAACGCTCTAACGTATTTAACAAGAGTGAGTTTACAGTTCACCGCTTTTTTGTGTTTTTGTACACTTCGACCAGATGTCCCGATATTCGCTACTGAGTAGGTCTTGGAATCATTAGTAGTCGTCCATACCTGTATTTTCAATCACCAGTGACAACTAGGATTAAAACCTTACTGGAATAGTGTAGGTTAAATTTGACTTTAACGAGTCGTTGTCCTGTTCAGGCAGTCATTTAAATGCCACTGACTAGTGAAATTTCGTTTGTCAATAGCCCTCGACCGCGTGGAGGAGTTCGTAATTTTCAGGTCATTAACTTGTATTATACCGGACGGCTTAGGAGACATAACGTCGTATTTGAGAAACCGCATCCACACTAGCGCTGTTGTTCTTATTGGAACTTACCAGACGATTGTAGAGAGATCACACCTGTGACTCTGTCCTTAAAAGTCTCAAGATATCTATCACAGTACCGTATGTCTACCTAGCGTCTTGTATAAATGAAACATTTCTATTAGATATAAAATGCTTTGGTTTAACCAGTTGTTAACCCATTCGATGTAGGTCCAATAAGGAGGAAAGCGCTATTGTGGATGAGCTCTACAGAATCTGACCACAGTTCATCTTATTGTTTTGAAATTCCGTTTCTCTGGAAGATTATCACTCCCATTTAGACCAAACTAGATGGTGACATAGGGAAAAGCATGCACTGTTGCGACTGGGACTTTTGATATATGACTTCCTGGTGGTGGTTTTTTGCAGTCGAATGTTGACGAATAACTCAAATCACCCTAGCCTATGGTACTGACATTACGTGACTTTACTTATTTAGACAAAAAACATCGGGCAAGATGTGATTGAGAGTACTGTGACGTCGTCCATTGGGGTAGTCTTGACTGCAAATAATCCATGAAAGGGATCGCCAGTCATATTGTGGAATGGATCACCATAAGTAGGATGTTTGCAAAGAGATAACAAATAACAGTATACGAACTGTGCGTGAATTTAGTAAGTAACAACGCAAACCATCAACTTTGAATTCGTACGAAAAATAATGATTTAGAGACTTGCCTCTTTAACCAGATTGAGTATTGCCAGTACTATTGTTCCATATTTCACAGCGTCTATGGACAAAACGTAGGCCTTTTGCCCTGTATTCATCATAGCCAAGCAAACATCTTCAACCGTCCGATTGGTTCCCGCAAGGCTGCATTGTGGAAAAACCGCGTGGACGGGCGGAACAAAAATGCAACAAAGTTTCTCAGAAGCTACAACTGGATGAGTGTTAATGCTACAGCATGTTTATTGGGGAGTAACATTGAAAGATCGTTTTAAAGAGGGTTGTACCGAATGAGTTAAAATGGAGTCCGGTAGCACTGGATATGTGACCTTGAGTCCAGCTGATGATAATGGTATGGTTCGGATGTCACATAATGCCCTGGAGACTAGTATGCTGCATGTTAGCCCTAGTGGCATTTTGTGGTAAAAAATTAGTTCCTCTAGTTACGTATCGTGCCAGAAACGTGAGCGGAATTCGTGGTTAGAGAAAAAAGGGGAAGAGTAGTTTAATTAAATTGTCTAATTGTCTAAATCAAAACAAGAAATAAACACACCCTGCGGAACACCCAATGGAGTATTTATGCCAGAAATCGGTTAGCTAATATAACTGGATAAATGAGCAGCGCGAAGTTTATACTACCCTCTATGTTAATACCATTGGCCTGTAAGGACAGATCATAATTCCTCAAGACGGCCTTGAGTGAAACATATGTGAGCTGCTGAGAGGAACATCTGGCAGAACGAAGCATAAAAATTGTCATTAGTATTCTCTAGTAATATACCGTTCTGAGAGCTACTACACGCACAGTGACCGCCTTTACAACGTTTCCTCACCTCTTGGGGACACACCAACATAGCTGAGGCAGTACTTCTCTAGCGGAAATCGGTTCACATAATACTCGTTAACCGGTAATGATACTTGCATGTACAAATAGTATGGCAGGCCATAGTGCAACTCATGTGGTTCCTGAAGAGCACTGTTAGGTGGTGTGTGCCAGACTGCTCAGCCCACCCTGGCCTTCCACCAGGTTTTCGAAAGTGCTCCTAAAATTGGACGGTTCACGCACTTGAGACAACTAAATGAAAGCTGTAGATGTAGCACTCGTAATGACCTATTTTTAGAAATTGTCTAGATGTCCCTTGGTTCTCCTCCGGGCGTTTTAAATGCCATTAAAGCAGAGAAATGTTAGTGCACACTGTTCTGTTTGCGAGGCCGGTTTTCCAGGTTTCAAAGATTTCCCGCACTAATCGCCTAGCTTGTTTGAGTTAGTGAGTTTACACTATTTCCCTCAGTGGCGAACGGGAGGTATTTTTCTAAGATTTTTGAACCTAGCCATCAACTTTTGTCGGAGCAAGCTTCGGAAAATGTGGACGAAATTTGTGATACTGTTGAAAGCAACCAGTACAATTATGCAACAAGTGTGTGGTGACGATACAGACTTTGTTAACTTGTCGTGGATGATACCAGTCAGGCGACAGCTTCTGACTGTTGGCAACTCAATCATCAAAAAGGGAGCACTCATTTCTGTGTAAACGATTCGCGTATTTTCATGTTATCCGAGGCTGACGAAAAAGCTATCTGGCGATTCTTAGCAACCGCCACTCGAGCAATAAGGATTGTCAACCAACGATCTCTCTCCTTACGAGTGTTTGACTTGTTGATGCGAAACAGCACTTGGACATCCGCCTTCAACAGCGGTTTTAGATGTATTACTTCTAAGTAGTTTTTATTGTACAAACGTAAATCCGTTTGCAATAGACGATTTCTCGTAAAATATGTCCCTGAAATCTAAACAGCTAACGAGGTGGGTGATCCAGTTTGCTTAGTGGCGTGCGGTTGGTTCAAACAAATATCGGGACCGTCTGTTAAATGAAAAGAGAACCGAGAAAAACCGTGCACTTCTACTCTAGCGTGGATTATACCAGCTAAAGCAGATATCTCCCACCCTTTTTTTCACAAACTGTCGTGATAAGTCGAATTAACATGGAAACTCTCGACAAACTGAGGTGGTGTTTACGTAACTGTAGTGTCACTAGGACGGGTGATTCACTAACTAACCAGCCATTGCACAATATCTACTCCTAGCAGAGCTATAATGGATCCGATTTAACCAATCTACAAAAGAGTATGCTAAGCTATCATCCGGTGTTAAGCTTCTCATTTGGTTGCGGTCACTCCGCAAGCTACCTAGACCATCCTACTCACTGTCTTCCTTAGTGTAATTGAGTACATGAATTTGTAACAAACACTTGACCAGTACATTTAAAGCTCAACTAATATTAGACAAGAACTCAGCTACACTGACAGATGAACCGCCTTCTAAAAACAGAAAAAATCGTTCAGCTTTCGGTGCCTAGCTGCCATGTCACCCAAAGGAAGCACGAGGGCTGAAATACTGTCAGGTTGTTAAAGACTAGACAAGATCTAGAAACAAAAAGATGGGATCACTAAAGTCATAAATACAGTCGAGTTGTGATGAGTAAGTAACGAGACGTATTAAAAATATTGAGTCTGTACTTCACACACCTGAGGTTAATAAGAAGTCCAAGAAAGATGTGATTTGTTTGCTAAACTTTCAACCATACTCGGCGTTGTGTACTAAAAGAGCCAAGCGATTTGCACGCAAGGATCGATCAATAGACTTCTGGTGCCAGTTACGCCATAAACTAAACCTGGGACAATCATATCAAAGTGCTTGTGGGGTAGATTACACGCACTCACGAAAACAGGAGGTTGTTCTTTTAGAAAAAGACTGTGATACACTGTGAACTTTATCCTTATCCAGACATAAGATTTAAACCGCAAAAAGTGGACTTACATGGAATAGGTGGGCTTGGTTAATAGCATGAATGCTGTGAAACAGGCAAGGAACAGCAGGTAGACAAATATATTCAAGAGGTTTAACGCCATTCGATCGATTCTTTTCCATGTCAAAGAAGCAATGACGAGTTCATGTTGGAGCAGTTCTTCGCGTTGAAATTTCACCTGTAACATGAAATTCATAAAATGTTGTGGCGATTCCTTGATGAACTCGCTAAGCAATCAAAGCCTCAAAATAAACCAGAGACAGAACGCACCATCATGCGTAATGGATGTTCCATTTTGTTATTTTTAGAGTTTCTATCCATTCCAGTGGTTATTTCAATCCTTTTCAATAACCGCGTGACCCTCGGTAAATTCTGAAACAAACAAGAGCAAATAAGAATCAGGCTCGTGGTACCCTGAATTACTAATTGAAGTGTTCCGTCAAATCCACTTTGACGGATTACAGTGTCTGGAATAGGTCAACGCCTTAGAGGCACTGCGAACTGATTAAGTCTGACTGTCAGAGACTAATTGTTACAGTACATTGGAACAACAGGCAAAAGTCAACGCAACTCAACTGCAGACTCAGTGGAACTCTGATGACAAAAAGCAAAATGTTTTGCCATGTTTTTTTACCTCGTATGTAGTGAGTAGATTAAATAAAGTTGCGCTGAATTATCCAGTCAAATCAGTAAGTTAATAGAATATATTTCTTTGAATATAGGTCTACCTGATGATGCTCATGCAGAACCAAACCTTCGGTGGACTGTTGAAGAGTTTTCAGGAATAGTGTAGTTGAAGTGGCATGTCAAGACATTACACTTCGATATCTTCAATACCCCGCCAGCTGAAAGAAGTGATGTTGCTGCAGCGTGCTTGGTTAAAGAACAGCATACCTGAGAGATTCAGCAGGGAACCAGTTGCCCCCCTTTTTAGCGTCAGCATAATTTCAAATGAGTATATTTTGTCACTTGTCCTTAATCTGGTGTTCAAATGGAACATATACTTGATGAAGGCTCAATGATTGCATCTACTTGGTATGCTTCCACAGGTGAATAAACTGTTAGTGGGCTGTCAATCAATCTTTAGTGACCAATTAAGTAGCATGTTATGTTAAGAACATACATATGTGCATATATATATATATATATATATACGTATATAGCAAATTCCTCACACCACACCAGCATAAAAACAACTTGGCTTCATACTCAACAACTTACTCCGCAAGAGAGAACTTTAAAGCAGTGGTCATGTACATAGTGCATCTTCTAGCCTCGCAACTGGCAGTTTCTAACTACACAACATGCGTGCTGTTCATCTGACCAGAGTCAGAGCGAAATATCCTGTTTCTGCAGTAGGTCCTAACTGGAAATGACGATTTCTGCAGCGAATCTGTCTCAGCGAAACTCAGTTTGAGCAATGCTCCTTGCCGTACGCAAAAGTGGTTCACACTAAAAATCACAAGCTCACAAATCACATGCCCATCGGTTGGCCTCCGTCAGTGCGTGTAGTCGAATATGAGGCTGTGTTGGTGGACAAACTGGTAAGGGGTTTAATGAAGCAACGAGGAATCTGAAATGGAATTTGTCTAGGCGAAGTAATCTAATCCTGCCGGAATCACGATGGTGTTGTTTAATGCACACGATCTTACAAAGAATAATGTCGTGAACTGAGCTGCTATGTTCCCTACAACGCTATTGAAAGATTTATGAAGTTTTGCACAATTATGTTACAATCGAATAAATAGAATGAAGTAACAGCGAGAAAATGCATGGTCTAACGTCAGCGGCTGATAGAATACTTTACTAAATGAGCTAAGATCAATGACCATAACGACTAGAAGCACTAGCAAGTGACGTTCGGCGTCAAAGTCTACGTATACATATACATACAACGTACATATATATGTGTATATATATACAAACTTTTCGACTTTTATATCTGCATTGTTCAAGAAGGTACAACCGAAAGATTCTGACCGTCAGTGTGTGAAAATTTCGTATATCACATCCTTGTGTGGTTTGTAGTCGCCATGTGTTTTTACAGTGTTGTTGTTCGCTCTTTTGAAAGCTCATTAGTCCTGCTGTACAATGGTTTTAGCGAATGCCAAACTAATGTGGTGCGTTCCGTTCTATTTGGATTCGATTTCACAGCACTTTCGTCCTGGTTTGTGTATTACCCTTGCAGCTTGAAGAATTACGACAAATTGTTCAAGAGGCTAATTGTGATTGGACGTTCCACCAGATTCAGTTAACGTCAAAGTCACAATGAAACAATGGGCAGTTCTATTTAACAAATCTGTTGCGTTTTTTCTAACACTCACTATGAACCAAAAACTCACAGATCCTAAAGTCCTTCAGTCCCTTCGAGATAAAAAAATGCACTCATCCGCACAGCTAGGTCTCCCGTTAAAACCAAATTACTGAGCGATTGAGCATATTTCGCAAATTGTAAGCAACTGTAGAACATAAGGTTGATGGAAACTCTACAACTGCAACTACCTGATGAGCCTAAGGAAAGGTGAAACTGGTGGTGGGGTGTCGAGGAAATTTCGGTAACCTTGTAAGTGATGTGCGCTGCCCTGAAAACTCACTTCGAAGGTGTTTCTTCAAACATCTCATTTGTCCAGTTCAAGTGATGTTTGCGCCAAAATGCGTATTTCGACCTACGAAAGCTGAAACTTCTGTTTTATTTGGAAAATTAATGATATAATGTAAACAGGTAATGAACTTCATCCGAATACCAGGTGACCAAGACAATGCCCGGTATGTTTCGTCCATTTTGCTAGGAACGAACTCAGAATGCTTGGATATTGCTTGACTATTACGTGCTATTATTTTTTCTTTTATCTACACAGCTGTGGTTGTGATGCTTCTAAGCTCAGCAACAGGATAAAAATTAAATGACAAGTTATCTCACATGATTTTCGTAAGGAATACACTCATCCAAGCCAGGCTTCTTTAAATGAAAGCCGCCCACTTAAAAGATCGTTTCCATTGTGAAACTTCGGAGGCTGTCCCCATCAGCCACAACCGGTTGTGATATCCTCGCTCAAAAAAAGGAACACATCTACTCTAAACCTCTTTTCTTTGAATTTTCGTCTCCTGTGAATTACTGTATGTGCTTCTTATATCAGACCTACAATGTACGTTCATAATTCGAAATTTAGCTCTTCTTTTTGCAAGAGTGCGGTGAGTATTTGTCTTCAGTGAACACTTGACAGGCACGCTTCTACTAACCTTGTTACCAGTCTGGAAGTGTCTATTAGGCTGTCCACAAACGCACACGAGAACAACCAAGCATAAGGTTGTCTTTAAGCTGTGCAGTAGTTGTACTGTAGACAGTAAAAAAAACATAACCTCTAGGTAAAACAAAGCATGGTTTGTCGTCGGTTTTCTAACTTTTGGAACAGCTGGACGGCAACTGATGCTCGTAAACTGTACTGACTCTGAGTGATTGAGAAGTTGCAAATTACGTTCGTCATTTCCGGCGCACAGTTTGAGTTGTCGACTCAACCAGTTTACTTAAATTTTGATGTTCGGAAACTAAGCTGGTTATTCTTGTATGATTTAACTGTTGAACCTATCTTTACAGTCGCATAGCTGCTCTCCGGTTGTTTTCCGCCAAATCGTTACGGCACTTTGCTTTACTGTTGTCCTTTCCATACCGACTATCCCCATCTAACACTGGCATGTTTGTGGGAATGCGTTTTCTTCAACGTGACATAACTGGACTGCTTCCAATCTTCTTCAATAGTTTACTTCCACGAAGCGCTCTTGTCGGTGATTTACACATGTACGGATTCTCCAAGTACAGGGTGGATTCATCTAACTCGCTAGCGAACCATTTATAGTGTGGAGTGTTGGTGCAACCTAACATGTTCCTTGGATTAATGAACGAGCCTTACTGTGTATATCCAGTTTGTTTTCATGCATTCTTTGATTTGGAGTAAGCTACTCAGAGCACAAACTGTTCACTAATTTGGGTCCACTACCAGTTCGTCCTTCCTCTACTGCAAGGTGTATACCAACAGAGGCTCTGTGAACTCTTTTAATAAGTGGACATTTTTAACCCTCAAATGTCAGTGGTAAGTTAGAGGGAATTTGTACACGAATGTGCCTCTGATGGAGGCTATTTCCAACAGGCCAGCTGAACAGATGCTTTGTCGCGTCGACCAACTTGTCAGTTACTTAGGTGCACACAGTGCAATTTAAATTCAGCAGTAAAATCCGCAGAAAAAAATAGGGCCTCCAGTGATTTACCTGTTTGGCTGGCGGTTTAGTGGCTACACTGGAAGGCACCAGGCTACCATAAACAGGTCTTCACATAACACCCGATAGGTGGATGATACAGTATTTTCATCAGGCTATCATTAGCAACGACCCACTACTCAAGATATTTTCACCTGTGCACACGCAGGCATCTATTTGTCTCAATTGGTTGTTTCAACTCAGGTCATTGTGCGTTGTTTTCCATGCCTTGTCATCCACTTAAATGGCGGCATATCAATGTAGGCATCATCATCAGAGCGAACATAAATGCTGACTTTAATGCTTCACTGCCGGAGACTGCCGTATAGTTGCTCGGCCAGTATTATTGATCATCATAGTTAAGTTTCTGTAGCCCTCGAGGACCAGCACAACATTAGCTCCATCGGTAAGCCCAGACATTACATGTTAGGTGGTTCGACAGTTTTCCTCGGTTGTAACAAAATGCGAATTAGAATGAAACTTTTGAGGAAACACTTTTGTGAATAGTTTTCTCAAAGTGTACATTCTCCGTGCTAGCGAAATTCTATAGTCATTGAGCGAAGAACACTGTGATCCCATAAAATAACAATTCGACAAGAACAGGATGACAACCATTAGATTTTTTGTAAGGCACAGCTACGACGTTGATCGTATTTCATTTTCAACTGCAGGCAAAATGAAGCGTGTTTTACTGGTACATAATAGGTCAAGAATCAAGCGAGTTCTTCAGCTCGTGGTCACATACGCCTCAACTCATCATTTTAACATATATTTTACTGATGCTCCAACAATGAGCCGCTCTTTCCCGTTATTACTGGTCACAACTATGCGCCGAACTGAGGCAAGACATAAAATTTGGAAGTGTTTGAAGATGTGCACTCTTATCCACTATCATGTGTGACAAATTTCGGAACAAGGAAGTCGTTAGGATGCAAATAGGTGGAGTCTGAAACCTTCAAAAAAAGATAATTTGAAAAAGTGTTTGCATCTACTCGAGACCAGGGAGGTAAATGTAACGAGAAAAATTTTGAAATCTCAAAGTACATATTATTTTCTTCTTATACTACTAACCGATTTATCAATCTACAAACCCATGTTTAACCCTATATTGGCTAGCACAAGAATTTTCCACGGTTTAGAACGATTTTAGCTTCGCTTTAGTTTTGATCCGTCAAATGAGACTTAGTTTCTTAACAATACCTCCACAAGTAAAGCAGTTGAGTGCTCTGGAATAGTGTTTGTTAAAAAATAGAAGTGCAGCGTCTGTAACTCGAATATGACTTTAGCTACTTCTTTTGCCATCAGATCGTCTTAGTTTGTTTATGTGGAATCTATGTAGTCTAGGTCTTTCTTTTGTCTACTGCATGGCCATGTTTTACGTCAACTACTGTCATTGCCACGTGCCTCTCAGGTCAGATTTTTAGTGTTCTGTCCGCTCAGCCGGTTGGTGTCAGTAAACAAGCCTAACGGTTAGCTGCGCAATACCTAGAGTTTTATGACTCCAGTTCAATTAGCAGCGGACCTGGTGAGGGTTCAACGCATATCCTTCCTCACACGGCAAGACTGCCTACAGTACGGTTATGGACAGCATTGCTAATTACTTAGTTTCGTCTGGTCCTCCTTTGTGGTCCGGTCGAACGGTGAACCGATTGAAACCGGGAATATGCACTTAGATGGCATGGCGAAAAAGCGCAGAGTATCCCAGACGATCGATCGAAGCACTTAATGGACCTGCACTACATGTACAGATAGCCGAACGTCAAACAACCTGTTGTCTGGTGTGATAACACGATGGAAAGCTTTCAACGCAGTTGTCCCAGACATAACTAGATACAGCTTCAAATTATTACGTGAAATTTCAAACAAACTTCAAATATACACCTTGCAATCAACCGATATTGCCGTTTATGGGCGAAAAAGAAGAGTTTGTGTCCGATGTTGCGAAGTTGACTCTATAACCCGTATTTAGAAATAGTGATGAGACTGTGTGCAGAATCCAAATGACAGTAATATAACTGTAATAGCCACCGCAATGTCCACGTTATTAATTCAACCCCTTTCAACCACGAAGGGCTGCAGAAAATACAGCTAAATGCAGAAGGTTTCCGCCACTCAGCGTGCAAGCTAAGAATATCGATAAAAATAGCAACAGTGTGCTGTTGCCTGCCTACTACGTTTTCGCCCTACGATCGTCGAATAATGTAAGTGGACATTAATGAGAGTGGACACTATCAACTTAAAAAATGCCGACTCAAGTAGTTCATCACGTCCTACATTGCAAAGACTGAAAAGATTAAACACTAGCGACGTCATCCTGAACTGGATGATGAGCTCAAAACACGGATTATTGGTAGCGACTCTAAGGAGGAACGCCGTAGCCTAAGGATACAGTTTTCGCCACTGGGACTAGGACTGGATCACCAGATCTTAATTCAGACAATCGTTTTTGGTAGCCACGGGGAATATTCACAATATATTAGGTAGGATCGAAATACGTTACAAATTTTTCTGTAACCTGAGTTCTGCTGTAGAATTTAAACGGTCATGTGGACTAAAAGACTTGCGCAATCAAATGATCCGAAAACATACTCGACCGTAGCACAGTATTCTGAATGGAAAAATGAGCTGGATTTTAGTATGATGGCTCCCCCAACTAAATGCAAGTGCACAACAGCACGGTACCTCAAAACGGTTCCCATTGGTTTGGAAACATACATTTTTCCGGGCCCTCTGACAAAACATTTTCCAGAACGCAAGAGCCTCTGAAGCGGGTAATTCTGATTTTAAGGGGACTGTTTTGGAAAGTCCTGTATGCAGTTCTTCCAGTAGGAATGACTCTGTCCAACGAGCATTTGGTTTGGCAGACGTTACGCTAAGGGGATGCCGTATGCTACGCAGACAATAAAGTCGAAGTTTTTCTGTCACCATAGTGGTTAGTCAACCGTCCGGAAATTGCACGGAAAACTGAACTCGAGCAAGTCGGTCGAAGCGATCAAATTAACAACGACTGTCTGGCAATCAATAAGTGCAACTTAGGCGGCTATGTATGCGTGAGTTTGCTATACTGCTTCTCACGATCGGAAACCACAACGGTTCTCTGTGGTCTGTGCCTTCCAGACACAGAACACAGAGAACCGTAGGCAGGCAGTAGAAAATTGTAGAAGAGCACGGCATTGTTGATTGAGTTTGTCGGTGACCATAGTTGACATCACCGTTCGAAAACTGTAAATTCAAGTCCACTCATGTTTAAACTGGCTTCATCTAACAGTGTATTCTAGAACAGGCCTCGCCCTCTGGCAATTGTGGTTCCCCCTGTTGAATATCAGTGGAGACGTGGACAACACTCTTGTTTCGAAATTGACAAATCTCTCACGGGGTGCAAGGAAAAGGAATGGCAAACAGTGACAAATGTTCATCAGATGTGCACTCACCTTATTTGAATTGGTAGATGACTTAATTAGTGCCCACGAATCCTCCAGTGGATCAAAAATGAATACAGTGAAGTAGTCTTGATGCGTGTGCGGTAGTTCAGACTTTGTTGTGTGCTTGTCCAGCACGAGTTGTGCCGCCTCTGTGATACAGGAATTTGTAAAAAGCAATTGCTCTCTTAACACCAGTGAAAATGAGAACATGTTAAAATGACTGCCTGGTTGCTTGCTTTTCAATGGTTATAGCGGTTGTGTCCAAATTTATCGGTTGAGGTCCACATAAGACATTTCAAAGTTACAAGAAAACTTCCTCATTCGTATGGACACAATCATAATCTTACTGCTTTTATGTAGGTCTTGGTTCTCTGCGAACGACACGTGAGGATTGTTGAGGCCTAGTATTATATTTAAATTCATTTGTTCGTCTAGTTTAGAGAACATCTTTTTAATATAAACCACTCAAGCTCTGGGAAACGGTCAACTGCTGTTTAAAACCTCGCTGAAACGTAATTGTCCGTTGGAGAGAGCTGTGGTAAATTATTAGTAAACATGTACTAACTTAGATCAAGTTGTAGTATCCCATCGAGAACACCTCTCCGGCAAAACACTTGTACAAAGATTGATAAGAATGGTCAACGGACCAACAAATAACGACTACACACAGGCTCCCACCAGCTCGATGGACCCTACGAAGTTCTCTTTAGCGCAATTAACGAGCAGTATTTTATGAAGTTCCTTGAAGAACACCTCAGTAACCCAATCCAGTTCACGTGAGTGTGTGATCATGAGTTTTCTTCATTACCCTTTCACACACATATGGAACAGTTCTTCCCGTTTTTCGTTTCCACCCCGAACTCATAACTAATCTCAACTTGATTTATTGTACTGGACCAAGCACGCGGAACGAGCACAGAACTCGCCCTCTAGTTTGATGACAGTCCGCTTTTACAGAGTGGGTCGGCCATAATTGTCTCCCAGATTGTCGGTTTCCATGGTTTACTGCAAGATCAGGACACAGAAAGCCAATTCCCTTCTCATCGTCGAAAACTTTGTCGACCCGCGCCTTTAACACGAAATTTTTCACTTGCATTCCTACTTGGAACCACATTATGCATACATTTGTAGATGGGGCAATAGTGTCAGGCTCGCGCACACCACGCCCGAAAAACTATTCGCTATCAGTGAGCGCGTTTGTCACAGCGAAGTATATTTTGGCAGCGTCATTAGCCTTTGATTTGTGTTGCAGAAACCTCAGGTATACCAGGATTGTCAACTCAAGGGGATGAGGTTTCACATGTCAGTGTACGTAACTGCAGGAAGTCGACCCTTATACGCAACTCTTTGTGATAAGTTTGATTTCATAGAATAGCTGGGGAGCACCCGTCAACTCACAAAAGCTTTCATAAGGATGTTGGTTAGGCTGACGGCTTTTTCGTCTGACTCGTCTGCAGCCAGAAAATTGTGATCTCATAATCTCATGATGATCTTGACCAAATAACCGGTCCCCATTAAGCTTCGGGCCTGAAGACATCCACCTGAGACTGCCCAGGTAGAGTCCAACCAGATTTTGCCCAAACAAGAACTACTCCGGATAGGGCATAAAACCTTAAGGAAGACCACTTCATATTTTCAAGCGACAAGGCTTCTTCTCCGCAAAGCTACGATGCCAGTTTCGCGCCTGAGCCCCTTTTTATTCGATATTCAGGTAGACAATACACTGATCGCGGTGAAACATGCTTCTATAAGTACCTCCCACAAGTATCACCAGGTGGTATTACTAGAAAGGATAACTTTGACACCCTATTTTTCCACAGTGCAGAGACCACAGGAAGTTTGTTTGTTTTCTAGATCTGGCAGGTAACTCACGTTATAGACTTCTGATATACCGACGGCCAAATTACTGAAGGATTACGTGGTCCGCCACCCTATGCCCCTAATTGGAGATGCGGTCACCTGCTTAGCAAAAAAATAAAGACTGGAAAGCTGTTCTTCCTCTTTTTTAATGCTATTACAGAGGAGTACTTTTTGTCACTCAACTGAGCCAAAGCAATGACTTGGTGAAATGGTTTTCATTCTCCACTACCGATTTTTCATGTTTTATAAGTGAGCAAAGTCTTCGAATCTGCCAACCCTATGCAAAGACAAATCCCCATATATCCGGTTCACCGGCGTCTCCATTTTAAGGTGGAGCGTGTACTGATACTCACACCTTCCTTCACTCAATTCTCCTTCCCTGTTCTGTATTCATTTGCTCCCAATTCTCAGCTAATTTGAAGTCACATCCAAATTTTTCCCACATAGCTCTTGTAGGTCGTGTGATTAAGGATTTCTGCCACCAATTACGTTGACTAGTTTGTCCGTTTGACTATCAGAGTTACTAACGACGATAATCATACTGCTAAACCTTGTCTTTTCCTTAGATAAACTTAGCGGTATCTAATTTAGAACTGTTGCCTACAGGTATCCTTGTTGCTATGAAAAAAACTCTGGAGGACGCATAAATGTCATCCAAGGAGAGGAATCCGGCCATGGGTATTGACAAGACTGGACCAACCCCACATCAAGGAGCGCTATGGTTTGATGTGATGCGTTGCAAGCGTTAGTATAGGGGAGCCAGAATATGAATAGTGGTTAGGTAGTCAATGTATAGGGTTACCCAAACTCTCTCGTTTAACTCTTAATGGTTCTGCCTGCACTCATTGTTGAATAGCAATTCAGTGTGACTCTAGGTGATTTTGGCCTATCAGAGGGCCATGTTATGTTCCGTACAGATATTTTTCTGTTCATATAACTAATCTGTGCTGTAAAGCCGTCTAACCTTGTTATGAATCAGTAACGTGCGCATCTAATTAATCTTTGGAGAAATTAGATTCCATATCTGTCCGGTTAAAATCTGAAAGCACATAATTACACTTTCAATGAATCTACTTGAGAACCGAAAGCCGATGAAAAACGAAGTCACTAATTAATCGCCAATTAAAAAATTCGTCAAAAGGGTATGGAGAAATCCTTTATATGATATTAACTCATAGTAACTAACAGAGATGACCGCATGGTGACGACATTACTACAGAAATGTATTCGGTGGCTGTTGTTGGTGTGTACTCATACAACTATATTATCAGACGTTCTACCAAAATTAATCAACAACCGGAACAAATGTTGGCGGACTTGGGTATTTTTTACGGGAGTGAGGAGGGGTATTGTACGATCTTTATCCAAGACCGTTTTTTGAGGCGGAATTACTTTCCTATATTTGAAAGATTTTCACTCCAAGAAACACTCGTGCAACTGGCAGACGAGGAATCTGTGCCAGACTCCGACTGCACCTATTCAATGCTTTCGAACACATCCGTAACGCTGGTAAGCACCAAACAGTTAAGACAGTGTCTAACCCGTGTAGCAACAGAAGTCTTTCCTTCAAAACTCACCGGGCAGAACTCGTATCATCTGTCGAAAAGGTGTCATCGCACAACTTCCACGTCCTGTTTTATTCTTTAGCAGGTCAAAACCATGGTCACTCTCAAGTAACAACCTGACGCATTCGCTAAAATTTAAAGTATAACTGATTTCAAGAAATTCGAAAGGCTGTGGGGTGAAAGCCTAGACAAAGGTTCCGGTCAGCAATCGGGCTAGTTAACTGTAATTATTGAGGATTGTTTCTTCCTCCACTTAATATCCACTTAATATTAAAAAAAACAGAAAAACCCAGCGTTGGATGGAATGATTTACTCTCTATAACGTTTAAAAACTGTGTTGCTCCCACAAGATAATTTTGCCTTTTCAGTAGAACTTTGAGCACTTTGGTACTTGTTGTATTTGGCCTTCAAACCGACCCAGTAAACTATCAGTGGGAAATCCAGGTTATGGATGCGAAGAAGGTGGAATTGAGTGGTGGCGGAAGGAAGTCAGGGGTGTTAGGAACCATTGGTAAGCGTGCCAGATTATGCTACAGCATACTTGGCTTTTGTGGAACATAGTGAACTTTGGAATCTTGCCAGAATCAGATGTTCCAGGATTCTAGAAGTAGACTGGTGAAGTCCTGAAAGTGATGTATCATCACAAGGAAATGGAACAGGAATCTAGCGAGGAATTTTTGAACAAACCTGACAAACCTGATTGCTATTTTTACGTTCACCATGGGAATCTATATCTTGACTGTCAGAAATCTGATAAAGCATACTGTGTTTGATTTTTACGAGTAATCGAGAAATGCCCAAGCTATTAACGTGTAACCGAAGATTGACTGATTTCCAGCAATTATCCGTGACAATAAGACATCAAACGTATAGAACAGATTGTAAGGCTGACGACATTCATACAAATAGCTGAAATTTAAGTAAGGTACCCTGTACAACTGGATATTTTGAAGAAAAACGCACCCTTCTCGTTTGATCGGAGCTATTGCCATCTGGAAAATTCCTATGAGTGATTAAGATTACATACTTTTAGCGATGCTTCTAACTAAAACAAGTGTCATCATAGTGCCTAGACTCAGTTTACTCATTCAATGCAGTGAATTACACCAAACAAATAAACTTCCTATGCCTTTTCAATCCACCTATGTGATGTGATAACAAGCGTGATATTTTTCAGAAAAAGATAGATCTAATGTGGAATAAGACGGCTTACACTTTGAATAAGATAATTTAATAAATGCAGTCAGCACTGCAGGAGTCCGCATCAATTGTCTACTTAAGCTCACTATCAAAATCCTTAAAAAAAACTCAAAGTTTATCCGTCAAATGCGACACTATTAGTATAATGGTAAAATGTTGACTGTACAAGCCTCAAACGCTGAGGAATTAAGTGTTGAACTTTACAAGGCGTATCAGAATGTCAGCTCAAATTCTTTACCAAACAGGCAAACTAGGGAGCATAGTGACGACATGATGTCTAGAGGATGGTGGAAGATCAAAAGGAGAACAACCGAATCAAGACACAAAAATTAATTTCTGAGAATGGGAAAGCCAGATTTGACGAAACGAAAAACAGTTGTACACGGTCGAAAGAGAAAAGCCGCATTATTACACGGTCATTTTTGCTACTGACATTTGTTTGGTGCAGAAGAAAAAATCGACCTAAGGCCAACGAGAAAGACAGAAGCATAAACACTTATACCAGTTATTCAGAGGAAGGTCTCTATAATCACTTGCTTGAAAGCATCAAGCAAACACCCCCATCCTTCTACAGGCGACGACGGTTTCAACACTCTCAATGCTACCGCCCCGGATTTACACTCATTGAATACGTGGACAACACTGTACCCTTAGGCAGTCATTGTTGTCTGCGGTGAGCGAACATTCCTGTACATTTCAAGGGTTTCATGCATATTTCCCGCTGGTTGTTATTGCTAAAGAAGAAAAACGAAGGTTGTGTATGAAGTTGGGCAAACAGGCTAATATTGGTGTGGCAGCATTTGTAGTGTGTTCTTTCGAACAAAACCCCGTATTATGCTGAGTGACAAGTTGCCTCCATTAGACTGGCCTATTCTGTAACACTTTCCAAAGTGTGGGCAACGGGTACAGTTACGGCCGATCCAATGCGTCAACAATTCGCGGTGATTTAATGAAATGGAATTTTTCATCAAACCTCAAAGGGTTGTAACTGCATTAGAAGTTTCACACTTTTGTGATTAGGCTTGCATTAAACTGAACATTCTGAGAATTTTGGCACCTAAAGTGAAGCTTTGTTCGTTTTCCATTTTTTGCATGTGACTTTGCATTTTCTGAGCGCATATTTGTCAGTTTTTTTCCAATTTTTTAAAATCAAAAATGTTCTGCACAGAAATGTCGATTGATTGTTTCAAACAACCTTATTCGCCAAGCCATGAATAAGTAACCTCAAATATAAATAGCTCTGATTCCTGCAAACACTGCCCTCCCTTAGTATACATCCCCCATATGAAAGTGGAAAATGCCATACAAAACTTTTGCTGATTCAGCCGTCAGAAAATAATCACTATTGTTCAGAATACTTGAAAGGCTTATTCTTTCGATCACTACGTTTGATCCGAAATATTGAATGAATTATATGCATGATTGTACGATTGGAATGGAACGTGAGGATGAAACTGATGATCCCTGGGAGTCTAACTAGGCCCGCCGCTCTTTTCTTCATAAACTTCTAATTTCAGGATCTACCAAGTCACCATCTACTGGCTTTCTGTTCTTCTTTGATATCCAGATATACTTCTACCTAGCCCACTGATGGAGCCCCATAAGGGGCGGATGTACATCAATTGGGAATTCACTTGGTAACCAGGAGAATAATCACTCGTGGGGTGTAACTTCATGATGGTGACAAACAATAGACCTCCAGGATTGATCAGCTGGTGGAACACTGCCTCGGGAGGCAGAAGTTTGGTAGCTCGAGCCTGTCCCAGATATCTTGTTGTTCACTTTTTGAGTAATTTGATTTCATATTTCAAGGTTTATAGTCATTTCGATGTTGAGGCTTATCAAACGTTGCTAGGAAAAAAAGAATAAATCTTTTAAATTAATTTTAACTGAGCAAACCCTAATCTGCATAACAACGTGATCAGCAATGCTAGTAATCAAAACAGAGGGTCGCTGTGAATCTGTATCAGTGATGTTATGCTGAGAACATTCAAAAGTCGGGGTAGTAATATGAATCCTTGAGCTGACCTGATTAGCCACACCTGGAATAGGACGGAAATTTGCCGGGCCTAATAATGGATACTTTCATTATGTATTTACCTAACAAATTCATTCACTTACAGCTGTTTATTTTGCACAGCTGCATTCAAAGCGTTCCAACCAGGGTACACTTCGTGATCTTCCGCCACTCGAATTGTTGGATCCGCCTTATTTCTTAGGAGCTCCTGCACTGTCTTGGTGTGACCCTTGAGACATGCCACAAACAAAGGCGTCATCTGCAACGAGAAATGAGTACTTCAACATGGCAACACCAAATTTAGATGTGATATTATATGAATGTTTTGAACATGTTTGTTCAGAGGCCCGGACAGAATGACACAGGCGGCCAGCAGAAGAGGCGAATTCTTCCAGGTCCATCGTAGGGTTTCGGTGAGTGAAGGAGTAAGATCTCCGGGGATAAGAAGTCATCTCCCAAGAGAGTGGAGAAAACAAAGCAGCCATCAGCTCGTTGAAGGAAATTTCATATTCAAAAGGATCTCATCTCGGTCCTAATAAAAATCTCAAGGTAGTAACTTACCTCTTAATAGTGGCCATTGGAAATACAACGGAGGCTAATTTGGTCAACTATCTGAGTTACCAGGTGCTTACAATATTTATGTAGGGAACAAAAATAAGTGAGTTCTTACTGTATGGCTGCTGTTAATTATGCATTTCTAACGATTGCCACCGGATGCCAGCAATCTTACGCGATATCGAGTCGGGGAATAAGACAGAGTCGACTGACTGAACAGATGAAGGTAACAAATCGGATAATAGGACTGATCAAAAGCAGAGTCCAGGTGGCTTGTTCGGTTATCAACGATTAGACGTGATAATCTGCCTAAGAATTATGTGCCATTTTTTTCATTTCCAACCAGCATTAGATAACAAACTATGGAACACCATATAGCTCTTCTTTCCTTCCTATCAAACACAGATTTGGGTACAATTGTATACCGGTTTACCACGTGCCAGTCTGACTGACGTATTATTGAACTAGTTCAGCTGTCTTCATTGAAATCCGATCTATATCCGGATATGCAGGCAGCAAAACACGGCACAAGAATGAGGGTGTACAGTGGCAAACGAACTAACGTTCATCTAAATGCAGACAACTGGGGTGAGCCGCTCTATTTACGTACACCAGTTACTCAAATGACCCGATATCAGGCACTTTGAACACACCTTCAGAGCGAAAGACAATGTCATGCTTTGCCTTTGAGGAACTCTGGCTTCTGTTCACCCTTGAACAAGTACCCATCCAAATGACAGTCATGTGTGGAATTCACAGAAGAGATACTTCCAACACTGATCGCGCTTGCCTACTCTTCCACTGAGCAAGGTTGTCATGAATCAGTGACCACTACAATTTTATGTATTCCTCGGGACAAAATCTTATTACCATCGTGCGATGACAAACACTGTTACAAATAAGATAGCGCCAGTGAGATACCAAACTGAATTTCAGCCGAATGCATCATTTGAAATATTCTAGAGGATGCTACGCGAGAGCCACCTTAAGTTTTAGTTGGAAAGATGTCTGTAAATCTAAGCATTTTTGGATATGGCAATGCTTATGTTCAGCCGACGTAACAACTTGTCCACGTCAAATATGCCCGTGCTTCACCCAATACGTTGTGCACTATTAATTCGTACTATGTTTTGTTACGAGTCATGTTTGTCAGTCGGTCATAAGTGCATACACCAGTCTCCAAGCAGGTTTTGTTGTTTTCCTCTCCGAACCAGTCAGACAGCGCAACAGCCCGTCAAGAGGTATGCCAATTTTAACAGTGAGGTAATTTTAAGCCATTACTGGTGTCAACCTTAACCAACGAGGTCGAAAGCGTGTTCGCTTACCTCAATTGTGGGGGTTATTATTGTGGGGGATATTATCAGATGAACTGGTGATCTTTTAAGAGTTACATTTCATATTATCGAGAAACACCAAACCGAACACCCGGTGGGTATATAACGTCATAGTTATTGTAAGCGGTTCTGGTTTCTTGAGGAATACAAGGCAGAAAGTAATTTTATTGTGGAATGACAGGCGTCCATCAGTCTCTCTCTCTCTCTCTCTGCGAACAAAGCCAGTGGTTCAGTGAAAATGGCGGTCGTGCTCAAATCAAACGTAATCAATAGAAGCATACAGAGAAAAGTCACCGATGCGCCGTGAACTAAAGAGCGGTAAAGTGGGAACTGCCTCTATTCTTTATGCCCTAAAGCGCCTGTTGTTTTTATCTAGTACTTTTGTCATATTTAAGGAACTAACAGCAGTGTATATTCCCTGTGTTCATCTTGTCGCGAGTAGTCACACAAACCTTGGAAAATACGACAAGTTAGTCCATAACAATGCGCCATGAGTTATGACCGAAGTGAAAGATGACGTGTGTTATGAAAAACACTTTGATACTCTACTCTCTATTTGTTTTTATTGAAGCACGTATACAAACTATAACAGAATCAATTCGAGTGCGATCAACCAGCAACCAATATGACGGTGAAAATGCGGTTTGTGGTATGGATATTTTCATGGTCAGTTTTATTTTTTATCGATTGCTCAACTCCTAACGACATTAAAAAGCAGGCATTTGGCAGCCCGATCTATCGCTGCTGTTTCACTTGTCTGTACACTTTCAACGGACGCGAGGTTTGAAAAATAAGATCATGGAAATTTGTCTTGGTTTTTTACAGTTGCGTATAGTGACATCCACTCTAGCTGAGCCTACAAAGCATCTGTCCAGTGAACGAGAAATCGCGACTTCAGTTACTTGCTTTTGGATTTATATAGTAGATAGGTATTTTAACCTCCCACTAAGTTCACTTAAAGCTGCAATCAAAAATTCAGACTGTCACGGACGGAACCCAATGTGTATTTTGCACTTTTGGATAAAAGTTCCTTATAAGACATTTATCAATCCGTTATAAGGGTCACTTGCTTATTAGAGATGTTATACAGTGGGCTTTGTTTAGAGGGACTACTCTACAGGCTGATCGCTAATACCATGAACATGTGTCTGCGCGACAAGCATATCACCCCAAACGCAAGTTCGTTCCCACATGGGAAGTGAGCAGTTCTGGTACGTTCGTAACCTTTGGAAGTTATCTCTAATGGCTTTGGCTATGAGACATCCCCACAATTTTATGGTTACTTTTTGGTCGCTACGATGGCCAAAGAGATTTCTTTGTTGACGAGTTGAAAAGCTACGGGTGTGCTTTAACAGTCAGGGTATTCTTGGGACTCAGCATAGTTTCTAGTGACAGACATGCTCGTTACTATTTCGTTGACGCCTAGAAAAAAATAGATTCTTTAAACTTGATGTGCGTTTCTCCATCTCTCCAACATCAACTGTCGTATTTCCAAATGACTCTCGATCAGATACGCGTGACGCAGGGATAAGGAAAAAACGCTGGGGATTGCGCTGCCCATTGTCCACCAATGCGTGGCTCAGTAATGGTGTTGATAGCCGTCCCGTTTTGACGCACTAAACAGGGATCTGATATACCACTGGAAATTTCGATTCCACAATTATCGCAGCTGACGATGTCTCCGTTAACCACAATTGTTGGGCAGCTGTTCATTGTAGGATAACTTGCGGATTTGGTTTCTGCTGTGCAGTCGCTACTCTGTTGGCGTTATGGTGATGTCCTGCTTATACTCAGTATCCAGGCAGTTATCGCACATGGTGATATCAAAATTACACTTGCCTTGTTTATCTGATTCATGCCAGAACCTTTCCACGTCCGTGCAAAAATGGCAGTCTTAAGTTCCATTGCAACATTGGACTTGTACACCTCATTGCATGTCATTTTCTAGCACTCGATTCTTCATTTAGGCTTCTCAATATTCCGTTCACCGAACTTCTGTCCAGGCGACTTTATTTGTAGCAATCCACCCTGACAACCTTGTGTGATCAGTCTAGCTAATCCAACCTGCAAAAGGTTGACGGATCCAACTTTTGCTTTTGTTGAGTACTGAGCACATCAGAAGTTCAGAACTTAGTTTCTTCCGAGACCTGAGTTCTCGTCTGCTGATATGCAAGCTGAAAAAAGTTTCACCAATCCACTACTGCAGGCAGGACTCACCTAAAGTGTCACGCTTTGCAAATAAAGAGTTCGTGGTTAGTTTCCCAGGCGAGACAGAACTCAAATCAGTGCTCATTTTGTTTTTGTATCTGGATCTGGCCTCATGTTTCCTTGCAGTGGGCTCAGCGACAACAGCAGATAGCAGTGACTACACTGAATTTTATTCACAGCTCCCGAGTCCATTAACAGATTGTCAGATTTTCAGGTCGTTCTCACTCAGAACTGGTGCCTTCTTGTACGACTCAGCGAAAATGTTCAACCCAAATCAGTCATCTAAGATTACATGAAAAGCTATCATTTTATTGGTGTGGAATTTTATTCTGAACCCGTTAGAAGAATAATACCGCAAAGCTTGCTGCTTCAATAGAAATTCACTGACCTGCATTTTATCTCGATTATTCACGTTGCATCCCTTTATTCTGAGTAGAACTTTCAGGCACGGAAGCTGATCTTTGGTGGCTGCAAACGTCAGCGGTGTGCGACCCAGATAGTTTCGTTTTTGCATGATCCTTGGGTTCGCTGCGTGAGAAATCCATTCGAGAATATCAGTGTGTCCACGTTTAGCTGCAAGATGAGCGGGAGTATTTCCCATATTGTCCTCAAGCTCAAACAATGCCAAGTGATCAGCACACCATTTCTTCAGAAGACTAAAACAAACCAATGCGGGAAATGGTGCAATTTCCTATTATATATATATTTGTATATACTGTTATTAATACTGACTTACATCTGAAAAAATATAAAAACCGGATCTAAAAAGCACTTCAAAGGCAATGGAAGACCAAGAGGGCGTCCATAGCGCAGCAAAAAATATGTTACCTATAAAACTACTGTATGAGTCGTGATTGTAATACAGTGCTTTGAGCGTCCCTAAGACCATTTTGGTCGTTTTTCGAGCACATAACTGAATGAACAGTATGTTGAGTGCTAACGGGAAGCAGGACATAATGTGGGTCAGTCCTAACCGTTTAACCAATTGTCAGGCAGTTGATAGATTTCGACTGCTCCCATCTGGTATTTCCTGATAGATCCTGGTTCACTCTCTGCGATCAACTCACGGTAGTAACTACCGCGTTTTACTTCCGTCTACGCCGCGTCCTTTGACCCCACGAAATTCTCATAAAGTTTACATCCAGACTGTATGCCGGTGTCTAGAAAAAAAGCGTCCCGGCTGAAAAATTATGATAACGGTGATAAACTAGCATGTTTGGATGTGCCTTTTGTCAATTTTTCAGCTTTCAATTTATCCTTCGTGAGGAGATGCAGGGGTATGGTTAGTTAGTTTTCTGGCGTAGGAATTGACCAAAATTTTCTTCATCCGGTAGAGTCGAATTGAAATGGCGAGTAATCCACCATTGTTATTTATCTCCGCTAAACCACAAAGCTAACTCTGTCACGACGATCCGTCCACAGAGACTGCCTGCCAAACTGAGCAGTTAATGCGAGATATAATTTTGGTGAGTTCAGCGTGCAAATGTGGACTAGTGGTAACACGCTCGCTTCGCAGATTTCCGCAGTTCAAACCCCGGCACGGTCAAGGATGTGCAATGCTAGTGTGCTTTATTAAGAGCGAAATTTAAGTCCAGTGGGTCCCGTCTTCTTTTGATGTGGACTAGCCAGAATAACTGCGCCAGGGCAGCAGGAGAACCTTTCAGACGTGAATGATGTGAACGTGAATCCTACAAATACCACAACCACCTGCAACTAAGCAAACATTGTCCAGCAGAACTCAGGCGTCCGCAGCTGAGAAGAATAAGTTGCTACAAAGAAATGTGGTCAGCCGTTGGTTGTACCCTTATTCGAAACAGATACCCAAACCGACTGTTCCAAAAATTAGTGTATAAGTCTCAAGCCTGTCGAAACACGGCTACCGGCTTTCCTTGCATCGTGACGTATCTTCGGCGGGTAAGACCCAATTCCGAGAGCGTCAAGTAGACTTGGTGAAGTTTATACTGGCTGAAACTTTGTATTACGTCAAGCATTTAAACCGCACCCCACGTACCGCCCACCAGCAGCCAAAGTTTTCCTCGACTTTATAAGAGCCTTCGGCTTTCCATAGAAAACATTCTTGGCCAAAAAGGGATTCTGTTAAAGTCTGTGGACATTCTACGTGCTTAATGTCAAGTGAGGATGAAGCTTCCCCAAAACCAGGAGTTCAATTCTGTCACCGACAATATCATGAGGTGCATATTCCATAAACCTACGTATCGAAATCACTCTTCCGGATAAAATAATATACTTGGATTATGCAAACAATATTGCTTTTTTTCGACAGCCAGTTGCCAGAACAAAGTAACGTAACCAGAATACCGGAGGTGGTTTTCTGTTTCGGCATCCCCTGGACCTTCAACTACGGAGATTTACACGAATAGTCCCCATCATCTTGTCCTCCCCTGAGAATTCTAAATAAAAAAAACTTGAATATGCTAAAGGGTTAACGCAATTTAGTGGCTTCAGAAGCCGTGATTTTACGTTGATAGATGAAATTAATGCACGGATAACGGAGTTGCGAGCAGCATTCGCCAATCTGTGTCAGTTATGGCGTCAGAAACAAAGTTCATTGAAGCTAAAGGCCTGCGGATAAAAGACAAATGTATGACTGCGAGACTTGGCTACACCAGTCCAAGGGCCTTGGGCGTCTTCAATTTTTTGGCCACTGCTATCTCGTAGCATAGCAAAACTTAGCATACTGAAACGAATAGGCAATGAGGTGATCCGTAAGAGGGTAAGAGCATTACAGAAGCAGGTCAAACGCTCCAGTTCAGAGAAAGGGATCAGTTTTAAGTCTAACAAAGCTGTCTTCTGTTCCAGACGATTGTTAGAGAAAGTTTCGTGGGAGAAAGGCCATGACAGGGCAACATGAAATGAGTACCGTAGAATCTTCATGCCTTTCTTGCTGTGACCCACGTGATAAAGCTTGCGCATGGTTTGAAGCCCGACAAGAAATGACACGCAGCCGATCGCACTGGGACACATGCTGTCATTTCATCGCCGAATTTTCTAGCTAAGGTTTGCCTGTCGGACTTGTGTCGGGTGAGATTCGCAAAGCACACTGATCCAGTCTTGCTGATGGCGTCTTATTTTGACAGATGTGTTTAAATCATAGCTGTCGCAAGGTCTAGGCAACTTCATCTTCATAAGTTTTCCTAAGATGATAGCAGTTCTTCTCACCTAGCTCCTACTAACCCTTGTTCTTCTCTAATGATTATGTGACAGTTAAGCGCCAGTGTAACTGTCGCTTATTAGGATGCTTGTATTCTAAAGAACCCACGCCGTCAGAATCCAGCTGGGCGGACCACGACTGGCATACAACTATGACACACTCACACGAATTGAAAAGCCCTGCTTGATCTAACTTTATTCTGCAAGCATCTTTCCTTTGAAGCAAAATGCCTTGAAACAAGCGCAAAAATTACGCTACAATCTCGCATTGAATTTTTGGTAACCAAGAAGAGTCGCTGTTTTTTCTCACTTTATTAACTCTGTCCATTTAAAAGCAAGGCATTATGTTGAACCTCTTGATGACTTACTTTAAATGCCCAAACTTTGCAGCAATGTGAACCGGTGTTTGGCCCTTCATATTTGGCGCGCCCAAGCAAGCCATCTGCCCCTCCCCAGCCGAAACGCTCACAATTACCTGTTTATAAACAAGAAGAGCAAAAGGGAAAAGCAGTCTTATTATCAACTAGCCATTGATAAAAGACGTGCATACTCAGCAGGGCCTTTAAAGGGACATTTATCTCGTCCTTTTATTATCCTTGGAACGTTTTTGCCACCATTAAGCACCATATACTTTATGTTGCCGTCATTTACTTTTTTAAGGCGAATGGAAGTAACAGCCAGATCCCACTAATCAGGTTGGATTAAGTATCTCATTGGTAGTGACAGGAGCAAAATATAATCTAAGCTCTTCAATCTGCTGGTCTAATGCAGTCGCACACAATTTCCACCCACACTGTTCTCTCTAAGTACGTGTTCGGACTGCCGGGCACAGCCCTGCATGCTGGATAATTTGGTCACCACCAGTGGTTTGGTTGCACAGTTTTGCACGAGAGGCGATATGTACTGACTGAAATATATCCAAGCATAAAACGCTCATAATCCCCCGTCCTGGTATTTCCAACACTGACCCGAGAGCTAGAAGTCAGTCAGGATGGCTCAAATCGGTGATGCATGTAAACACGCACGGAGCCTCCGCAAAGCAGGCCTTTTAGCCTCACCACCTGGTCGTTTCCAATATGAGCACGCAAGACGACCTACTGTTCCCTTCATAGAAGTGGGATAGTTGGTGTTCACTGGACTAAACTAGTGATGGTCACAGAAGTCTTCCGACGTGCGAATTTTGAGATAGTGGAGACCACGATCACAATCAACTATTTTGAACTGGCTGGGACGTATTCGCCGAATGGACGGAAACAGGATTTTGAGTAACCCCCCTTTTGGTCAATTAAATACAAAGAAACGGAACCCTTTCAGGTAATGTCTTCAATATTCCGATGCACTGGTCAAAAATCGCAAGGTTTCCAACGTCACATAAGGTGGAACGCGACACTATAAAAAGGGACGAAACAGGGAAACGATACGAAATGGAGCTCGTCAGTTCAGCGATCGCCAACTTCAAGGCAGAAAGCTACAGATTGCGGGACACAAAAGCACAATCCAGGCTTTCGGACCAGGAAATCGAACAAGTTTGATCTGCAGTAACTTTGGTTATGTTTGTGCTGGTTTCATTGGATTTTTCGGTCATTCGCCGGCAAAATGTTGGTAGATAACCTAGATTTACCAGATCCGCTCTAGCCTCCTGTGGTTACCAGATAGCTAAGCAATAGGTGATTTTCAGTGATCATCTTCATCCAGACTGAAACCGACCATCATGCATTAAGATTCTGAACTATTCGGCGCGCAAACCTGCGATGCTGCCGAAAGTAACTTCCAATGCCCACTATGTAGACGAAATCCATGCCCAATGTTGACACTGCATGGTTCGAAAACGATGTCAATAACAAGTGAACAACTGGCGGCAAGCAGCAAATGTCATATCTGTCACAAGATGTCCTCTGGCTATTTTGAAAGTTTATATTAAGTATGCATTTTGGATATAGACTCTATTTTTCTGTCAAGAACGCATTTATCCTCCAAACAGGTGGGTACAATTATTCCGGAGGTAAAGCTGATCAGCATCATCTAGGCTTCCACATTCTTTGATCCAGCTTTTGTCACATCACAGTTTTTTTCACCATTCGTTTGCACCACTTTGTGTCAGTTACTTGTTTATAATTATTTTCTTCATGCGTATTCCCACCGTTACTAAGGTACTATAAGCTCCATCTCTGTGAAAGAATGGGCGCATGTAAGGTGTAACTTCGAATCGAGCAGATAACTAATGGTAAATGATTCACCCAATAATGGATCCAACAGAAAATAAAGCCACCTACCGAAAAGATGTCCAAATTACCAATTTCTGCTGCTTTATGAATTGGTCTGTTTCCATCCAGATCAGCACACTTGAGCAGTCGATGGAATTCGTCTTCTTTCAGAAGAAACTGTAAGGTTACGACCACGAAAAGATTATGGTTTAGGATGGGGGCGACTATTCTATTTGGCTTGAGACAAATAGATAGCGTCTGTTAACATTTCAAAGTAGTCGCAGCTTAGGACAATGGAAACTTCATCGATAATTACAGCATTTCTTGGCAACGATAGTTCTGTGAATATGATGGTAAAACACTGGTAATTCCTGACAAGCGGCCACCAGATAACTAAGGCGGTCACTGGATTATTGTTCAAGACTTCAAAGTTCATGGTCTGTGCAACATCATTGTCCGCCTTTGGAAAGAAATTTACTGCCACCGGTAATGGTGGAACGGTCAACCCGATTTTTATTACTTGTCTAATTTCTGAATATCAGTGATCATTCTCCACCTAAGTGACATGCAGGTTTCGCAGTTTGGCATGCAGTAGGCTTCTACTTGATATCAGTGGCAGGTTAAATACCTAGCCAATGCTTTCGCTTGATTCATTTGGGCCGGAGTGTATTCGAACTGATCACCACCCAGCACTCATTTTTCTATCATATTATAGTGAAGCGTCTTGTCCTTCCCAAAATTACCAAATGATTTATCTTAGAGAACTACGGATAAGATGGACACCTGTTATATCGCGTACTACTTAATGGCGGCCAAACGTCTTAAGACCAGAGGCAACTATGAAACCCTGTTGTCGTGCACGACAAATTTGAATACGCAGAGGTTGACACTATGTTCTGGGAAATATGGAAGCCGTTCCTGAGGTATCGGTTGCGCCGAATCCCAAAGGAACTTTGTGTGGTGCAGGCCCACCTTGGTGGAAGTTGGCCGCAGTAAAGTAGCAAAGCGGTTGATTCATGTTGATATCAGTCGTTCCACATTTACGCTACTTCTTATCATGTGTTCATCGGGGGACACGGACTGGCATGCCTGTTCCTCGAAGTGTCCGTGCAGGATGATTTGTCAAACATAGTGAGTACTGTAAAAGTACATATAGTCATAATAAAGACCTCCTGAGTATAGCCATCAAACTGGCCCTTGTTTTAGAGTTTTACTTTTTCAGGAAACCTAAACGCGGCAAAACACATCACGTTTATAATAATAAAATAAAACAGTGACCTTTTCTAACGTGCAAATTCCGCCTCCCTGCAATGAACAATCTTGTCACCACGACCAGTAGAACCAAATGCCAATTTTGCGCATACCTCCCGCTTAAGATAAGCCCACTGACGTTCAGTTCAAAGCTAATGCGCAAGCCGTGTATGGCACGGCGTGTTTTCGAAACGCTACCGCATTTATGATCGTGTCCGCTACGCGATAACGTACTCAACTAATGTTGTTGAAACGCATTCGACTGCAACCAGTCCGCATACTTCAGAAGAATTTCAACACTAGATAAATCGAATTCAACTGATTTCAGGGTAGAAATCACTGAGGACAAATAATATCAGCTACAAAACCCAGCAACCATATAAGACCGTTCGGTGCAAAATGGTGCCGTGGCAACCTGAAAACCAATTCTACCTGGCTCCTTGGCAAATCAGCTCAGTATGCAAATAATGAGTGACAACTGCACCGGCAGACTGTTGGCAATTTCAAAAGCATTCTAAAAACATTCTGCAGGTGAACCAAACTGCCTTGTAACCCTGTGACTTCGCCGAGTGCTCTGCATTATTCAGCTTGAGCTTCAGTTTCACTCCTCCGAATTACAACGGCAGGATCACATGACCAATGGGAACATGCGCGAGGGATGTTATCACCCGTTTTGAGAGACCACGCTGCGGTGGATCTGCTGCTCCAAACGAGGAACAGCAGTGGCAATGTAGTTTTCGCTTAACTCCAACTTTTGATTCAGCTGTCGTGCTAAATGCCTGACTTCGTATGTATGACCATCGCAACATTTCATGACTCCAGCGGATTGCTCCTGAATTTAGTTGAATTGGCAAGAGCAAGGATGTAGCCGGGAGCTATTAAAAAAACACAGGGAAGTTGTAGTACATAGTGAACTTAATAAAGATGGAAAATGGGATGAAGATGCGCATGACAACACCGTTTGATTAGTCAGGTCATTCTACCATTTTGGTTTGTATGATCAGCACAGTAGTCCTTTACATTGATATACAAATATAGGAGAGTTGCGGATCCATTTTTTTGTTTAGTTAGGGCTTCAACAAAAGAAGGCGTAAAACTTTATTCCAGTTACTGTGTAGCTGTCAAAAGCACCACAAAACTTACGAGCTTACTTTAAGTGCACGACAGCTGGTTGGCAGTTTATATTGGATAAGCTTTCCAAAATAGACTCAAATGAAGGCATTCCATTGAAATGGCCTCCCACAAAAGTACTACTTGAGGTTCAAGCGTGTTTTCATGGTATTATCTAATTTTACCAAAGTAACGAATTCGACGGTGAGATTATTAAGAATAAACCCAAATAACTACCTGGTTTCAATCTCCCTGTAAACCGTTATTTATATGGTAATTTATCAGGTTTTTTTTGTAAGGAGATCTACTACCATGTCCCGTTTTTGATTTTACGGAGGAATCACACACAAGGAGGGATAGGCGATGCCACCATAAGCGACTAAAAGAACGAATCACCAGTCAGATCAAACTTCAGGCTGGCGCTTTTCTGTTTGATGGTGTTATTATAACTTTTTCAGATGGTTAATTTCAGCAAAAATATTCACACAAACTTCTGTGACCCAGCTGCGAACTAGTAGAAATACGTCTGATGGAAAAATTTCACTTTGCAACAAAACATTCATATCACAGAGCATGCGTCAACTTACCTCCACCTCATGCCGATCATTCCCTTCAACAGCAATATATACCACATTCTGACATTTTGAATTCATTTTATCGATGTTGGGCTTGTGTTCTAAAAGTAAGTGGGTCATATAATTGTACCCGTGCCGAGCTGCAACCATCAGGGGCGTTTCACCTTCTGCGTTCTCACAGTCCACATTTACACCTCTGGAGATCGAGATTCGGTGAGATTAAGGTAGAGTAAACATTGATAATTTATTAAAAATATTTGTCACAGAAATATTCTAATTAATCTGGTGTCTTTGAAGAATACGTTTCTTCACTTTGAGTCTCTAATCTTACGTATTTCGTTCAATATTTTTCAGATGAGCCGAACTGAGGTGTCAGCCATTTGAGTTAGGTTAAGGCGGTGATGATGGGGAAGCAAATAGCCGTTCAGTGAGGTGAGTAGCGCAAATTATGTAGCTGTTTCGCTCTCCGTTAAGACGGCATGGCAACCAATATAAATGGCAAATATGGCTTGTCAAGAGGTGGTTATATATCCATGGTTGTACAGCCATAATCAATCGACGTAAGGGCAGCCCAAATTTGATTGGCAGCCGAATATTTAAGAACGAGTGAATAACACCACAGCCAAGGAAAATAGATCCACTGCAGGTGATAAAGTAAGAAAAAATAAAAATCACCCCATAACTAGTTTTCTTTCTGCTTCGGATTCATCAGGTAGGTACGTAGTCCTCAAACAGAAATCGCTCTTATATTCCACCTAAGATCTTTTTGCGCGTGTCTTGCACTTACAAGTAGTTTTGAGATTGAGCTGAATTAATGTAAACGGTACATCCAAATGAACTGTGAATTAATCGGTGATTGTTGTTCAACTGAACTGGATTACCGAATCGATCAGCAGAAATAAAAATGAATAAATGTAGTGCACATTTATTAGAACTATGGTCACACTTTGGGTGGTAGTTCAAAAGATACCGTATTCAGGCAGATCTGCTGCAGGATTTGAATGCGTCTCCAAGTTTTACGACAAGCCGGGCAAACGACATCGGAGGTCACCGAAAACTTCAAGAACTGCGTTCCTGGATTAAGAGGAGTTCGACTAAAACGACGTAGTCTTCTTAATCGCGTCGTGGGAAAATCATGCGGGCTCACTTCTATCCAGTGAACACTTACAGCGGACGGTTTTGTCCAGCATATTTCAATATCACATAGAGGGAGGAAATCATGAACAAGCAATTATTTGAACATCCCAAATGTTCTTGCAGCTTAGCAAGTAAGCTTGGTGGGTATCGAATTTCCCCATGACACATTGCACTGTGAATGCAAAGCCCTGGTATAGGCTCAACAGACCGATTTCTAATTTACCTGAAACGTCCGTTTTTCCAGGATTCAGTTAGTACAGAACGCAATTCTTTAATACTGTCCACTTATTCTGCACAGAGTGGTGTTTTTATTCCATCGTTTTCATTGAATATTTCGCCGGTCAAATCGTGCTGTGAGATCCGAGGTACTGTACCGTAATAGTTCAGTATCATAAATAAGTCATGAAATGTCGCTTAACAAAACGCTAAACTTTTTTTGCAGACATGATCACCTAACCTGTCACATATGGGGCAGACATTCCGGTAGGTGAGCTGCGTTCGTATGCTCAACTGAAAATTCAGCAGCTTCAGCCGCCAACTGACAGCTGCAGTCTTTACCAAAATAATGCCGTTTATGCATTTCCAATGACAGGAAAATATGTCATTTCATTATCTCTACAATAATTCGTCTGTGGTTAACTACCCAGTTACTTTTTGCTAGGATGCTCCCCACACAGTGCAAACAAGCGGTTAAGTGCTTCAGTATAAACGTCGGTGTAACAAAGACCTTCGTACACAAGAAACTATTCAGAATTTAAATTCTTTCTGCCCATACAATATAAGCTTAGCTTAGTTCGTCTTCCTGTTCATGAGAACGATAATGATATACCCACATTCGGAGTTGTTTGGTGTTACTTGTCCATGTACTTTCAGTGTATGTGCTTTTCAAATAACATGGGGTCTTCAGAACGGATCACTTGATAGCAGTATGCTAGCGAATTGTTTTTACACTCCACTGAACTACTCAACCGTATGCTAATAGATGTCGGGCCCCAAAATTCCATAGTGGAACTCTCAGCAAGGTTAAGAAGCGAAGCAACTCGGAATTTTCCCAGTCAGAAGTCAAAAACACTTTGAGGTGAGAAAAATCAAGGGCAGGTCGGTGATCCATCTTAACGTAAATTTGCGTGATTTGATTTCAGAAACTCACATTGGCCCTTTCGAAATATAGCTAAGGTGCGTCTCCTGGTGTTTGGTCAGATGACCAGTGGTCTGTTCGCCTAGGGTAGCAATTAACTTCCAGATTTTCATCCCCAGTCGACGAAACATAATAAGTGCACACTTGCCTGCTCTTCCATATGACTGGTTAATTGGAATTTGCCTTTCTTGCAATCTTATTAGTCCGTTCGCACGCTGGGGTCTGTACCACCGGTATTTGAGTGGTGTGTGGCGTTGCTTCTTTTCGAGGGTTTTATGTTCATATTTCGATTGGTCTGTCCCTGATATGCGTTGCGGCGTGGCCCGTCGTAGTTCAGTTTGTTTGGTCATTATGGCAGTTCCTATCATTGTTAAACTTTTCTCTGATTGGACTGGTCCATCCTCAGTTTGTGTCGCGGCCTGCTCTTCTTGATTTCGGTCGATTGTTTGTACCTCTTCGTTTCATAGGTCTTTTTTTGTTGGGTGATTGTTTGCGTTTGGGTGGTCATTTTTCTGCTCTCCTTTGTCGAATCATTCTAAATCCCTATTTATTTTTCTGGTTCAACTCATATTCCGGGGTTAATCCTCTGGATTTCGGGATCACTCCACATCTTACACGCCTCCTTCAGTGTATTGTGCAGTTTTGCATTTGGTAGCTCTGGAGCCCTTTTTACCGTAGTAGTTGGCAGATCGGGTCAATTTCATATGCTTGTTGACATCTTTTGGAGTACTGGGTTACCAATAATTCACGTTACTTCCTCGTTCTTGCTAGAGCCAGTCAGCCTTGATCCTCGTGCACAAATTCGAGTTAAAATATCATGTCTTTTGGTTGCAAGTTTGTGTTCATGTATTCTAGTAGAGAGCTCGCTTCCCTTTTGTCCCAGTTATTGTTTGTTGCAGTCGTTGCATTGAGTCTTGTAAATGACATCGATCTTCATCATTGCGTCCAAGCTTCCATTTGAGTTTAACAATGCCATCCATAGAGTATTTGCAGGTTTGTGGGCCACGCTTTCGTTATACGGTCTTATATGTCGTGCGGTCACTTTAGAAATGTTCCTGATGTATAGAAGTTTGATCCGTTTTCCCTCTCCCTGAACTGTTGGGTTGGTCCAGTTGGGTTCTCTGAGGGTCCACCAGATGAAGTTTCTCGGGTATGTGTTTGTTTAAAAACCTTGCAAAGCGTTTCCGTCCTCTGGGATTGGACGGCTTAATGTCATATCGCTTTTCAATATGCTTAAAAAAGAATGTGATTCAGTTTTGTTTTTGAGCGTTTGAATGGTTACTGTCGTACCTAAGAATTTGGTGTGTGTTCCCCGCTTTTCTTTCAACTTCAGTCTGTAGTGGTCCATTTGGCAATCTCGTAAAAACGACGTTCAGGACTACAAAAGCTTTATATAACAATAGCTAGCAACTTAAAAATAATATCATACACACTTTATAAACCATATAAGCGCAAGCGAGTGCCGAGGAACTACCCACTCAGCTGCGCACTGCTGACGTCTCCTCGATTGAGGACTACTTATTTTCTAGTTGATTGCCAAGCTCGGCCAGCAGATCAACGGCCATCCCAATCAACCATTAATAAGCATGCTTTGTTCGGCTGCTTATAGTTGGCTTCAGTGATAATACTGTGTTTTTGGTGCAGCTCTGTCCAATTGTGCAGAAATTTTCTGTGCCCTGGAAGCTGTTCGATCACCTGCCAGAAAACTGGTTTTACCTCACTGCAAATGTTGATGTTGATGTGCAGTTCATGACAAGGAGTAAAAATTGGTCCGTTCCCACTGAAGGGTAGTTCAGCATAATCGTCTGAATTTTGTCGTCGCCAACACGTACTTGGAGACAATGAAATTATTTTCATCGCACATACCGATGAGTCCAGATGGTCCGAACCACAGCATGATCACACTGATCCCATAGATATGCCCGATAGTGCTGACAGATCAGTTTTTGCTATGATGCTGCAGCTTAGTTTAGCAAATGACAGAGAGAATCTTTCATCCATTTTTTTAAAAACCTCGAAAATTCCTTTTTGCACAGAGAGTTCATCCTGTAAATGAAGCCGATCTACTTAAAAAAGCATGCAAACGACTGTCTGCGAGAAGCTGGAACTCGATGGAACTCCTGCAATATTGTTTCGTAGTAACTTCGAACGAAAGTTGTCTTCAGTAATTCCGGCGGACAGGTTGCAAGTATGAACTGATGCGATTAGTCATTTCGATCATAGAGGGGGCACCAAGCATTGAAATTCAGCTGAGTTTCTGGTCAGAGATGTCAACAGTACCGTCAGTCTGAAGGTAAATATGACTTTTAAGAACAGCAGAACGTTTCTTAGTTGTTCGGCCGGCTTCCTTGAATGCTGCTGACTTCAAGCCAACTTGCACGCAGGTCCTGTTTTGCTGAGTATGACATGCCTTGAACGAATGAGCTCACTAAGACAACAAGTATTTTTTGCGCGTCTCCTGTAAGAAAACTTCAACACACATCCGAAACCACCAGCAGTGCCAATCCACTTGATTGTAGATCCTTCCTACATGGTGACATTTTCTAATGATACGCAGCAAAAATGAAGGAACTGCCTGTCATTGGTCCGAAACTTTGCTGTCCTCAAACTGCAGCGTCCCTCTGAAGAGACCAGGCAAGGTTGAAGCTTTTGCGGGGCGGTTTGCTTTATCTGGGAGAGGGTCTTACCGTTGAGTTAGACTTCAAGGGACGAGACAAAAGATTTCTCTGCTAAATTCTTCAACTCCAGATGAGGAAATTACCCTAAAGCCACACGCTAGTCTTTACGTCCGATTTTGTCACTGGTGAACTACTGAAGTACTTCATAAATAAAAATTATTACCTCCTCCATCGCAAATGCAGCAGCTTTGACGGTGGTTAAGTAACTTACGCGTGGTGTCACAAGAAACTTGAGTTTATTCACTCACTGCCTGATCCAGTGCAGAGCACATGGCTAGTATTGAAATACGGCTTTGGTTTTCATGTTTAAAAATACTTATTGGCGTTAATGAGCGGAGATACAATTTGTCCACTAATAGGCTTAACATTCTTGCAGAATTCAAAAAAAACTTCGGCGAAAAGTAATTACTCGGATTTTACCAAATATTCGAACATACGCTTTCAGTAAGGCCTCAGTCAAGTTCGTATTGTGCAGTCTAATTGCGAGATACAATGGAGTTTCGCCGGTTATCGTTTTTGAATTGATGTCCACACCGGCGTCTTTCAGTAGCCCAATTACCTGGGGATCGTACTCTTGAACTGCATAATGAAAACTTCCGGCTCCATCATAATTTGTTATTTCCGGGTTCGCTCCTTGGATGTATTGAAACACGAAAATAAATATGAATTAGTACAATGACTAATTTAAAGCCAACGACAATTATTTACTCCGGCTGACCGTCGCGCTACTATCTATATGTCTGAAAATTATCGACCTGTTTCTCAAGAGTTCCACGTAATCAGGAAGTCGATCAGCAGTCCGATCACTTTAATACTCAGTTGATAAGCTCAATAGTTAACTCAAATTCAATTTTATCTGCACAAACTGGTCAACGAACGTGTGTTTATAGAGCAAACAATTTTCAGAATACTGTGGAGTAGTGCTTGTTCTCGCATTGTTAGCATTTATTTAAATAAGTCAAAATTCAGTTTCACTTGGTGATCCACAGATTGCCTAATCTGCCAGAGATGTTGAATGTTAGAAATTCATCGTACGAAACGTGTAGGTGTTATGTAGGTTACGAACTATTGAGAGACGGGATTCTTTATTATGCTGATACTCAAACAAACACGGTCGTTGAAGATTCCGCTTCGGACAGTTGAAAAACATGCTAACAAGAAGCCAGGGAAAGCACTTTAGAGACGGGTGCTGAGAATGTCGGCCACATCTGTCTGCGCGTACATAGAGGGAAGACTTTAAATACCAAAATTCTGTTACCAATATAGTAATATGAACAATTTCTGAGCTTCCAAAGCAAATGTCCATAACAGTTTGATTGCGCGCACTGTCCTTCTGAATGGCTTTCAAGATTTGAGTTTCAAGGAGCCTGTTTCTTACGTAGCTTCTGCCAGGTTATGCAGCAGTGTTCAGAAAGACTGTGTTGCAGGAGAAAAGAATCTCTCTTTCCTAATAAGACATTAGCATATTACCAAAGCTGACTTTTGTCAGCATCGACTGCGATATTATTTGTTAGTATACCACACCAATTCCACTTCTTCCTCTTTACTTGCGCTTTTTCCAGTTGCGTCGTTTTGATTTGGGCAATATTCCACGTCAGTGATGTAGTTGTTGTTTGTCGCAAGCCGAATGTCGTTAAACTCTGACCATTTGGTTAACTGAGTTTTAAAAGTCAGAATTTAACAAGACATTATGTTTTTTTCACTCCTTAAAATGGTCAAGTCTTTGTTTACAGTGAAAGAGTGCAAACCAAAGCACAGTTTTATTTAATGAACGGGACAGGTGATATGAACACTATTTTTCCCCTCCCCTTCTAATTTTATCTTGGAGGGGACAGCCCCGTCGGTCCCTTAGTTTCCCGTCTAAAAAGTGTTTGATATAGGATCATTATAAACTAAGAAGTAAGTTTGGCGTACGAACACGAAAGCCAAAAGAAGTGAATTTTATAACATTTTTGTACTAGCAAAAGACGCTTGTGAAAACACTTCCCCCAACAACTTTTTCGGACGATATTTTTAAAACAGATGTGCCTAAAGAATTGGTCAACGCAAACTATCTGACGAATACTATCTACTGCATTACTAATAAACGACCGACCGTGATCAAAGCTGTTCAGTAAATTAAGTTTACTTCTGTGAAGTCTGCCCAAATAGTTCAGATTATTTCCGATGACTAATGTGCAAAATTAATAGGACTGAAATAGATATCAAATTGAGGCACTTGACTGATTGATGCGGCTACTCTGCTCCCAAGGGAGTATACTCTAATAAAGTGTCCCTTTAGACTACATATCAGTAGCAAATGTTGTCCCAGAAGGAGCAACCACTCCTAGTAAGCCCATTCAGGTAGTCTCTCCAAAGATGATAGGTTAAGAGCTGTTCTGCTAAAAAAAACTGTAAATAAAATTTTGTAGCATAAGCGTTATTCTTCGTGTCCTACTGAGACGCACCTAGCTGATTGAAAGGAGTTATTCTGTGAAGCCACCAGCTAAAGCGCTTTACAAATAAGCGGAAGAATGGATAGCCGAAGAGGGCAGCCTTGCCTTCTCCAAGTGCTTTCCAACTGCGGTTATCATTTGGCAATACTATAAAATTCCAATAGAGATTTCATTCTGAAAGTGAAGTTGCCTTATGTCGATGCCAGTGCTATTCACTTTAGTGACGATTGATTGAATTTATCAGTGTAACGTGTAAGGAGGAAAAAAAGGATCTTGCGACGGCATCGCTACGAGTGCCTTATGCTCGTGTAGTGTTTCCCTACCAGTCTACGGAAAAATGAAAATGAAAATGAAGGTAGCACGTTAGTGACTGGGTGTACATTAATTACTTAGCAAAGACGAAACTTTGCAGTTGGTATTGACCAGATGGGATATTCTCATTGCAAAAAAATCACAATTTAACATTAGCCACGCTCAACCAAAGATGCTTTCAGATTTCTTACAAGTAGGTACCAGAGTACCGGTGTCCTGTGGCTCTTTTAGAACAGTAATCAAAATGTGGCAACTCTCCCATGACAGAACCGATGATGCTGTCATCAGGTGGAACGTCATCGAGGGTTGGTAAAAAGCATGTCAGATTTGGGGAGGAGCGGTTACTCCTCGTAGTGGGGTAGTAATTATTTAATTTTGGAGGGGTGTTGCCAAGAGGCGGCTGCGCAAGTTGGATATGCTTTGGTTCGCACAAATCAGGTTCGCCACTGCAGCACTGCAAATCAGGCTTGCTTGTTACGAGCTTACAGTACGTGGTAAAAAACTACACTGCAAACCAATTGATAGTGATAAATCACAACAAACCCTAACACCAGTCTACATGGTAAATGAACAAAGAACCTCATTTGACAAAAGCTGTAAGTGATTGGAATGTGTAAGGGCTCAAATAAACTCGTTTCAGTTTTCTCACAAGTTTATGCGGCCTTTTGGTATAGCGAAAAATATGCTGCCAATTGGTCATTGTAACTGCCTGACCGAACGCTATTCAACACGATTCTTAACGGTCACCGCATTCTGAGTAAAGGGGAGAATTTTCGAGAAGTGGGTTCACAGTGAATGCGCATAACAAACTATTTTCACTCATTTCAAAATAGGCGGCTTTGTGATAGGATTAACCATGTCGCTCCATACACCCACTCTTTTGAGGCGTCTACAAGTTGGACTACCCAAGAAGTATTCCATCTACGAGAACTTCCATTCCACACAAACATATGCGGCGAGCGCAACTGGCCCAATTTCTTCAAGAAAAGCCCAAAGTGTTCTTTCCCAGAATATATAAAAAATATGGCATAAAACTCATTCCAGTGGCTGAATAAAGATTCTGTATGATATAGACTGAGGTTTTGACGGTTTTTAGATGGTTCAGCGTCTCGCCAATCCTAAAGTTAGAAACCTATCACTACTACTCAAAGTTTATCCTTTCTTACAAAAGATAGCGTCTTTCCCAATGCTGTTATTCTAGTTTCTTAATCCAGACACTATTAATCATGTTAAAGCTGGTTGTTGGGGAGTGTTTACATATTATTCAATGAATATACACTTTGAGGGATAGAGTCCTCATCGACACCAACATGCCAGAGACGCCTAAATAATTCACACTAATGCGGAAATAGCTTCTTAGTAAAGAGCGGTAAGTATGTGAGAGTGTCGATATTTAGAACCTTAGTACAAAAATATCCTTATGAGGTACGACAAAAAAACGGAGTGCTGGTAATGCTTGTAAACAGCATCGAAATAGGTGTATCTGAGTACTATTCCATCAGCAAGGCTCTTAAAAGAAAAACGACCTCTTCTTTGGCAGACGCTGATTGGGCACGTAGTACAACCACCCAAACCTGATAGGCAGCATTTGTTGCTCTGGGTATTCAGATTTGTTTTTAATTACTGAATTATACGCCATTCCAACACGCACAGGTTGCAGTCAGCCTACGTCACCTACACCACAATGACACCATGATTAACTGGCCTAAGAGTGACTACACGTGAGTAGTGCTTCAGATCAAGAAATCCCCCAGATATACCCCTTTTCTGCTAAGTTGTAACCAGACTCTGCTTTTGTAGCAATGCATTGGAGGTATGGTCTTGGAACCATCTGAACCGAAGTTGGAGGACAATTGGTTGATACCAGAGCACTCAGTAGAAAATTTTGCAAGATAATGTGGGCTTTCGTTACCACTAATCCCAGGTTATAGGTTAAGGCAACGCATGTACTCAGATGAAGATTGATATGAAAGGAAAGTACAATAGAGTCACTTTGGTAATTCAGGTCAAAAGAGATATAAAAGCACAAATTGTGTCAACATATACTATTCAGACAACCGGGCAGTTTGCTTTAAATCAACAACCGGATCTTTTGCTCCACACTATAGTTGTTCGTCATGTGTTGCACTCTATTTACATGCGGATAGAAGCCCTTTTAAAACCTAAAGAATGGCACAGGAAAAAAACATTTTTGAAAGTCATCACACATTTCGTGCTCATTTTTTTCACCACCCACAATACGGATGCTGAACCTTATGAACTGGATAGGTCGATTTCCCTTTCAGTCCCAACAGGCTTTCCTCATATTGACCTAGTCTTGCATTAAAGTTCAGTGATCGCGCAGATCCCAAAAAACAGAGATAACTGCTTAAAGAAATCCTCCCTCTTATGGATGTGAGACAAGACCATGAACGCACGTCTACGAGCAAACTAAACGAAATGTGGCATGGTAGGGAAATGAGTCGAAAGTTTGGTGATTACTATCCACAGTTACTTTTAAAGACTCAGAAGAGAATACGAGGCAGCGAAAGTTTGGTATGCTTGTAGAATGGTTTGCTTGTTGTACACGTTAAAGAAATTGAAATCCCTGTTTGATATTGGGCAAAGGATAAAGTTTGTATACCTTTCGCATATTTTCTACATCACAGCTGATTGGATTCACAATGATTGTTCGTCCCTTAATTCAAGAATTTAGTTTCATAGATTTCGCGGGAGCTCCCTAAGGGTAACACTGCTTGAGGGGAACGAGTGCTAGCAAACTGTTTTTTTCCTCGTCTTGTTTCATATTTTATCATACAGATAATGAGCCCAATATCTGTTCACTCTTACGAGCCTTTAAAGCTAGAACGTCTTCTTTGTTTGTAGTAATATTGTGGAAGTTTTATAGGGTAAAATGGCTACACATGTTTGGTCCATCAGTAGTTACACATGGACGTAGAGCAAGTTCGTGGTTTGCAAGCACATTCAATATTATCTCAGGGGTGCACACTACATTACAGTCTTTGACGAAGCTGTCGCAGAAACAACAGGAAACGTTTGAACAACAGGCTCTCTTCAGGCTGTTCATAACACCAAGGTCAGTAGCCCAAGGTTTTTGGATACCAACGTCGAAATCTGCACATTTGCAATGCAGTTCTAGTCTAAATATTCAACCCTTTTCTCCGTTTGCACCAATCCAGCCCTTGACAGCTGAGCTACGCATGATGATTTGGTGGCAGGAATAGTAGATTAATATGACTCATTTGAAGCTGCGAGCTAATTGTCCTTTTTTTCCGGAACCAGGGCGATCAATCTGTATATATTTGTAATTGTTCGCTCAGTTGTTTAATTTTAAATAGCATTTCGCTAAACGCAAGGATAAAGGTCAAAAGTCTGAACTTTTGCCTCTCTGTTCTACTGCCAAAAGCGATTAATATTGTCACATGCAAGCAAGAAATTCGTTCCATTCTTTGGCTCCATTGGGTTAAATGGAGCCCATCTGCTAATTGATAGGCAATTGACCGGTATGGCTTTTCACCGTCGAACAATGCGATACGACTTCGTTAGCACTAAAGCTGGCTGATATCGATGATCCCACTGGACATCCTAAAATATCAGCTTCAGAAGCCTCTGCGCTTTTTTTCCTAAGTTGTCAGTATTGCGTTCACAATGACGGAACGGTCGAAGAACGTGTTGCGTTTTTCCGAACAAGTATATCTTGATAAGAGACACAACATCGCCTGCTCGTCTTTCGTTTTTCGTCAAAACGACATCAGCCTTCCCATATATTGTGTGAACTATGGTCACTCCGTGACCATGGACTGCGCTAAACGGAAAAATACAGGAAAACTAGGGCTCAACCAACACTCACCCTTTTCCATTAGCAACTGAAGGACTGGACACCCAACGTGAGCCACTGCCAGGAGGAACGGTGTGTCTCCTTTGCGGTTTGCCATGTTCAACATGTAAGATAGTTGATCAGCTGCATTCTTTTCAAGAAACTCGACAACATACTGAACTGCCTCTCCACAACTCTGAGAGCACACAAGGTGAAGCTAGTTGGAAGAGAAGTTGGAAAACTATGTGAAGGTAAAGAGTTACAACCTTAACCGTTTCCCTTGAGCAAACTATGCCGGATATTTCCTTGATACCAGTGAAATCTAAAGTACTTTCCCTGTGAACGCCTACTAACCTCAACATATTATCCCTAACTATGCAACCTCCCCTATCTTACTACTTCAGTTTATTAATTTTGTACTGAGCCATGTAAGGGAATAGTTATTTCTGTTAACGATACTAGAAACAAAGCACTTGCCGGTACAAAACAGTAGTAATAATCTCTTGACTCTCGAAAGAAGTATGAAAGCATAACCTTCCATGTAAGAAGTGACGACGGGCGGGTTATCTGTGATGTGAATAGCTTACTATATCCCTGATAACACGACAGCCTGAAATACGGATATTCCTTTTAGAGGGCTTCTTTGATGCAGTAACAGGCTGTCAGTGACAGTCTACTCATGTGCCGGGAAACAAACAGTAGATACATGTGTCAGTAGCTGGACAGACCGTCGACTAGGATTGGCCATCTAATCTTACTGAAAACTCCACTTGAAAAGGGTCCCTCTGGGAAAGGATTTCCATAAATTTACCAAACAAACCGTCCAAGAAATCTGCCTGCTGTTCACCGTATGTGACACAGTGTAACGTCAGCATGAATAACGTGGTTGGATGATGTTGCTCGGACAGAGGCTACTGGATGCTTACATGAGTAAGCTTAAGGCGAACGCTGAGACTTGGTTCAAATTTGTGTTGAAACAACTAAGTAAGAACACGGATTTATCAATTGGCCGTGCATAAATCCTCAAATGTCCATTTCGTACTTTGGCTATTCAGGTATAAGTAAAACCTTCACGGTTCGTTAGGCTCCTGAAATCTGCTTGGAATATTTTTTACAGACGACAAGTGCAATGTTGACCGATTCCTTAGGTGACCTACCCTCGAAAGAGTGCTCACAGTGCGGCGACGTTTCTCCTTTTTTGGCATGCCAATAGAACTTTATAAGTACGGAGCAGCTTGTGGACATTTCATTCTGGGTTTTATGCTTAAGTTAGAGAGACTGGGAATTACTGTGCAGCTGTTTCATTTCCGTGGAGGACACTTACCTGCGCACGCTTGAGAATTCTGTGGTAGGTTCGTATCAACAAACTTTCGAATGAAAGTCGTTCCCTTCACTGGTGTTTTCCGAAAAACAAGTAAGCGATCAACAACAAGAACCAATTTTGTTCTTGTCATCTGTAGCTGGTACAAGAACTAGATCACTTCATCTTCAGTCTTGCGAATCACAGCAGTAATTCTTTCAAGCACACAAGCATCGACCATCCAGAGTATCGGGCTAATGTATTAGTACTTCCTGTTAGTCCACCTAAGTAGCTGAATCACTTTTCACTCAACTGTAGTGCACAATGGAAGTAATCTTATCAACTTTTTGCAAAAGCAATACTTGACCAGTGCTTGTACTCGAAAGTACTTGACAGTGCCTCTCAGCTTTTCAGCATAGATTGGCTTCACTTACAGTACGAAATCTCAACAAGAAGTACTTGACCAAATTTTGCACGTACTGACGGAGTCACTCCATGCAGGAGAAGAAGAGTATGGTCTAGATTTGACAGGATTTACCGGGAAGTCATTATATGAACATATACAAGTAGATATAATTTGGACTTACTATATTGTCTCCACTGTCATTCACAGCAAAAGCGTTTGCTCCTTGGTTTAACAAAGTAGCCATGATATTCCCATCTCCCCTCTGAGCTGCCAGCAAGAGTGGAGTTACCATTCGGACATCGGTGGCCTGAAGATAGAATATGACATTCGGATTTGTGTACCTTCAGGTAAGCAATAAGGGTGTTTTAAAGAAACTACCGCTTCTGCATCAATAAAACATGTGATACTCCAAAAACACTAGACCTAGTGTGGCTCTACCAAGTTCCTGCTTTATTACTAACCAGACCGATTGTCCCACACGACAATGTTCTTCTGGATCTCCGACTCTGTTACTTGCCAAGAAAAATAGTATACTAAGGATTGGAGAGTGAATAGCCTTCCAACCAATTTATCCTCAAGAATTGGTTCCGGACACTTTCGCAAAAATAACGAGGCCTCCAGGGATGTGTTTTCCGACATCGCTAGATTACTTCACTGTGACTTTCTCCCCAGAAGATGGAAGTTGTCCTAGTTAAGCTATTTGTGGAGGTTAGTTCATATAGCAATCTTTCACAGGCAGTGGACAGGATCCGGGCATGGTGGGCGATTTATGTCAACTTCATTAATGTCGCAAGTTTGTAAACGGTCCATACACCCAGACAATAAGTGTTGCAGTAGCCCCAAGCAACCTTCCAAAAGCACTAATGGCAATAAGTGAAAGGTCACGCTCAGCTCAGTCGTGCATCCAGCCAGCGGATTGAGAGGTTAAAGTTTCTGGAATACATACATACCATGTGTCGACCGCAGTAATCACTCCAAATCCAATTAGACAGAGGAATAAGGCAACCTGCAATTGTTCTACCCAGCAAGCCATCATTCTAAAAGTTAAACTAGTAGCCACTTGAGACAACCCCGTGATTTCCATCCCAGAAAGACCAGCCGTGGTTTTAGCTCGTCAGTTCCATTTTCCTGTTTACTTTGTGTAGACCGTCTCACAGTACTCTCACAGATGCACACGCTCATCTTCTTCATTTAGTTCCATACAGTTCTATTTGGACGCTTTCTTGACTTACTATCGCAGTCAGAAGCTTGATTTGAATAATGAGAAAAAAGTGTTGAGCTCTGGAGTAAATGCTCTTTTGCGTTCTGTGGGTCAGCTGCGCACAATGGATATCTTGCGGCGGATGACCCCAGATTCTATAGCATCATTTGCTTCAGGAAGGCTACTGCAAATTGGGAGGGACTGCTCTGTTACCCACTCTTTACGATTGTTTACTCACAGTTGCTCGTAAGCAGACACTAAATCTATAGAGTGATTACCACATAAGAATTTATTTATTCATGTACCCAAGCAACTCCTGATGGTCATCTCTCGTCATGTTGCATGACAGCTGTAGGCTGTTTGTTTATCTGGTTTGGCAAGTTAAGTACTTGAGACTTCAAACGGACAGTTTTAGGGGGTCAACTTTTTGCATGTCGTCCGAGATTCAGAGTTTGAACCGATGACAGTCAGCCGTCGAGAGAGCTTGACGAAACCTTTACAGTGACTAGGGCATACCTGTGTTAGTTTTCGTTTGATCTCTGCCTTCATGAGGTTCTGTTGTTGTTCCTGTTGCTTGTTTGAAGCTTTTGTAAACACTTGTGAAGCTTCACCTATGCTTTGCAAACCTGCGTCCTTCGACAGTCATGGCCTTTTAGGCTTTTAAACCATTGTGGGGTCACATATGGGTATGGTTTGTTGTAAACAAATTCGTCTGCTGATCATTTAGTACCAGATTCAGGTTTTCGTCTCCTCTTTTTGTGTTCGTTTTTGTGCAATCGACCTTCTATTTCTGATTTACTAAATCTCCATCCGTTCTTTGGATTCATAAACGAAGTAACGTTTACCACCGTATGATTCACGGTTTTATCCTGGGCAGGCGTTGTGATATTGGGTTCTGACGACGGCCAAATAGCTAACCGCTACCTCAACGGCCACAGCTGCTCCGCATTGTATGCGTTACAACCGGAAGTTTGACACTACGGTTACGTCATCTACCTGTTTTTAGTGAATGCTGACTTTATGGAAATAGAAAACGTTAACGAGGTCGTTTGCTTCACACTACCTATTCTGGCCTTTTAGACTTCACGGTCATTTTGAATTCGCTGAAGGTAACTAGGTAGGTTTGTCCCATGAAGACCAGACTAGTCGAAAGGTACATCACATTTCATACCACAGACTCACCAGCGCATGATGTCATTGTGTCTGTGATAGCAGCTAGCATCATAAAACGGCGGTGTTACAGCGAATCTGAATAAACTAAACGCACTTTGGCACCCGACACTGCAAACGACTTATTTGTAACTAGATCCCTCTTTCCAAATCATCTTCGAACCACAGGTTGACAGACGATTCGCAAGTGTACCATCATATTCTGACGTCTGAACACTAACTCAGTCGATTCCAAGAGAGTAACATACCGGTGGCCTGCTTTTGTCAATAATAGGAATACTGAAAATTATGCTTCCTATGACCTATCATTTGCGAGCTAAAAAGAGAGGTGCGAGTTGCATACTCGTTCAGATCAACGCATCGCTCTACTGTAGTTCAGAATACTCACAGAACACAGCCGGAGATAATAATGCTGCTGATCATCCAATCGCAATTGCATTATATCACTTGACTATCGACAGGAAATTTGCAGGCTCGAATCCTCCAGACTCTTGATGATTCCAAACAAAGACGAAACAGCTGCACAGCACTCTTCGGTTTTCTAGCGAAGAGTAACTTTATCTGTTTGGCAAAAATCCCGAACGAAGCCTCAAACGCTCCTTGTTAGCTATAAACTATATATATTCAGAATGGAATATGCCACGAGTTTCGTGGGCCTAACGTTTTCGTCAATCAGAAAAGGAGCATGGGATGTGAGCTGCGTCATTAAATAAGAGTGGTATGTCCTGCGTCGATGCCTGTCAGCCACACGATTATGATTTTGTTCAAAGCTTCGAAACTGTTAGTAATGTGAGGAGGTTTGGGAACTTTAAGGGATTTCGTCCTGTAAGTGAAACTAATCTATGCCTTCCCTGACGGGGTCCGCATTAAGTTATCACAAGTATTCGCGAGTTCCTCGAGTGACGGCTTATCAGAAGGAACCTTCACTCTTTCGGGTGAATTTTATTGTTCCTCTGAGCTACTTATGGATTACTGGTAGTGTGGGGAAAATTGGGGATTTCAGACGGAGATTTCGTCCTCTCAGTATACAGTACAGCAGAGATTGGCTTCACTGGCAGGACGAAATCCACATTGGAAACTCCCAAAATCTCCTCACACAATCGATAGATCTGCATTTAGTTGCTTCTCAGAGATTACGATGTGGCCCAACTGATACCACCGTGACTCCAGTCGCGCAAACTAGATCCCTTGGTCAGTAAATTCCTTCGAAAAAGCAAGCTCAACTGGCCGGGAACTATGCTAAAGTATATAACGGTTGACACATACCTCTGTTCAATCTCTCCCTAATGACTATTGGGCATTTCACTTTCAAACAGCGAACTTTTATTTTTCTCTATTTTAAATGAACATTTCTCTTATTTACTGCTCTCATAGAAATATTGTGCTGAAAACTAAATGAGTATCATACACAAGCACTTGTTTTCCACCCAGTTATTCTGCAACGGACGTTTTGAACAAGTTAAAGTTCTTTTTTCCTCAGAGTTCAATACATTTGGTCGGTCTCATTGTGGTTTGTGATGGAATTTTCGGTTGAATACCACGCCTCCAATAATTCGCGTTCTTTCTTCGTTCCTGTTTGGACTACTGTATGGATTTGGACCCAGTTAACTTCGTGGTCTTTTTGATTTTCATGCACATAGACGAGTATAGTTTGGTCGCGTCTTCTAGCAGCAAGCTGGCTTTTAAGCAGTCTGGTAGATAGCTTCCTTTCCGTCTGTCTCACATAGTGTTTCTTGCAATTCCTGCGGTGAATATTGTTGGTTGATCACATGGTAGTTGATCTGTTCGCTGAGCTTGGCAATTGGTTTGCAGACGTTTCGTCCCCAGTCGAGGAGACATCGTCAGTGCGCAGTTGAGTGGGTGAATATTGTATTTGGTGAATATTCTGGTGGTAGCTTTGGTGCTTGGTGGCATTTTTTGGTGATACTTTTGGTATTTTGGTGAATACTGTATTTATGCTTGCGAATATTAGAGGCTTATGGATGCAGCTGATCCCCTATCATCGCAGATTCTAAGAGCTCTGAACGACTGAGGCAAATTTGTTCGCCTTTGTTTCATGGACTTCGTCGCTGCTTTTGATTCTACTATCTTTCAAAAAGAATATTCTACTTAACTGTTCAATCTACTAGCCGGGAGGTCGCGGGTTAGAGACTACCTGGAGTTTTGTAAAAAGCGCAGTGCTGATTATTCTCAAGAAGGATGAAACAGCACTTCTCAGCCTTTCAGCATAGATTGGTTTTACTCACAGGAGGAAGACCAAACTCCAAAATCTTGTCACCGCCTTTAGACCGTGGATTATTTGAGTTTATGCGCTGCACTCTAAGTTTCAGTTTTTCTCAGCTGTAGAAGCATCATTTACTATTTTAAACATCAGGCAGCTGTTTCGAACACCCAAAAATCATCAAACATCCATCCGGCACGTATGAAACCTGTTAAATCAGTTCTTACTTGTCACTTTTATATGTAACACCTCCATCCGGGTTACACACGAGCATAGTCTGAAGGTAAAACCAAACTTGTTTGCAAATAAGTGTATCCCGCTAATTTCGTGCAATTTGGTTTCAAGTAGAGCATAAGGTTGACGAAAACTCGGAGACTGCGTCTACCTGATGAGCCCCAAGAAGGGCGAAACCAGTCGTGGGCTGTCGAAGAATTTTCAACAACCTTATGAGTAGTTCATTACGAATAGTCTGAAGGCATTTCTCCTGTGGTTCACAGGAGGCTGCTTGAACTGTGCCACAACTCCGGAGCAATGAACATAATAAAGCCTGCAAACGGATGATAATCCTGTTCATCTGGCTCAGAATATTCAATTTCTATCCCGTGGCTATCAGTCAGGGTGCGCGCTCCGACCGGTTTTTACCAATAAATATGAGACCTTGTGGTACTCAGCTCTACAACAATACTTCCGGGGAGAAGTCACCCTCTTAGGTCGACCATATTAGTCTTCCTCAACTTCTCGACCTACTTCCGGATAATCGAAAACAGAATCCTGGCGGTTTTGATTGAGGTTACTACTTTGGCCAATTTTCTTCCTTCTTGTGCCTGGCAAGTTGCCTGCAAACGCTTCCTCAACACCACAAGTGAAATCTTCAGTGCGTATTAGATTAGAGCTAGGTTGTTTGGTGTTGGGTTGTTGTAAAGGCGTTGATATATAGGCGTTGCTTATATAGGCCTCGTTGTTCGAGGATGACGTTTGATTGAGTCTGTCGTCTTTATAGTTGGCTCGTTCTTTGATTGGTTGACGTTCAGCTGACTTTTGACATTGACCTCTAGGACCCGCACTCGACGACCTTTCTACTGACGGTATTCTGCTTGCTATGTTTTTCGGTCGTCGTTTAATCTAGCCGCTGGTTTCCTTAAGCTTTTCAGAGTAATTTGATGATCCTTCGCTTGTAATGCTGCGTAGGCTGAGTTGATTTCACTATACTGGCTTGCTGAGTCTGTGGTGGTGCTTACAATATCTCTCTTGCTTGCTTTGTATTTCTATGAGCCCAGACCCTAACGACTTCTGAAATGAATCTGTGTCCATCCTGACCCTCCTGTATGGAAACCAAGGACAGTGAATCGTGTCTTATGTTCTTTCACCCCTGTAGAGAGTTTTCGTCCAGTTAGTTCAGACATTGGCACTGCATGCAGCCGGTTTGGTGCACCACGTGTTTTCTTACACTAACACCGGTCGTATCCCTCTGTCTTGGAATCAGTTTCTTCAGTGTAGTTGTTGGTTTATGGACTACCAGGATTCCTTTTGGTTGCAGCAACCTTGCTGTAGAGTGGCCAGTTTGCTTTGTTGATGTCTTTATTGTCTTTATTGTTGTTTTTCTTCGAATTTCTTCTGATGAAGTCTTGTGGGCGGCCATTGTTTTGAAATACTCTACATATGAGGTTTTCTCCTCTTCTTCTCGGTATTACTGTAGTAAAGTGCGTCTGCTCCCTCCCTGACAGAAGTTGGATGCAACTCTCCTCGTAATTAGTTGAATAACTGCTGTGCTAGCTTAGTTTCTGGTCTCTGTGTGTCTGCCCATAAACACAAGTGTGAGGACTCCCGTCTAAAATCCGGCTAACGTGTACTTTCAAGAAAAGGATTTGATTGTCCCCTTTGAGTTCGAATGTAACTTTGATATCTTCAAACGCAATGCTGGACAGATGGTGCGCGTTCTGTATTCCCATTAGTTTCTTATTGGAGAAAGTATCGCCCACAAAGCGGATCCAGAATTTGGGTTTGAATGTTGGTAATACGGTGTGTTCCACATTGTGCGTTACTGCTTCGGCAGAAAATCCGGATGCTGGTGATCCCACTGAGTTTCCCTTCAACTGTTGACAAATTTGTCCATCATTCCTGAAGTATGTACCTATACGAAAGTCCGAGAGTTATCATGCGATTGACGGTTTCAGAGGTCCAGCTGAGTTCGGCTGGTTTTGGAGGAACTGCATAATAGTTCCTTTAGGAAGTTTGTGTTGATTGACGTGAACAGAGCACTGATATCAAAAAAGAACAAATCTCATTCATTTTCTGTCTTGAAGCATTTATACTGTGTTACGGAATCGTCCAGCGTTATTTACCGTGCATTCTGATCCGACGATCAAGCGCCCTAATTTCCTACATATACCTTTTTTAGCTTGCTGGTCAGAGTTTTTGTTAATGAGGCGGTTGGTTGAAGTGGAGTTCGCTCTTTGTGTATATTCGATAGTCCGTATAACTTCGCGATGTTCTCGTCTTTGTTATCATTTTCTATTGGTCTGGACTACATACCTAGTGTGCGGCGTGCATTTTTTTGGAACCGCTTTGAAATGAGTCTCCACTGCTTGATCGACAGGTTCACGTATCATTGAGCAGTTGTTTGGTTTTCGCAGTGCAGTTCAGTTGATCCAGTACCACAATGATTCGTCCTTTGTCTGTCCGTCCCATAATTATCGATCTGTCCTTTTCCATGACCTTGAATGGGTTTCGTTCTTACTTAGATATTGTTTGTGGAACTTGATCCTCTGTATTGTTGCTGTATATGGTCTAACCAAGTCCGTGCTTGGACACTCGAAAAGGCAATCTAGTGCACGTCCGTCTTGACTTTCTAACACGCATCTCTGAAACAGACACAGCAGCAAACCACACAAAGGCCAATTTGATCCCCCTCTAATGAGAGCACTTAACACTAGGTGGTGGTTTAAATCAGGTGTAAATTATCAGGGCAGATACACATTCCTTGAAGACACGGTAAAACCCTCTTCGGATGTTCATCAAAGAGTTATTTAGTTTTCGCGAAGTGAGCTAAGTGTAGTGTTAGACAGCACCGAAATGAGAATCAAACTGAAAATAAATTATAACATCCAGTATGCGTGCATTTGGCGAAATGGAAGAATGCTACTTTTGCCTTTTTTGCATTTCCAATGAAGGCAGACAATCGTCGTTAGTCAGCACATAAGTCTGTAAAGCTATCAGATCAACGTGATAGCTTTTACACTTGGCAGTCAACATCGCTCGCAATTTACATCTAGAAACTTCTGCAGTGCTTGTCAGAAGTTTACGTGCTCCTTGCTTTTTCTATTCAATTCGTCCTATTCCTCATGTAAAAAAGTTCTTACATTTATAGTAGTGAGCTGAGCTAAATAACAGAGAACGAAATTAATCAGTATTAATCAATTTATATGTAGTTTGCTGTAACTCACACCTTCCTTCTGCGAACATGGTAAGAAAGACCCATGTAACTGACAGACAGTCTGCATGCTAGCCTTATATATTGTTTATTGAGTGCCTCTTCAGTTTTCGGGAGAACATCACTGATGTGATGTTTGCCAGATTAAATTCGTTTTCACGTGTAACCAAGTCGTTGCTGACTTCAGTAAACTGGCTGTGCTGCTTTGTTTTAGGATAAAATATCCGGAGTTATACTCCTGCGCATTACACTTAGCAGCAACATTCATATCAGCAACCGAAAGTTCTGATATGATTCCTTCTATCAGCAGGTGTGTATTATTTACTCATAAGATGTAAGTGTCCTTCCTTCAGACTAAGGAAGGCAGAATGGTTGCTGTATCAGTTAAGAGTGTGTTTTTGAGAAGATGCTACCAAACGACGAAACTTATGTTGAAATAGTTAGTATCCGTCCCGTTTCGAGGATTGCAGAGTTGTCGAATATCCTGAATATTACAGGTCCGGTTCAATTAGGCCAGGTGAAAAACAGATGAACCTCTTCGTATCACATAGGAAGAGCACAACTAGAAGTAAAAGCGGAGACTTAGGACCTTACTTCCATATCCGCACTTTTTGAAATCAGCTCGTTGACTGCCCTTTCGTTCCCAAGGCTGGCAGCGTAATGCAATGGGGTCGAGCCGCTGAGATCTTTCGCATCTTTCTTGGCTCCCAGCTGAATGAGAAGACTGATCATTTGGTGATACGGGGAATCCAAGTCCCGAAAGACTGACTGGTGAGAAACACAATAGGATTTCGCCATGGCATTTATCATCGAGGCAAGGATGGAAAACCAAATGAAGAACGTTGTAAACTAATCAGCGTTGAGTAATATATATTGTTTGAGTTTTACATCACAGTGTAACAGAAGTAAGTGTTCGGAATGAGCGTTCAAACACACATGGTGTTCGTAGAAGTTTATTGGTCATTATGAAGTATTTCATTGCTACTGCAAACGTGTTCACAAATGTGGTTAAAAGCTACATACCAAACAAAAATCTATGTGAACTAAGCAGAATGTTATCACACCCACTGCATTTTTGATAAGCTTCTCACTTGTTCTCATCTTAAAATCGTCATGTTTAAAATCAACGAAATATCCAGTTTGACGTAAGCTACTCCAGTGATATCGCATGGTGACCTTGACACGGTCAAGTACCACTACAACCACCCTGCGTTGGAAGCTATACAGTTAGAACATCAAACCCCTTCCGGATTTCACAGCTCCATCCTAGTATGCTGCCATGAATGGTGCCCACCTGGTCGATAATGAAAAACAGTTCCCGAATGTCGAATGGCTATTGCTCATGGGGTCTTTGTCCCGTTATGTCATTACGAAGTTAGGAGGCGCTTTGTCGCTCTTTAAGTGTAGAAACTGCCGAGTGTTGACTTATGGAGGAAAAGAGTTGAAGAAACGAAAGATCATAAAAATCAAACTGGACATAGCCCCTAAAAAGGACGTATCCAAGCCAGAGCCATATCACTGACAGAAGAAGAATGCTTCTTACAGCAAATTGTCGTAGGATACACACACCGTCAATTTAAATAAGCTTTTTCCACGCAGAGCTCTTTGTAGAGAGAATATTAAATTTGATATTCTTCGCCACACTTGAGATTTGTTAAGACAATATCCTATCCTGGCTTAAAACAAAGCCCATTCATGCCAGGGTGAGATCGGAGCCACAACACTACCTAATGTTACGAATGGATGAACATCATAATCATTAAAGAATGAATGATGCGCCGACGTGACAACGGCATAACTTTTGAAAATCGCAATACATTTACAGCGAGTAGAGTCAGGGTTGCCTAGTTGTTTGAGAGATAGTTTTGCTGAATGAAATCGGTCGATAAAACTAAGTTGTAAACTAGCGACGTAAACGTGTTGTGCACAACCGACACCGGAACAGGTGATAAAGTATTTATAAATTAGTCCACTCCGAATGGGGCACACAGTCGAAAATGTCAAAACCCGTTCTCTTTGGTTAGTTGTGCGATACCCGGTAAGGTCTGGTTTCATAATGTGTTATCTCTGTGGCATTAGCGGTAGCACACTCACGGGCGAGAAAATTGCATAAGACAAAGTCGGCAGAAAACTTGCGTAGAAGAGGGACTGCTTTCCATTTGTAAATGCTTTTGCGTAACCGTCCCCCAACAACTAACAAGTAGCTCATCAAAATACAAATAGATCTGTATCTTAATCCCTCTCACTTGAGACCAACCTTCTTCCACCGGCGCAATTATTCTGGTTGGTTCACACCAAAGGAATAAAGCAGTAGTCGGGATTTGGATCTCCTAAGCGGCAAATATCCTCAGCCGTGCCAGGAGCCGAAATCTGGACCTTTGGCACAAGAGGTGGATAATATTTCAACAGAGCAAGCCAAATTCATTTGAAATTTCTTTTGACTTACGGACGAATATATTCATGCTCAATCGATGTGGCTGGTTTTCCGCAAGCCCCGAAGGAAGCTGCACTAAGTAACCTGTCTGTGTTGACCCATCCCCCCATCTGTCATGAGTTCATAGCGAAACCCACACTTGAGACCTGATGCGGAATTTTGTTAGTTCGTTGAGCAGTAGTCAAGAGATTCCTAGATTTTCCGCGTACGAGCAAGAAAAGCAGTCGACCGTACTTCCAGGCACCGGTCAAATTAGTCAAACCAGTCATGAGGTAAACACCCATGTCTACATGCTAAACAACTCAGCTTCGTTCTCCGTGAACTTCTGGTAGCATGCTTGCCTCGACTGTCAGAGTTCATCAGTAGCCATGGGAATTTCGATACAGTCATCGGCATGAACTGCTGCTGGGCTTAAGTGTGAGTGAGACTCGTGTTTATGTGGAATAAACCATAATACTTAGGCCTGGATAAGGGGAAGACTATTTAAAATAGGGTGGATTTGTACAAATATCACATCTATTCTCAAAAGAGCACAAAGGTTTCCTCCTGTGTGCGGAGCACATCCTCCTCATGCGAATGAAAACGGGAGCATTGTCGACATGGAAGAGAACGTAACTTTTGCACCTGGTTTAAAGCCCTAATTCACCACAGTAAACCGATTACATAAAGCTCATTGTTAGTCGTTCCAAAGGTCTGGTGTCTAACATATTGGGCCAGTTCCTTAGGCCGGACTTTGGACAATGGAGTGATAGTAAGGGGAGGCCTGCTTGGTTCTAACTGGAACTATCTTCTATCCAACATATCCCGATCACTACAATATAAGGTTAGCCTAAATATACGCTTGCCAGATGGATTAAAATGCCCCTAGACCCTTGTACGGTGGTGATTTACACTCAGTATGAGCACTTTTTACCAGCATGCGGACCAAACGATCAAACATTTAGGTTAAATGAGCCTAAATTTATTATTGAAGATACAGAGGCCTATAAGAACAAAGAGCGAATATAGATGAGCAAAAAAGAGTATTCTAGCTTAGAGTAAAATAGACATGAGACCACATGAGGGGTTCTTCCTCAAAATAGAAAATTCTAACCATTTTATTTGCCGACTTTCCGTTTCGCAGGTTCATTTGCTCATCTTCAAGGAAATTGTACAAATCAGAAGACGTTAAATCACACTTCAACCCTATTTGACACAAGTATCAGTTTTTTGTTAACGACCCTCACTTCCTAATAGGAGCAGCAAAGTTTTGAAACTGTGTGTTTGAATGGGGAGTGATATCACACCAGTAGGCGGTTGTCACACAGCTACAGAGAATACCTAGGGATTTTTCGTCGTTCACCTGTTCGCCGATCCACGCAATTAGTTTGCAAGCTGGGCTACATATTAGCCCACCCTAGCTACCAATATTCTGCAAAATTGCAAGGTTAAGTATGTGATCACGATAAAGCGTTAATTAGACAACCTGTATATCCATTGCGCAACACCGGTAAAAGATAAACCAACTTAATTTTGTTGTAAATTACGGTTCCTCTGTATCTCCATCAATACAATCAGTGTAGCTCAATTTTTAAGAAGTTGCACCGGGAGAACATACACTAGTGAGGCTCTGATGCACGGTATAGGTTCACTGTACTGCGTCCGCGTGCACGTCTGAGCACTTGCCCTGTTTGATTAGTTACATCTCGACAAGCAAGACGTTTTGGGGTCTGCTGCAAACGGCTCCGACCTTTATTGTGCATGCTGAAGGAATATGTCGAATAATGAGCCATCTTTACATGTACTACGTTAGGGATTTTCCGTTCTCGATAATTAAGATACAGTAGAAGTGTGGACTTTACACAGGGTTTTGTTAGTGAGATGTATGGGGAGTAAGCTTCTATTTGTGCTTCACCTTCCTCAGCCTTGGGCTCTTTAAAATAAGACAAACCAAGAAAATTGAACCGTCAGCCTGGGAGTCGAGTGTAGTTCAGTTTATCAAGGTAAAAGTTGTCACGTTTCTGCTGTGCCGCTCTCCCACAAAGTGCACCCTTCCCACGGTGCATCAACCATCCTCGTCGGTCAGAGTACTCAGGAAAGTTTTGGACGTGTAGAAAAATTTCGCACTATTGACAGGTTAAGGTCTCTATCCCTACCAAACAGGATGGCAGGGTTACATTGCGAGCTGAAATACAAATCCATCGAGTGCTTTCACCCAGGTCGTTAGACTTACTCTGTCGTTCGAAATGACCTTCGCAGCAACGTGTAGAGCAGTAGCTCCATCCTGATCCGTAATGTTGATATCTTGATTAAAAAGATGAGAGTTACATTAATCTAAGTCATATATGCACGAACAAACGAGCAAAACATTGAGACGTACGTTTCAACGCTCTGCAGCAAGTCCTCAATCCTACGTGAAGCTCTGAGCAACTACGTGCGCACTAATATCCGCAGCCCTGTGTGTGCCTATTTTGGTCTTTATTATTTTAAAAAAAATTATAATGCCTACACGGGATGTTCGAAAAAAATGTCCCCATTGTATTCTTTCACTTGCTATTTGCCCCTAATTTAGCCAACAAATGTAGCATTCACCGTGGATAATTTTGCGGAATTCGTCGCGCTGACACCACCGACAACGCTAATAAGTTCTACACATATTTCCTCCGAAGTAAAGAGGTGAAATTAAATCTTTTAACTTATAATTTTCGACAAGTCTGATGGCAACAAACTTGGACAATAAACTGGAGGCACCTTTTGATAGATATAAAATATCCTCTCTCACGCAATTGGACTTTTGTAGATCGCAGTAAATATGCCAAATGTATTCTACTAATTCTAAACCATCTGTGACCTTCACGTTTGGAGAAAATCACACTAATAGGCGGTTGGTCAGTTCGCCGGGCTTGGCAAGTAACTCGCTAATGTTTCGTCATCAGTGCGCTGTTGGGTGCCAACGTCATCCTCAATTTCAAACTAAAATCGTACAGAAATCACTTGTAACTAAGCGGATAGAAGTGTATTGGGACACTGGTTCCGATACCAAGCTTTTTATCGTTATTATGCGGCACTCAGCAACAAGCAAGCGTTTGACAGCACTGTCATCCCAAAGCAGGATAAACTTTACCAACCTGACTGCAAAACGCCGGAAGGTTGTGTAAAGTTGTTTTTGCGTTTTCATGCATGTTTAGCCTTACTCACAGTTACTGGAAGCCAAACCTCTTTAACAGTTCCCGTCATTTATGAACCACACAATATTTCAAAATATGTTACTCACAGCCAGTGCTTCAAACTGCAAACCTTGCTTAAAGATAGTTGTTTAGTTTCGCGAAGCACAGTAGCGGCAGTTTGGGTAAAACTATAATCCTTGCTTTTGTTCCGACAGTGTTCTTCAATGATGATACACCTTGGAGACAGAAAACCCAAGCGAGTATTTGCTTGATTTTCTAGTTCGTCTGTGAGCACTCTTGGCCTTTATACTGCCTATGACGGACGACATCTTTTCACTTTATTGAGGAGGCCCGTTCAGCTCCATGACACTATCGCCAGAACGTAATCTGTACTTTGTTATTTTCATCTTGGTTACTAGCTGCAGTCAGTTCCTCAGAATTAGGTCAACACATAGCAACACCTAAAATAAGTGACTTTCAGTCTCACTGAATATAACATATCCGATTAACTTTGGCATATACGAACACCAGTGGGTTTGAATGGAATTGCGAAAAGTTTCTGCGAACAATCTAGGAGGAGTAATGGCGTGTTTTGAAAAGGCAGGTTACATTCAAACATGTCCTGCCTCGTTAATAGATTCCTTATGCTGCGTGCGACTAGACCAAATGTTATTGCACAAGATCCGTTACTGAAACTCACCGGCTTTGAGTTCGTTCACCAGAAGTGAAATAATAGCTGGCTCCTGAATTCGGACAGCCGTGTGCAGAAGTGGGGTAAGGCAAGCTGTTTTATCATTCACAATTGCACGCAATTTTTTGCGGTTATTAAGCACGAGGTTGTCCAGTTTAGAAGTGTCATGCTTATTGATCAGCTGTAGTTTTCATGGGTTGTTGAGTGAATTGAGATGACTTACAGTCAACAGTTCTTTGACAAGTTTTTGCTTTTCCAGTTCCTCAGCATCGGTGTAGCGTTTTATCCCGGAGGTTTTCTGAGGATGAACAAAATAAATATTATTGTATAGTCCAGGTACAGAAATGAAAAATGGTCATTTCTGCTTCTTAAGAATCAGCAAATGTTGGCTATGCAGTCAGTCCCATTTTTTTGACTGTTTTTAAATTGATTTTGGGGGTTAAGTCTTTAAATGTTTGACTTCTACATTTTGTTTTTTTTAAGCTAAGTCTCGCTATTTTCAGTGTTAATGCCATTTACCTATCACCATTTTTCTTTTCTGAAAGATGTCTGATTTGGCACGCTAGCGCAGTAAATATAAAATTAGGGAAATGACGCCTATGTTTTAGATATTCACTTTTATGTTGCTGTACACGTTTCGTCCCTAAATCTTGTTTCACATGACTTCATGGCTTTTTAGAAAAAAGGAAAATGTGACATTTCCTTTTGTACTTGGAGGTTTATACGATTTGTTTTGGAGTTTCTTGTATACTATGGGAAAACGATAGAAGTTGTCCCGTCAAAACTATCGCGCATGGCTTTCAAGTTTGATTTATCCATCCTGTATACATTTGCCGATAGTGACATTTGGCTGGCCAGCAATCTGTAAGCAAACCTAGTCCAGCTAATAAATTTTCCACCCATTGTTAACCAGCGCTTGGGAAATATCTTTTTTGGCTTTAGTAGCCAAATAGCCCAAGTGTAAATCACTGTGTTCACCGAAGTGCTCAGACGTTAGGGCACAGAACTGTGGGCGTTGTGAAGCCTTAAGCTGTATTTTATCTAGTTCTGTCCCGATCCGTTTGTCGTAGATTGGCTAATGTTTGCCCAACAATGCATGAACAAATGTCACCAACTGAACTGTGTTTTTCTGGTATTCTGTGACGCAGATTAGACAAAGTGAGAATGTCGAATTTGGCCTGAAATAGAATAGACTCTTTAAAATAAAAATACCACTTGATGCATTTACAAATGGATAATATTGTACAATAAGCCGGCCAAACTTCTACGTTCAATCACAAATTCATATCTCACTAATTTATTAAATTGCTTCTAGAGAGAAGCATTTGGGTAGTCATTTCACTCGCAGCACAACTTTCCAAGAGTTCGAGAGCCAGCGTGATAGCCACTAGCGAATGTCAGCATCTAGTAAAAAGGATATATGAACCACTTTTACGTGAGTACACGTAAAGACACAAGATTTAAAATGTCATTGGCGGTATAGCTTGTAGTAAGCTGTAGATCGGCATCACGTCCTTCATAGTTTTGTATAAACCTGCACGATCCCCCTAGAATGTAGAGGTTTGTAGCGCTTTTCTTCTTCAATTTACCCGCACTCAGAAATCTAATGTAGGTTTGCATGAGTATGTTGGTTTTTTCAAGAAACGTTAGGCCAGACATACTGTGTGCAGGTCTCTTTTACCGAAGGTCCGAGCTGACAAAGCGACAGGCCATCGAATGAAGTTATTATTTATGTGCACCCTTTGGCCCTTGCCTCAAATGTCTGACCCCGTTGACTTTATTAGTGGCTTCAATCATAAATTTAAGTTTGACCTGTAGGAGCACTGTCATGGTTTCATTCGGTTGAATTACTCACCACGCTCTCCTCACATATCTGTTTCGTTCTTTCTGCACAAGGTTTCCTCATCTGCGAAATCTCGTTGACAGTGAGTTAAACATTTATCTACACAGTCAAAAAGTATTCGGCATATTTCATTCGATGAACCTGGATGATACCCATGTAAATAAACATCAGTATAAAAAAGTGCTATCGTGCTGTTTAAACGAATCAGATTTTGTACGAGCTTGTTGAGGATAGTGCCTTCATAGCGTTTCATCTGAAAAGATTTCAAATTTACAGGACCAAAAAGTGGAATCTTATTCATTCGTTTGACACACTGGGTATAATCAATCAAGCGGAGTTAAGTGGTTGGCCATATCAACGCCACTGTTTACAGGTGATGTTTACAGGTTGAAGTCTTGACTAAATTTACTAGGGGCATGTCACATGAATGTTGGTAAATCAGCTCTAGATTAAGGGATGAAGCTTTATAAATACATGCACTGGTCTGTATTGGTCTGTTCATCCTTATGCAGCAAGCGAGTCCTGATTGCATTCATAGTACAGTTGGATTCACCGGTTGTTATATATGATGGGTACTATGTACCACCTTTCAAGTCCCAAGGCAATCATATTTCGTGAAACTAAAACAGGCTGGCATTCGGTACTTGTGGGCCCATACTTTTTTATTCTGCATTGGAAAAGCGAGCACGTATTAGATGAGACCTTCCTTTGTCAGCATTAAATAGTACTCAAAATTCCCACGGCTGATCATGGGAAGGTGAATTCAAGTAGGCTTCTTTTAGACTGGGACTCTGCCCCTCCGGCTACGTGGTTCAGAATTTGTGCAGACCTTTTTGCTGGTTATTTTTTCCTGAGAAAAACGCTCGCTTTTAAACGTGATTTGTGGACGCGCATATCTGGTAAGCTTTGTTTGGCGGACGTCCGATAAAGTGGCAAAGGATATCCGGGTTTAGTAAATTTTTAGAAGAGATGTACAACAACGACGACATGAACGAAAATACACCTTATCTGATTTCGTTTTTATTGCACACCATAAAAGCCCCTGGGGTTCATATGTTGATAAGACTAGTTTTTTTCACTATGTCGTCTTGATTATATTGCTTTTTTCAGCCTTCCGGTGAGCAAGGTGTCAATGAAGCTGAAACCATCAACAGACTTCTTAATCACCAAACCTGAATGTTGAGTGCTTTACATTAAAACTGAAGTGGAAAATAAGAGGTTGCTAACGGTAAAACAGTGTTTTATATGTCAGTGACAAAATAGTGCACAGTCGCTTGTCACGTAAATGCCAGCTCAAACTGGACGAAGTGGACAGCACACAGCTTTCCTCTTGATTCACGTGCATATTGTTTGATTAGAAGCGAGTATATCTCAGTATATCTACTTACCTGAGATTAAAATACAGGCCTTGTGAAAAAGTTCAGTAGAATGACCGGCTATGCATATCATTAGCACTACAGCCCCTTTTACAGTTTATTACTTGAGTATATTTTTATGTGTGTGGTCTTTATCCCCGGCCCTAGCATGTTCTGTACATACTGCATGAAGATACAACTTGACCTCTGTGTAGTCAGTTAATATGAACAAGACCAGAACCCCCCCTGGTCGGGCTCAGAGAAACCGCCTTGGACTAGCGGACTATTCAGATCCTCTGTATGTAACAGAGCTTATGTAGGGCATTGGTACTTGGCGGCATTAATGTCAAGTATCAACCTCACCCCGGATGTTAACTTGGGAAGAAGGTAGTCAAAGAAACTCGGTAAAAATGTACTCAAGCGGAGAATTTGCAGCTCCTAAAATGTAGATGATCATCCGAAAAACCCAGACATACAACCTGCGTAACCATAAACTTGCTCAGTTCAACCGATCCATCAATACTGCTTGAATGTTCAGTGACTCATGGAACCATATCCAGTTACTCAAAGTTCATTATGTAAACCCCACTTGCTTCAGCCAAAGTAATCAAAATTCGGTTACAACAATACCAACTTCACGTAAAACCTTGAAACTTATCATGGTCAACCAGTTAACCCTTTTGAACTGGGACCTGGTGTAGCATCCGTATCTCTCAGTGCATCTAGTGATAGTATCGCTCCCTAAAACATCGGCCTTGTTTTCTAGTAAAACGTCTGCTGATTCGACAAAATTAACCAAAGGCATCAAAGCGATCACGGTGTTTCATATTCGTCCAGCAGAAAGAAGGTAAACTGAATATTTTGTAAAACGCGCAAAAACCTAAAAATAGAGTCTGCGTGGGTCTCCACCTATTGGTTTTCCAACTGGCTTGGGTACTATAAAATTTCACACGACCACACAACACTTCGGTTGGTATTGTAAGCGACCAACAAGGAAGCATCCAATAACTACCGAAGGTTGCCCGAGTAAACGGTGATGACAGGTAGCGCACAAACAATCTGGTACATTCGGTCTCTAAAACGAAAATGACAAGACGGAAATACTGCTATGAGGGCAGGCAATAATACTAGTTTGAAATGAAATTGTAGGGGGATTTTATACCGTAAAGCGAGCACTATGTTTGGAAAACAGCAATTGTTATCAAGACATAAGCGGATCATTAGAACCAATCTACCTGTAAAACACAAGACTGTACGACAAAAGGTAAATGGGATTCAATTAGGATATCCCGCAAGCTATTTGCTATTCCAAGGCACACTACAATAATGGAAGCTCAATGAAGGCACAGTTCAGGTAGGTCTAGAAACCACAATAAGCGATATGAGGAAAGCAATACTATTGTATTTTGTATACGGTACGTCACGCCGATAAAGTGGTGGTACGGTGACCAAACGATCTTTTAAAAAACCTCACTTGTTATGTGTGGTTATGCATTCATAATCAGAGAGATTCATCTGAAGTTTTGATGTCTGCCTGCAACCAAAATTGAAACCTCGGACAATATCTAATCTCCAGCAGACTTACCGATAATGCACTCAGTACTCAAATAAATAACCGGAAGGATGCTGGCAAAACCCAGAAAATTTCTATCATAATGTGGCTATACACAAAAAGAATCCTGTAAGCCGTTTCATGGTATGGGTTTTCTTAAGTACACATTGACGATATGAAAGATACTAGGGAAAGCAGTAAACCGCTTGCTCTCCCAAATATGAATTTGCTTGGAAGCTTCTGTGATTACCAAATTTCTTCTACGTTGTCCGTCAAATGGCGATACGACCAGGCAGAAAAAAGTTGCTAACATATGCTTCCATTTAGAAATACCGCATTGGCGAATGTCGAAGCCCTTGAAATTTTAATTTTTGTAAGCGGTTTGGCCGAATAACATAAGCGTCTCAGTTGTATTATACTGCTGATTTAAATCTGGTTAGTACCCAATAACATATGGAGGCTCAGCACGGCCATAGCATGATCAATTTTAACATGACTTGTTGTTTGTTTTCTACCATTAGGAGTCCACACAGGTTCGCCTATTACATGAATCACTGATTAAGCAGTGATTGCTTGAGCATTTCAGTTTTACATAGATGGGATGAATAAACACGCACCAAGTCCGCATTCATTCACTGTAAGAGGTAGGCGGAATCAGCTCAAAACCGATTTACTGTTTTTTTACTAAGTACCGTGTGCAGATCTTTAAAGGTAACCGGGAACTATATTGGCCAAATGGTGCAGTTGAGTGTGCTTGTGTCTCTAACAAGCTAAAGTAAGGCAAAACCTTGCACACACCACCACTTGTGGCTGCCCACACCCTGAGATGTGAGATTAAAATGCGAATGAATGAAGTGGAATACGCCTCCCTTCGATGGTTGATCTGCGCCCGGCGGTTGATCTCGCCTTGTCATTACTGAACATATACTCGGCGTTCAGTTAATTTTACAAAATTTTTAGCCACAAAACTCGCGCAGTAACTGTGTCATGGGTTCACTGTTTGGAGTAATAAAAAACATACGGCTGATGTTATGTTCGGCGCCATAATTTTTGGTCTGAAGCTGTGTCCTTTGGTATTTTAGACAATAAACCGACAGTTTTTTCAACAAATAGACCACAATAACTGCAAGTATCTAGGCCGTTACTGTTTAGCGTGTGAATAATCGCGTATCCCTGGTAGGGATTTGGTTGTTTTCCTTTGGTCTGGGCTCTACCACCTAGTTTCGCTGTAAGAAACATCTGATTCGTTAGAAAACACTTTAATGTTTCGAGATGTGTGGTGATTATCATTTTATAAACTGCCCTCAATATTTGTTTAGTGATATGTATTCCTGGAAATAATTAAGTTCATTTGAGTTCTGAGTTGTATTAGTTGCCACTTCAAACTTTTCTGTTGCAATTTTCCTTATCTGAGAAAGATGATGCAAGGTGACAAAAACATATGGATCTGGTATAAGCGTAGTGGCATCCTCCTATGGTAAATGACTAAAAGTTTCGATAAAAACTCGATAATTTTGCCTAGTTTTGTTAAATTCAGTCGACTGATGGTAAGCTAGAATTACCGAACCGTCTGTTCTGTTTACTGCATAAACTAGTGCATAAGGAAATGTTTAGAGAAATTGCTATCGTAAATAAACTGTGTCCTGGTGACATGAAAAAATGATGTTAGTTAGGATGTCTGCAGCTCAATCCAGCTGATTCTGCTTTTTTATTCCTTAGAAGCTTATCACATCCTGGCGGAAAATCGTTACGGCACGCTTCTGGATATGGCTCCGGACTAAACGCTGTGAATGTTCAATGCAACTTGTCCGTATATTGTATTCAAGTGGTTTACTGGGTGCTAGCTTATGAGATCAGTTACGTCCACGTCGGTGAACCCTTTAGGGTTCACGCATTGTGTACAGTAAAATATGATACACTGAAAAATTTTCCTTAGGCAAGATATCTTGTCATAAGTTTCTTGTAAAAACAACTAGAAGAAAGTGTTTTTGGAGTTCGCAACGGCACATTCAACTTGATAGAAAGGAACTTTGTCCAGCACATACGACAACTATTCTGGTTTTTGACGCTGTTTGTGGTGCTGAGTTAGTAACACTCCCTATTGTCAACTGATCAAATTAGGCTCCGCGAGTTGGTGACTTACTGTTTTCAACAAGCTCTTTCTAAACAAATCAGATTTGTGTATATCTTTTTCGGTTTGAATCATAAGACCTAAATCTGCTGATTTGTTTGACTTCCTTTTGGCAACTGGTTTCGAGTTTTATAAGCGCAGTTTACCATTTCCCGATATTTCTGTTTTACTGGGCTACTAAATTTTTAACCAATCTGAGATTCAGTGGAATGCTACCTAATCACATCTTATTCAAAAAATAAGCTATACGACTTCGACATGCTCGGGATATAGTTTCCGTGCACATTTAGAAGCGGTGACTTCCAGTTCTTTAATCGTTCTGGTGTCGAATCAGTAACTCAAAATTATGGTTGCCATTACGTAAAATATTTTTAGTTCACGTTACTTGCTGTTTTTTTTTTCAGAGGAAAAATCAGCCTCTTAAATCCCAACTATTCCTTAGGGAATTTACGCGGTCCGAACTGGAAACAATGGAACAGCAATTTTAAGGCAAATCTTCTTATGACTACTGCGCTTCCTTCTCTCGGATGTGCTAAAAGTTAGGCATCACTAGAGCTATCTTAAACAATCCGCCTAAGCCATTCCAACAAGTGCTAGTGAAAACGGCATGCAGCTGATCATGAGCGCACTTCCTTGAATGTTCTAACCGCTCCCTTGTCTTTCTCTTAATATCTCGGGCGCAGCAATTACAGCGGTTGGTTTTTCCGTCATTTAAGAAGACATTATTACCACAACTGTTCGGTTTTTCATTTTTGTGACCTATGAGAGGTTTATGAAAGACTCCGTACGATTTTAATAACAAATGCAACTTTACTTTGGCTTACGTGCACTCAAACAGTGTTTTATGTGTTCGTTCCAGTTGCACTCCGTCTTATCCTGAGGTGTCACGTTTTTCTCATGTAAACTCCGGTGACTTACACGGTTTCTACATGCACGTTATGCGAGTATTGTCGACACAAATCAGTGATACCAAAAGCGCCGCACAGCGACGATGTATAACTATATATTCGAAAATGAGGTATTTATTGCACGGGCGCAGTCTGTATGCCATATTCCTCGACTATGAGAACGTCTCCGATCAAGTTTTCCCAACACACTACCCCAGAAAACTGAAGGCGTGAAGGGATGGATTGCTTACTTGCTTTCGCAACAAACCGATGGTCACCTGTATCTCACTTCACACACACGAACTCGTGCGGTGTCCCGCATTTCATAGTGCCCACTAAGAATCTAGGTGTATACCCCAGTATATTGGGGTCTATTCGTAGGGTGCACTATTCGGTTACCGCGAAAAGCCAATTAAAAATAGGCACATTTCTCGATTCCGTAGGGAAATATGGTGAGAAGTCATTCGTCGTAGCAAGAACTCACTTTACTTCGCATCGCCATTTTACGTGATAACCGAATCTCTATCTCGAAAAACTGCGGTATGCTCAAGGTCACCCACTTTCTTCAGCTGGTGTGCTGCCTACTGTTTCTGTAATTAATGCTCAAACATCAAAGGGCAGTGAGCAATCCTGTTGAGCCCCGCCGACACACTGCCGTGAAATATTTGGTCATTAGGACCTACTTCGTCACCACTTCCCTATGAGATGTCCATCTTCTGGGCGCTCAGTATTCGCACAATGGAATTGAACTTCCGAAATCTACGACGTGTCCCTGACGGGCTATAACAGACAGGCAGATGGGTTCAGAATACCAGTCCAAATTTTTGAGCTCCAGCTGGGCATTTCGAGGTCTCAGTCATGCCAGAAAATTATTCCACCAAAATTTTTCCGCCAGAGGTATGATTGCTTAAGTGGAAAATGAAATTTGATGGCCTGCAAAAATATGGGCGTAACTTGAGACGGTTTTTGGTCTGAGCACATGCGCAACAAAATTCAACATTTTGAGGCAAACATTTTTATTTTATTTGCAATGGTCTTGCAGCTAAGAGCATTGTGCGGCCAAGCATCCCCATCTAGTGTGTGTTTAGAACCGTCATCTATTATTCCCTCCCACCATTGTACTATCAGTGCTTTCCAGATATGGGCCAACCAACATGACATTAGGGGCATTGCTGGTACCTTGAAGCCACTCTGCCAGCGGTGCTCAAAAATGCCATCTCTCCATCGATCGCGATTTCTTAGCGGCAATTCCATGAGGCATTCGCGGTTGACAAGCTCACTGGTGATTCGGCGAAGTGTTATCAGGTTGCCTCTGGTCAGTCGCCAACGTCGTGGGAATAAGCCCAGTCAGTTAGTAAAACGCTACTGAGGTTAACCTTCCGAGCATCCATATGATATGTCCTAGTATTCCTCAGGCCGCCGCCCTTGCTTGATTCCACAGGTTAATTTTTTGAACGCGCTCGAAGTCAGCAATTTGAGCGTCTTTTCCTATGGAAAACTCCCATGAGGAGTCCTATTTGGGTGAAATGCACTTTTGCTTGTTCTTCTGCTACCATAAAATAATTGCGCTTGTCTGAATTGAAGTGGCACTCCCCGACCCCGACCATTCATACGGATAATCCAACCCCTTCGCTGGGACACCAGAGCACAAGGCACTTCAGATATCCCATCGTAGTTTTATATCCTCGGCATTCGCCAAGCTATGATGAAAGCAATAAAACGGGAAGTTGATAAAAGCAAGAAACAATGACGATTCCGGGGGACGTTCCTAATATCCGGGCTCTGTGAGGATGACCCCTCATATAGTCTCACAGCATGGATGCGAACAACGGGGGCGTTTGAGGTACAGCGAAGTTTATCGCCGCAGTTTCCAAGGGACGATAGCTTTGTTAGCAGTTCACCTTGGGGAAATTTATAAAACACCTAGCTCCGTTCGACGAACCTAACGTCCACCTCATGTCTGGCAGCGTCAGCAGTCACCCACAGGTCTGCTGCTCTTAGGAGGTTTGTGACAAACGGACGACATCCGTTTTGGTTTCGAAATTTCGTTCATTTCCAGGTGCTCTTGTACCGCCGTGTTTTAATTTTTTACCTCTTTACCAACAGTCCCCAGCCTGACTAGCCGCTGAGTAATTCTTGCGATCGATTCGAACATCGGACTGAAGATAATAGGCTTCCGTTCACAGCAGTTTATCGCTTGTCAGAGGGCTGGCCTGCATGCTTGCCGGTGTATTGGCAATAAAGTTAGCCGGCGATTTCGGCAATACTAGGTGAACAGCTTCGGCCCGTCGAAGAACTCACTGCGACATAGCCCTACCTCCTCAGATTAGTCAGAGGCAGAGCGATAAACGGAGATTACTGCCCAGTCTCCCTTAATCTCTGCCTCGTCACGCAGGTTCAAATCGTGGAATGATAGGGTTAACTTTAATGTGCTAGCATAAGTCTGCAAAAGACAACTCAGGATCAAATGCCAACTGCTCCTTAAATACTCATCGCTTAAGCATGTGCGTATATTGGTCCCGGATATCTTTGTAGTAGCTGCATTATTTTCCAGGCGTTTCGCATATCTGTAGTGGGTTACATGTGCAAAGAGTCACGGTTGAAATGAAGCACCAAAATGGTGCGCTTGCCATCACCCGAAGTGATCATAACTGCGGACCATTCACTATTGACTTTCTGGACGTGATTACATACGATATTGAGGATTCAGGCACTCGTAAGTCTTGGGCTCCTAAAGATCAAAATAATGAAGTGGGTTCAAATGTTAATAAAAATAATAATGATTATTCACAACTAGTGGGTAGCATACCTTCAGCCATGGTCATAAATTTACAGTCAGAATAAGTGCCTGACTGGTAGGGTTTGTGGCTACCGGGAATTTTGTGGAAACGG
>SJOL01013148.1:8997-42079 GCA_004794785.1 Opisthorchis felineus | reverse complement strand
CTCCTCCAGAGCATCGCTGCCTTGGATAGCCAAGGGGTCTGCGGTGGTTGAGTAGAAGCTGCAATCCGGAGTCGCGGCCGGTTGTGTCGGCGTGCTTTCCGGAGCACAAGGGGCTCTAACTACAAACGGTTTCGCCACAAGTTTGGGGTCGGCCGAACTAGCGCCAAGCGGAAATCTTTTTCGCACCTCTCCCCTGCAACTGCTGCGGCCCAGCTTTTGCGCCTCTAGAGGGCGATCATCGGCTACAAGCCTAATCGTTGGGTAGGTCTTTTGAATGCTGACAGCCCGCTCCAAGATTTTCTGTACGGCAGATGTGGAGGAAAGGGTGACCAGAAGCCAAAGTGTTTGCTTGCTTCCCTTCTGAAGTAGCCAATCCGCATGAAGCAATTTGTGGTCGGGCTTCGTAATGACACTACCAAGGACTGACTTTGTCTGCTTCATTGGCGTGATTTTTCTGGAGAACGGCCCTCAGATGATCAGCCTGCTCTCCCTTACGCGTGTGTCCACTAGAGACGCCGTGGCGGTCTTTATTGCCGCATCAGAGAGCTGGATGACTTTCTGCGCACCTCAGTGGACCCCGGACGGATAGCGCAAAGTACTCGTTCAGCGAAGAATGCTCTTTATCGACTTTCGTCCGCGTCGCTGTATTCTTTGCGTTTTCATCCTCCAGAGCTTTGGAAGGAAGCTCCAGTTTCGCCTCGAGTGTCCCGATTAAAGCGGAACAGTCACACTGGTCTATTCAATTTTGCGGTGCATATTTGGTTCCGTTTTTGGTGGCCGTCTTCTTAGTTGTGGAATGCATTGCCCCCTAAGGTAAAGGCAGCTGGCGCAGACAAACGGGTCAGGAGAGTTGGTCAGGTGGCTTACCTGGTCGTCCTGTAAACCCATGCATTTAAAGTGCCACCAAGCCTTGCAGGAGTGGCATTGCAACCACGTCTTACATTCGACGAACACCCGTTTCGTCCACATCTATTGTCGTCCATCGATGGCTGCGGAGAGCAGCTTGCATTGATTTGGGTCAACATTGAGAATGGGTGCAACATAGGAACTGAGTGCGAAATGACAGATGTTATCACGTAAATGCTATGTTAGAGTGAAAAAAATCAACAAATGACACGTGTGAACTCTGTAGGCAGATCGAACAGTGAAAGAATTCTTTCGCAAAATCGCACGAGGAAAAAACGAAGCCGATTTCGAACGTACCGCGCTTACAGCTAATAGGTTTTCACCGTTGACGCAACAAACACACGGTGGGGACATGGTGAGAAGATTTTCAACATCAGAACGCACGCCTCTATTAGGCAACTATTTTTATCATTTAGGATATTAGCTGCGTGGAATAACCTTCCTCCGACGGCTGTCCACGCTCCTACTAGAACCCACTACAGACTTTTTATGCGAGTCCTCGCGCTGGCAAGCATACTGCCGCACGCTGAGAACTTTAAGAGCAATGATACACCCTTTTTTCGCTTGTGCCTTTCAGGTGTACGACAACCGCTGAACGACAAGAACAAAACCGACCCGGGAAACTTGGGCGAAAGCCTCGATCCTGTGTATCAATCCGTGATTCCGTGAGTTGTGATTGGCTGCGGTCATTTGCTGTTGATTATGTCCCGTAGCACGGACACTGGCGGTGTTTGATGGAGGTATATCGATCACAGAGCGGAAAGCACGTTTGATGGTATTTAGACAAGGTGCCAGTTCAGCACTGTGTTAACAAAATATTTAAGGGTCAGTTGGGAAATGTCCAACGAACCAGCAACTTTGAACTCATGTGGCGAAATCCATCAGTGCTAACAATGCTAGCGAAAACCATGATGTCACAACTAGCCAGGGTTTGTGATAAGTCACCGTTGGGCGAGGGTACAGAACAGCTGGAAGATGGCCTTTGTAGGATCGCGTATAGATGACACGAGGCAGACCTAGCGGGGAACCACGGACCCGTCAGCTTGCCTGGCTTTCCTACAAAACTGATGTAGGATATACTCAGTCTGATAAACGGGCCTTGATAAAACTGGATCTCGACTCATCTTGGTGGAACTCACTGAGATGACAATCTGCGAGTACGATATCTTGCCTTTGAAAAGGGCTCTATTTGGGTAGCCATCTGCTGGTCAACACAAACCCGGGGCCCTGTGGTATTGCTACAACTATTTCCGGCTGGGAACCAGAATTCCTAGGAGTCCCCTTTTGCAGTATCACCGGTAGCAATACGCAGAACACAATATTAGGTTCTCAGCCGTCCATTTATACTAAAAGGATCTGTAACCGGCCGTCAGCCTGTGTCGTCAAACCTCATCCGCATTTCTGGGCCTCGCGTTACGAAAAGCATCCAGATAGTCCCGACAGAACACAGCACACGTCCACAAAATGGGTGCCATGCCGACGGGGGTCATCACTCAAAGAAACCACAGCGATTGGATTTGGAGCGAAGACGACCTCAGGAAGACCCTGTAGAAGTTCACATGTCAGTAAGCTGTCCCTTTGTAATACCCATAGAAGTCCTTGTGGAGGTAAGAGACGGAAAAGGTAAAGGAAAGAAAAATTCACCTGGAAATTCGAAAGGGCTTATTTACCCAAGGCTTTGCGAACCCTTGGACGAAACCCTTTTCCTCTGCAGATTGTAAGACTGATTACTAACTGACGCGCTAGTTATTCAACTACCGTCCACTTTAGATGTTCATAGAGCACGGGGGTGGCACACCTCCCATTCCTTAAGTCTAAAGGAGCTAACTATCTAGTTCGGCAGTGAGACTTCAGTTTCAACAGTGGTGTTGCTGTCTCTTGTGATGGTGACTACAATGATGCTAGCCACCATCCTAGCACGATCAGTTGCGATGTTTCGCATGTCAGTGAACACTGGCTAACATCCAGAAGAGTGGAAGAGCGTATAATCTATTAACTACAAGGTCTGACCTGCCTTAGCAGGTACCGATCTGTGTACCGAACTTCATTTCTCTCAGAGACTGGTGACAGACTTCAAACACTTACTAGAAACCCATGTGTGTGGCTGCTTCCTGCCTGAAGCCGCACGGCCTGGGCCTGCGCGGGTTTGCTTGTGCCTCACGAGTCTTTTACTGACACGGGAGATGTAGACTTCAGCACGCGAACGTAGGACTCCGATGGATGCTATCCTGTTCGTTCTTTGTTGTTGATGTTTTTGGATCACTGCTTGCTCATTTCACGCATTCGTCGACAGAAACCCCCTTCGTTGACGTCAACACTTTCTGATCAGCAGGCGACGGACAGTTCAATTCAGTGAAGTGCCGTCTGCGTAGAGAAAGCTAATGATCCTAGGCCCCTTGCTTTTAATCTCATATTGGCGACTTACGGCTGAACTTGAATTCAGTCGCATATTCGCGGAGAATCTGAAATTTTGGTGAGCCAGCAACTCACCTGACGACGTCTGTAGACTTCGAGAAGGCACCAGCAGCTTCACTGTTGAGACCGAGGTGAAACGACCATACTCTAAAGCCGGAAACCCTCCTACCTTGCCATCTGCAACCCTCAGGCTGTGACTCGATCTTTGCCACACACCCATACAACCTGATGCGGCCATCAAAGACCCGTACCCGTACGTTCCGACTGAAGGCGGAGGACAAAACCGAGAAATTGCGTGGATCGGTGCTTGGAATATTAGGACGCTCAGAAGAAGCATCAATGGCCGGTGGATTCTAACTGCCAGACTGCTGTTTCATCATCGTCAGCTGTAAAAACCGCGTACTTGCCGTACAGCGGCTATAGCTACCGCAGTTTCATTCGCCGATGATTTGGGGAGGTGCAGTAGATAGCTACGCATTGTAGGCAGTACCTGATTTAATTGATGTTGCTTATCGCATTCGTTCGTCCAGTCTTAGAATCCCGACCTAAAGCTGTCACCTTATCGTGGTAATCCAGCTTCAATGCTGCAATCCTCTTGCGGTCTTGACTGACTAGAACTCAGTTTCCTAAGGTTCAACCATACAAGGAGGGCCAACGGGGAACGGTCCGACGAAGGTTTGCGAGTCCCCGTACAGCTGAGATGGTATTACGAGGTGGCGTGGAGCTAAACTCATACTTTCCTCTACGGGAATGTGAAGGCATTACGATGTTTACTTCAGGCGAGCAGTTTGTCCATATTTATAGAAGCAGCAATGCTGCTTTCCTCCGAGGAAGGACGAGTTAGAAAAGGTTGGCCCCAAAAACCGCACACTCCGATCGCCCAACGACTCACCGCGACTACTGGTGCATTACTCAACACTTTGAAAACGAAAATGTCTGGTGCTGATAAAAAGGTATCTGCCGTGCGCATCCGCATTAGAAGTCAGGTAGTTATGCCTTACTACCTGCATCCTCGGACCAGGTTAACCCCCTGCAGCCAAGTGATTCCCTGGCCCCTGGAAGGGTCCCTGAAGAAAACCCTGACATCCTCTGCCTAGCAGTAAGAGTTGGGGGCGGGCCCCAGAACAAAACCCTACGTCTTCCCACTGTCTTGTGAGACCCACTTTCGAGTCAAAGGTTCAAGTTGGGTAACTTCAACCAAAACCCTTTCGGACTGGGAAACCGAGAAGTATCATCCCCCTTCGCGGCTCTTCGTCCACTGGCTCTCACCCATACTCTCTCCCCTACTCATAGAATGGTGCACTGCAGTCAACCCATTTGTCAGTCCCCTAACCATTGTTTCATATTTAAACCAACGCCCAGTGAAAGAAACCAAGATAATCCCTTACTAAGCTCGAAAGATCTGATCCACGTTGCTGCCTTGAGTGTCCGTACTCCCTGTCAAATCGGTCGACAGGCATCTCTGGAAATCTTGCCTAGCCTTTCTGTCGATGCATCCTTTGTCTCCGAAACACACGTCACCTTTTTTGCTGTGTGATTTTCTGGGTCATTTAAGTTCAGTGTAGGTAGATGCGGTAAACAGTGTTTATTTGCCGCATCAGCATACCCCCCGACAGACAGCAGTTCTGAGACTGGGAAGGACGGGTTTTATCAAGATCTGTCGAAACTGCTTCGGTCACCAAGAAGGACGGATATAGTCATCCTAGCAGGTGATGTGAACGCCAGGACGACTAAGCCAGGAAGAAGCACATTTAGGTGGTAGATTTAGATTATATGCTCAAATAATGAAGATTTCTGTGCTGAACTTCGTGTGTTCCTAGTCAGCACGAACCTTCAGCACACGCGCCCACTTCGAGTTACTTGGAATCCACCAGCCGCAAGCCAGTCATGGCTGCAGTTAGATCATGTAGCTAACAGTTACCGATGGAAAGCCTTAAAGACTGCCGTTTCTCCTGGGGTACGAAAATTAACTCCGATCATGCCATTGTATTGGCCAGGCTGTCACTTCGCTTTCCGTCAGCCTTACACGTGCGGAAGTAGGGCAACTGCGTTTCAGTAGCTCAAAAGTATCGGGCTGATCTGGTTGGAAAGTCACCGGAAAAGTATAGTCATGGTGATGACGAGGACTGGTTGGAGGCTGAATGGAAACGAGTTAAAGAAGCTATGCTCTCAAGTTTTGGAACTGTCTGTCCAAGCCATCCGAATCGACTAAACGGACGCTGAATATCGTTGAGTTCGGCGGATCTTATTGCTGCCAGCAAAGCCGTACCAGCAACCAGGGATTACAATGGCGCACGCAGCCCCCTCAAGCACAGGATAGTCAAGAGCTTACAGAATGGCAGAGAACGCTGGTGGATTGCGAAGACCCAGGAGGTGAAGAAGACTTTCGCTGCTAGCTGCAGCCACTCCCCGTTTAAGCTGATTCGATCAGCTGGCCAAAATAAAATAGGTATCAGCCAAACATGCGGAAAAGATGGAACAGCAGTTCATTCGCAACATTGTCGTCTTGAGTGGTGGGCTGGACACTTTAAAGAGTAGTTCAGATGACCCCCAAAATAGCCTCTAAAAGAACCCAGCCCATCGTCTACAACGGAAATCTAGCGTCAGATATTCCTCCAACGTGAGAAGGCACCCTGCCTGGATGATCCGCACTCCGCACTTCTCAATTGTGGTGAAGCCTTGTTGAACAGTCTGACGACCCCCGTGCGGAGGATTTGGAATGAAACAATAAAAGTGACCGTGATCCTGGTGTTGAAAAATGGCGCGAGAACGTCATGCGAAAACCGTCGTGACATTAGCCTGGTAGTCGTTGCATCCAAGGTGTGTTGTGGCATTACCTTGTGCAGGTTGATCGACTGTCGGGAGAGACAAGCTCGTGAGAGTCACACCGAGGTTCGCCCTGTCAGAAGATGCGTCAGCCATATCTACCTTGAGAAGAGTTCTTGAACAGCGTTAAATATCCTACCTTAGTCGTTTTTCTTGATCTGAAAGCTGCTTCTGACTATGTCGCTAGTCAGAACCTTCGGCAGTGTTTGGCGATCAAAGATATGCCTCCTAGACCTATAAAAATCGTTCAGCTTTAACACCCTTCCGGTGCCTAGCTGCCATGCCACCCGAAGGAAGCACGGGGGCTGGGATACTGCCAGGTTGCCCATGCCTAGACAGGGTAAGTCAAGGTGCAGAGGTCGGGTTCGAACCACGGACCTTCCTGTCAGTAAATTCGCTCTCCAACCACTTGAACCATCTCGCCCCCTAGACCTATATCCCTTATGCAAACACTGTATCCGAACTCCTGTAGGCGCGAACGGGTATACAGCGAACTGCTGCTGAGTTTACCTCATCCAGTGGTGTAAGACAAATCTGTCCTCTCCGGCCATTCCCATTCAAATTTGTTATTGACGTGCTGCTTGTAACTCCTCTGTCTGTCTCTGAAACCTCAGGGATCAAAATGCTCCGGAAGTGTTCGCTCACACACATTGAGTATGGGGACAGTGCTGCTTGATTAAGATCCTTCAAAGGTGTAAACTATCTTAAACAGCCTAAATAATTTTGCGGCACTTTTTGGTATGCGCTTAACACCCGTGCTTGCAGACCAGTCAATGGAATTGGTAGATAAATTGGTTTACCTGGACAGTTCTGTGGGTTCCGGTGGACTGGCTGGAGAGAAGATTACCTCCTGAATAGGGAAGGTCAGGAGAGCCTTTTGCCAACCTTCGACACCTATGACGCCGACTTGACGTCGGTTTGTCCGCCAACGATAGAGTATTCACTGCGGCAGTGCGATCCATACCGCTTTATGGATCAGAGAAGTGGTTCCTGCGCGCAGAGGACGTACGAAAGCTGTTAGTGTCTGATCATCGGTTTATGGTGGGAACATCAGATTAACAGTGCTGAGGTACGCCAGATAGCTTTAGGAAAAGGGACTCTCCCACAATGGATGAGTTACTCATGCTTCATAGGTTACGCGGATTAGGACATGTACATGCCAGAAGACCTGCTTTGCAGAGCTCTTTCCGCCCAACCCTGTGCTGCGTAGAAGCGACCGAGAGCTGGACAGTGTATGATCTGGCAATGAGGCTTGGAAACACCAGCCAGTAAACTCAGTCGGGCTGACAACTGCTGCCCTCCTAGACGACGACCGAGGGACTGAACTCATCAGTGGTTACTGACAATAGCAGGCATGGCTGAATCACGCAGTCAGTGACACTCGTGCATCAAATCTATCGCCTTCAGTGTGCAGCCGCCCAGTTTCCTGAACCTACCAATCATGCCCTCGCCTACAGTGCTTGACTATAACTCCCATACTGTCCCATTTTCCGAAACGACCAGCTGGAACCAACTTAATGTTATGTTGGATAACGCAGCGAGCAAACGATAATATGAGCGGACTGTGACGATATTCTATCCCCAGCTATGTTGCCTGATCCCGACTCCCAGTACAGCAGAATAGTAAGAAGATGAAACCTTGGACACAACTTTAATGCTCCAAACAACAGGCTATCTACAGAAAAGTGACACTGAATATATATATCCTTAGTTTGACCTTGAAAAATGCCGGAAGTTCGTTAGCACACATAAAGATACAGTTTTTGGGGATATTGATAGCCCCAACACTTACCCTTAGTACATGGTTTATAGCTGGTTAACTGACTGACTACCTGTCTGACCGGCTGTCGGTTTGACAGACTGATTGGCTGAGTCACCACAGTCGTCAAAAGTAGCAGCATCAGTGTTAACGCTGATGTTTCACTGCCGCACAGCCACGAAGTTTATTTAATTATACTTAAGGCCTTAATGTAAAACAAGAGAAAAGAGGGGGTGATGGAGGGAGGGACCTGCTGTGTCCTATAACAAACATTCTGAGATGTATAGATCTTCAAGCGCTCAGTCAAACAATCTGGAAAGAAAATAGTAGCGTGAAAGCACCTGACATCGGTCTGGCATTTCTCGCAATGTATCCAGCCAGTTGTATTTGAGGGTCACGGAGACCCTATCCTCGAAGGCGGGCCGCACCAACAACACATAAACTGCTCGCAATCTATTTTGTACCCTTCTCCCAAGTCATACGTTGTTCACTTTCGCTGTTTATGCCATTTTGAAGGAGGCGCGAAGAGCGTCACTAGTTTCGGTAGATGATGTTTCGGCATGTGTGGCTCATGGCTGAACCATCGCAGCTGATGGTTCTGGATGTTTTCCTCGACTTAAGTACCTACTGCACAACCAGTTCCTCGTTTTCTAATTACCTCTTTACGAATTCGTTGACGCCATCCGAAACAAGCAACGCTTCTGAGATATGGGTCATCAAAAGCCTGTAGACGCCTCTGATAATCTCTCCGCAAGGGCCATTTTTTGCGACCATGCAACAATACAGCCCTTATTGCAGTGTCGTACACGTCGCCCCTGAGACCCAGTGATATGCTTTTTGAGGCCACAGGTGACGCAAATTGGCAACATTGGTTTGGGCCTTTGGGATTCGTGCACTAACCTCGTCAGACACAGTTCCGTCGTGGGTACTACAACTACTGAGGTATATAAAAATTTCTCACAGCATCCAGTGCTCCCTGAATTGCAACGGAAATGCTGAGAGGCTGCACGTTCTGAAGCACGACTTTACAATTTGAAGCTGAAAAGCGCGTGCCGAAAGACGGTATGATGGTGGTCAGTTGATTTAACTGAGCTTTATGTCTTACCTTCGTCTTCGTCTTCAGAAATGAGGACGATGTAATCTGCGTACTCCTGATCTGCCTGGTTCCCATCAGCAACTGTTTGAACACGGGGGGTTGTGGAAAACTCCTACCGTTCGTTAGGAGCACTGGCTGATCGACATAATCGAACGCACCCCTGAAGTCAAGTGACACCAAGATTTTGGCCGTCTGTACATGTGTTGCTCTAGCACCTGACGGATGGTGAAGATGTGGTCGACGCAGCCTTTACTCAGTCGAAATTCTGCCTGATTTCCACGTGCCAGGGTTTCGCGTGCCGCTGTGATGGACTCATCCACTGGATGGCTCAACACAATACCCGCCACGGTATATCCAACTGCAACGGCCTGCGCGTCACCGAAGGAGCCCAGCCGCAACCGAGAAGAGAGTGGGAGGGCATTCAGAAGAATTACGGTACTTGCGTCTTGGTTCCTCGTTTCTGACGGACAGCATACATCAACGCAGAAGGCATCCAGCGTGGAAGAAGGGCTGCTTGTCGTCCTGCTTGTTTCAGTGTTTGAACATTAAGTGGAGCTAAATAGACCGGCTTCCGGGGTCTGGAAACAGACTTCGAGGTGTTTAGAGTTGTTAATGAAGTCGGACGCCCAGATGCTGCAACCGAGCGTGATGCATGGCGAACATAGCTGTCAGTGTTATTGCCGAGAGAGTACTCACATCGTGGAATATGTGAAAGTGTAAGAGGGGAAGCATCAGCAGTGGCACGTTTTCGCCAACCCGCCTTGTTCTATGCAGCAAGTAAGGAGACCCTTCTGACAGCACCACTTGATGGCCGATGTAGTATGATAATATTTTTAGTTGAGGTCCATGGTTGTACGTGGGCTGGGATACTGTCAGGGCACCCACACCTAGGCAGGAGAACGATTAGGGTACTCAGCCAAAACCCTGGACTAAAAGCCTGACCGCTGGGCAGTGGGCGAGTACCCGCATACTACTACAGTAGTATTCATCTTTTAAGGGACAAGTCGCCTTGCCTTCTCCAACCGCCAACCTAAGGAACCAAGAGACTGTGCTCGTCAGACCTGCATCCGCTGACGGACATGGTGTGAAAAACTCTGCGAGTGCTAAAGTGAGATCCCCAGTATTGTTCAGTGGGTCAAAATGTACGTAAACCACCACACCGCCGTGATGTTCAGTCTCATTGCGGTGGTCAAAGATACACGCATAGTCATAGTAAAATAAAATCGTTCAGCTGTATCACCCTTTCGGTGCCTAACTGCCATGCCGCCAGAAGGAAGCACGAGGGCCGGGATATTGCCAGGTTGCCCAAGTCTAGACAGGGGAAGTCGAGAGGCAGAGGTCGGATTCGAACCACGGGCCTTCCGATCAGTAGATTCGCTCTCTAACCACTGAGTGATCTCGCTCCCATAGTCATAGTCCCCATAATGCAATGTCGTTGTCATTGACTAAACTTTGTCCACGTTACTGTGCATGATAGGAGTCGTGTAAACGAAGCCTTATCCCGGTTGTCTGAGTGCTCGTCTCCTATAGAAATAGTGCGAAAGCCCGATGGAGTTCTCAGGTTCCACTGGATGGCCTCTAAAGCCCCAATGGTAAATGTTTGTACGACTTGATAGAAATTGGGTTTGACCCTATTGGGAACTATTATATCTACTGCCGTCCCCTTTGACTGCCTTAGTGCCGGAAAAAGACTCGCCAGCAAGGAACACAACAGCTTTATTGCGAACAAGTGAGTGCCACAGTTACAAGGGGCCTCGCGCTCTTTGAATGGTACTTTTCAACGATTCATGGTGTTGGTGAATTGATTTATTGATTGGCTGGCGTAGATGCTTGCCGGCTTCCCCATTGAGATTTTTGTGGAGTTTAGGAGTCTCAGTAGGTTTCAAGCATTCAGGAGTTATTTTCAGGAATCTGACCTTCCTGACAGTAACCATACTCTAATCTGCGTCATCTTTCGATCTGAACCAATTTGGCGAGTCATTATGGAACGTTCGGTAAAATCTGTCCTCCAAGGTAAATTGGAGTCGGCGAAAAGTTGCTGTATCGTGGGACCTATGTAACACGCTTCACAAGCGGAAGGGCAAATAATCATGTACAAGGCCAGTGACAGTAGCCCGTCCATTTAGTCCGTAGCAATCGCCAGTTAGATCGTAAACCTGGAGGGCAGTCAGGCAGCATAAATAGATCTTTTGTGGAATCTCCTCCATACAATAAAAGAAGGAAGAAGCCCTTCTGTTGTCCATCCTAAAGCTTCAGGGGTAGGTGTGCAGTAGATTTCCCTCAGTAAACCCCATTGAAACTCATTGGGATACTGTCAGGGCATCCACACCTAGACAGGAGGACGACTAGGATCCTAAAACAAGGCCTGTGACTGAAAAGCCTGACTACAATGTAGTGGATAGATGCCGGTATACTACTACAGTAGTATACATTTTTAAGGAACAAATTGCATTGCCTTTTCCAACCGCCAACCTGAAGGACTAGGAAACTGTTCACCTGTATCCACTGACCAACCTGGTATGAGAAACTCTGTGAGTGTCAAAGTGAAACTCCTCAGTATAGCTCACTGGATCAGAGGTAAACGAACCGCTACACCGCGATAAGGTCCAATCTCTTTGCAGCGGACTGACGGACTGATAGATGGTCGACCAGGAAATCACTGTTCTAGACTCGCGAACAGCACATGTTGCCTTTCAGAAGACAGTTTGTTAGGCAAGCGTAAGAGCAGCTGTCTTCTGATGGAACCAGCGGGTATTGGAAGTCTTCATTTGACCAAGCATATATGTATTAGGTTGGGTTGGTTGCGTGCGTCGGCAACGTTGTCTTAGGCCAACCGTCGAAACCCGGCGGGTAAAATCAGCGTAGGCTAATTGAGTGACCAAGTCTGTGTCTTAACTTTCCCGCACATGAATTGGATGGGGAACTACCAAGCTAACCTTCGACGACTTGCAACGATTTCCACAGGCGGCCCCACGAGTCTCTCTTGTCCACCGGTTGGAAATGATGCTGGGGCGGAGGGGCGCCGGTTGGAGCATGTTGCTTATTGTCGAAATGGACCAGTAAGTTGAATCCGAACAAGTTGGTCGGCCTCTAGAGATGTTGCACTCTTCGTCCACCCACACTGTCTACCGGCATCACGAGGATGTGGTATAGCGTGGTTATTACCAGTACGGCTGCAGCCACTACTACCTACCCTACCTACTTGGTACTCCACTGGTGGTCGCGGCGCATTAAGTTGACTGTATTCTAATCCCGTTGGGACGGATGTCATCTGTGAAAGACCGTATATTTCATAAAGGTGCATAAAATGGTAATTCTGACGGTTCGGGTGATACGCTAGTTCGTTTCCGTCTAAACCTCAGTTCCCACTTAATTTCGTGATCAACGAGGTGCTGAGACGAAACCTGGTGTGCAAATAGCTGCTAGCGAAAACCTTGTCAATCTGGAATATGCAGACAACGCCGTTCTCATCTTTGAAGGGAAGAAGGCGAAGGTGTTTTTGGATGAACCTACCAAAGTCATCCCGTCATCTAGTATGCGCTTTTCATCCACAAAGTGTAAGGTCATGCTCCTGGACATGCAGTCACTGAACACGCCACTTACAGTCTAGGGAAAGTTACTCGAAGTTGTGGAGCGTTTTATGTATCTTGGAAGTTATATTAGTGTCCCGATTGTAGTGTGACAGATGAGGCGAATGCATGAACCCACAAGGCTCGGGGCGCGTTTGGTAATTTTGCACACCTGTGACGTTAAAGCGGTATATCCCTAAATCTCCAGGGTCGTTTTTATCAGGCTGAAGTACGGGTTATTTTGTTCTATGGCTGTGAGACTTGGTCTGTTCGAGCAGCGGAACTGAGACGACTTCAGGTCTTCGACAACCGTTGTCTGAGAACCATAGCTAGTGCGAGTTGGTGTCGGCGAATCCTGGACGAGGTAATTAGAAAGGCGTGTTTGGTTATGCAACGGGGACCTCCATCGAAGAGTGTGCCCAATACCAGAAGCTGCTTTAGTTAGGCCGTATATTGCACATGGTGGACTATTGTTTGCAGAAGATTTCTGTATCCGTGGTCAATTCAGAGAGGCGATCAATCCTTGACTTGGCATAGTGGTATAAAAGAGATTAGAAAAAAGTGTGGGTACTGCATGTGTGACTCGCCTTCCAGGATGAGGACTGCGTGATCCCTACTGTTCCTGGTTGAAGGGGACTGCAAGACATAGCTGCTAATCGATGTCATTGGTGTTCTTGTTGTCACTTTTTATCCAGATTGCCTGAATGAGTGCCTGGAGGTGTAGGTGCCTCGAAATAATTGTGGCAGGATAGCACTAAATCTCTTCCCCAACCACTCATTCTTTTCTTCACAATAAGGCTTTCAAATAAAATCATGGTTCTGTGGCAGTAGGATCAGTGTTAGACACTGATCCTATTGTATGATGATGATGGAACCTGAACCAGAATGACATTCACTCACAGGTGATCCAGAGTTGGTCGAATCTTTTAGAGACGATTCCTCAACTACTCCACAGCATCCACGTATTCTAGGTCGAATATACAGTTTCCCGGGAGTATCTTACTTAGCGACAATAACTATGACAGACGTTTGTTTTGATAATTCGTGGGTGAGATTGAAAGGGACGAAGAAACTGAACATCCTTTGCAGACGTCATTGGTCATCTAAAGGAGTCGGGAAAGCTGATTTTGGCCCCGAATGTGATGTGATGTACTCTCTTACATTCCCACGGATATGCTAACCAGTATGCTGGGTGCCTCGGAGTTCGAAATTCTCCCGGGACGTTCGCTCACAGATACTGAGTATGCGGACGATATTGCTCCCCTTGGTTCACATCCTTCAAAAATGCAAAGCATTTTAAATAATCTAAATAATTCTGCCGCAAGGTTATGCATGCGCTTCACACCTACCAAGTGTAGAGTGCTGCTACAAGACTGGGTGGGATCAAACCCAAACCTCATTTTTGCAGACGAACCAGTCGAAGTGATACACGAATTCTTTTGCCTAGACAGTTGTATAAGTTCCGGTGGACTGGCTAGAGATGAGACTACTTCTTGAATCGGGAAGTCCAGAGCAGCTTTTGCGAACGTCCGACACCTATGGCGCCGACCTGACGTCAGTTTACCTGTCAGTGGCAGAGTTTACACTGCGACAGTGTGGTCCCTACTGCTTTATGGATCAGAGACGTGGCCCCTATGCGTAGAGGACATAGAAGCTTGTCAGTGTTTGATCATCAGTGTCTCTGAAGCATTGGTCGGGTCTGGTGGGAACATAGGATTAGTAATGCTGAGGTACGCCAGATGGTATTAGGAAGAACGAACTTTCCCGCGATAGATGAATTACTCACGCTTCATAGGTTACGCTGGTTAGGACATGTACTCCGCATGCCAGAAGACCGTCTGCCTCGCAGGGCTCTTTTCGCCCATCCCTGTGCTCAGTGGAAGCTGCCGAAAGGTGGACAATGTATGACCTGGAAACGATGAAAACACTAACCAGTAAACTTAGTCGGGTCGAAAACTGCTACCTCCCTGAATGGGGACCCCGAGACTCAACTCACCAATGGTTATTGACACTGACAGAAATGGCCCAATTCCGCAGTCAGTGGTGTTCCTGCATCATAGCTATCACCTTCAATGCGCAGCTACCCTGTTCCCTAACTAACTAAACATGTCATCGCTTCCAAGGCTTGGCTGTATTTCCCGCACTCTCCAACTTTCCGGTGATGGGAACTGTAGTAGCTGCCAACAACGTGCCTATGGTACACTGTTTATAGCTGACAAGTTGAAAATTGAATTGATGCTTGGTGCTGTTCAGAGATTGTAGTCTCGTGGAGCACATGGAGCCACTGAATCTTGAACAGCCTCTACATCCATTGGAACTGCATTTGCTGTCGTTGGTAAAGCTGCGGTCGTTCCACAATTTAGGATACATATCTGGTCGACGTGGACACAGCTACTGAGACGCCGGTCTATTCGTTTTCGCACATCTTTTATGGAGTAGCCAGTACCCAATTGAGCGCAAAACAATGACAGGATTGGCATAGAGTTATGTGCGTTTCACTTTTGTCATGATGCATGTATTTGAGGTGGGACGGCAAATGAGGGAGTAGAGAACACAAATGAACATATGACAGTCAAGGCAATACTCGTGACACTACAGCACACCAGACAGAAGATAAACCTTCCAGACGTCAATCCACCGCAGCTTCTTAGTCGGGGCCGTTTGTGCGTCACTGTATCTAAATTCCCCTTCTCGACGGTCATTTGACACGCCTATCAGAATACGTGATTGCTCAGTAGAATGAAATTTTCAGCCACATCGAGTGGTCCATCTGTGAGCCCGTTACAGCTTGCAACAGCGCTTTTTATGGTCAACTTTGTACGAAACAGTACAGCCGAATTGTTTAATTTATTTAATAGTTCGAGGTAGCGCAGTGGTTAAGGTGGAGCTTACTGACCAGAAGATCCGTGGTCCGAAGCCAACCTCAGCATCTCTACTTCTTCTGTCTAGGCTTGGGAAACCTACCAGTATCCCAGCCCTCGTGCATCTTTCTGGTGGTGTGGCAGCTAGGAACCGAACGGGTGCTACACTTGAACGGGTCGTGTTTTTGGCGTAATGTGCTTATTCAAACTAACGCCTCCAGCGCATTTGGGATTCGTGAGTTTTAGAAGCCGCTGGAGATTGTCCTGTGGGTGGTGCCATGAAAGTAAATAGAGGGAGTGGGAAGGAATGGCGTTATTTAGCTCCTCAAGACGTAGTGAAATCAGGCTCAACATTTTAGAGAACTTTGGACGCTCACGAAGATCAGTTTACAACTTTCACTAAGGTCACTATTTTGGGTGCTGTTATACTGCTTGAGGTTAGTCTTGTAGTCAACAAAAATGGTCACCTGAGCCCACAGTATGAATGCAAGCCAGTATTAGACCTTTTCGTCTCCGCATCTGTTACAGTACTGGATCTCCGTAAGCTAAAAGTATGACATTGAGGCGTTGACAGTACTTTTGTTGTTGATGATGATGCTACTGCGCGTCTCTGAATCAGGAACCAGTCCCTGAATAACGCCTAGAAGTATTGCGCCGACTCGTTTTCCTCATCTCTTGACCAAATGTTGTTGCGCCTCGTGTTGGGACTCGCTTGGGAAGTTCCGTTCGCATCCGCATGTTGTTTTTTACACTGAAGGTGAGAACAGAAATTCGTTATGATGAATGTGTTGATATTGGGAGAAGATTTTGGAGCTATTCAATGACGAAGTAATCACACTTATTCACGCGAATGTGGTAGAACTCGCTCGCCTTGAGGTGCCAACACCAAACGGTTGCTGACCTCAGGTGCAACTCTGACTATTCACCAGTACTGAGGTTGCCGGAAAATTTACGTGCACGTGCCAAATGAAGCGTAGACCATTAAGTTTTGGGATAAACAGTGTTAGTACCAGACGATAGGATTCTGCTATACTCACCTTGGGGGTGGGTCCTATTCAAGACGAAACACGCAGTGGACTGCGTTTCAGAGACCGACTATGTCAGCTTTGCTGGCGCGTTTGGATCGGGGTTCCTGTATTGAAATATCGGAGTTTCAAGCCGACGATATGTAATATCTAGCATATATATATATATATATATATAATGAACCACGGTATTCAGAACATCTCATCCGGTTGCATTCAACTAGGTTGTGATAAATTAAACAGGCATTCCGTTTTCTGTCCGTCACCTTCACATTATTCTTACACCACCCTAATCTTCCCGCTTGTATTGTGTTTTTACCGTCACGAGGTTGAACTCTACACCTGGGTTTACGTTGAAATTTGCTGCGAGTAAATTAAATGGCAACTCATTATTTCTGATCGAATTTGACATATGACATATTCTGGTGCCTGACAATGTTTTTTATTCAGTTTTAGTCGCTTGCTTGAACGGGCATACCGAATCTGTCCCACGCAACTCCCGTGAGACCTTGCAATAATTTTCGGACATTCCTGTCTATCTCATAGGTAATTATATTTTTTTTTTACCGTCCCCGATTACGCACAGAATGCGCGAAATTCTCCCAATGGTTGCTGCTGGTGCTGGATTATGCTTTCTGGGTTATTGTATATACTTTGACAGGAAACGTCGTAGCGCCCCCGGATTCCGGGAAAATCTCATGAAAAGTGAGTTTCTTAACACGTGCTAAAATGCCACCAGAACGTCGTCAGCAGGCTCTAGATGCACAAAGGGCGTGTTCATTACCCATACCTCCCCTCGGTGATCCCGGTGCGATGCACAAGTTCTTTCTGGAGCAAATTCAGCAAGGTGAACTTGCTCTCAGTATGGGCTCGATTGAGGAAGGTGTCCAGCATTTTGCAGTCGCTGTCACCGTATGTGGGCAACCAACTCAACTGTTGCAGGTTCTGCAGCAGTCCCTAAGTCCATCTATATTTACCATGCTTATCGAGGCCCTTCCTTCCGTGAGAAATGTGAGTGACATTGGATGACGTTTATTCTGTGTTTAATTGTTCGATGGGCATATGTTTTGTGGAATTCTGTTTTTTCTTAGCATACGCTCAATGAAACCAGTTAGATAGTTCTTTATGCCTTGATTCTCATATACAGTAATTCCAGTCATAAAGACCCTACGCAGAAAAAGCCGTCTACAACGAGCATTACTCCTAACTTCTGTAGAATTTCCCGACTCTTCATTCATGAAGGCAGTTAATCTAACCATCTGTAAAAGTACAAAAGAATCCACTTGTTTCAGTAGTCTACCTGAACGTTTCCGAATCGTTCTGATGATGTCTAATCTAGTGTCGAAATGAAAACCAGAAGGATGTTGCTGCTTACTTAGTGGTGAACTTTGCCTCACATCATCAAGCATAATGTTCTTCCTGCCATTACGTTGTCGTCGTCCGTAGTGTGATACTTGTTCATCACAAGTGCTGCTTACGCGGTTTAATCGACGGCACCTCGAATGCTGAGTAAGACGATACAAGTGAGTGACACTTCAACTCCAAACAAATTCACGGTGAGCCCATAGTTTACCCTAGGGTGCTGTTCCCCGAGAGGTGGATGAAGCTGGCTTTAAGTACAGTACCCAATATGTGGCGCTGGGACTATCTCCACTAATAACTGAAGCCGACACTGCACTATATCTCAGCGTGATTACTCTTAGATAATTGTGCAAGCTCTCGGGTTCCTGTTGCTAGCTGGTGGCATCGATTTTACTCGGATGATTTTGAAGGTGGATATACTATAATTGTTCTGTACTTACAAAAAGAAACAAAGTCAAGGGACAGTAAATAGTCTGTAAAAAACATTGCCGCAAGATTAGGATTTTTCTGAACTTTTCAATAAAGATAATAAATAAAAAGACGATCATTCAGCTGTAGCACCCTTTCGGTACCTAGCTGCCATGCTACCCGAAGGAAGCACAAGGGCTGGGATACTGCCAGGTTGCCCAAGCCTAGACAGGAGAAGTTGAGATGCAGAGTTCGGATTCGGACCACGGACCTTCCGGTCAGTAAATTCGCGCTCTAACCACTGAGCTATCTCGCCCCCGAAATTTTCGACAGCCTAGTAAAATTATGTTGGATTAAAGACATCACCTCTTCAGGGAAGGTCGTCATACCGGTTTGCAGTGGAATTGTCACTAATAATAATAATATTGGTACATATAATATTGGTGGTAGTGATAGTAGTTTGCAATCAACACTCCGACGTTCTTCACACCTTGGCTACGGCAAGGTCTCATCATCAATGTGACAGCTCAAAATCAAAGATATCACTGTTTTTCTGGGCGAAGTTTCAGGCATACTTTTGTCGTAAACGGTGGTCATACGTGATTCTTTGTCGGTACGGCATTTATGCCAAACTTCTTACCCTTCGGCTTATCCACTTCGGCTGTTTCGTCCGTTTGTAATGTGATATACGGACCCAGTGGAAGTGCTACAGCCACATCGCTACGTTGTTAAAGTTTAACGGCATCCTACACTTGGTTTTTTGATGACATGCACGCGCGTGTATCCTCACATAATGACCAAGCTTGGCACCATCCATTGAATATACATCTTGACCTGATCTGTTGAAATCATCTGGAACTAACTAGTCCTCTCAAGCTGGAAATACAGCAGATAAGTAGCCAGGCAATTTACCAAATTTTCGGCTTACGCTGCCGCCGAGACCTGCTTTTTTCACCACGATTTTTGTACAACTTCGACAGCTGTTAACTGGGAGAGCTTTTTGTCGCTATCCTGGTGCACATCATAAGGAATAACTTTTATTGATAGAGCTTCTTATGATTTGTTCCTTGCAGCAAATATTCGGTATGTCCACTCTTCGAACATCTGGCGCCAAAGAAATTGAGGAAGATTTGGAATGAGGCAGTTGCTACGCAGCACAAAGAGTCACTCTGATTCCATTGTATATGAAGTACCCAAATATAGACTGTCTTAGTTTGCATTGTGTTGCTGTTGAAGATGTTGTAACCTGAATGTTGTGTCTATTTATTTGTCCTATACGACTGTCTCCTCCTTCCCCCGGAACAAAGACCACTGATGGAAACCGCCCAGATGGTCCTCCTGGCCTTGGACCAGGAGAGTAATTATTCTGACATACCGTTCTGTCAAATATCAATATGGTGAGCACACCATACAAGTATTTCCTGTCGGTCGGAATTTGGTTTGAAATCTCGTCTGGGGTGAGGCCACTTCCTTGGAAACAGCGTGCTATTCTTTCTAAGAAGGGAAAACGTATACGTAGCTTAACTTCCGTTGATAATACCAGACACTGAATACAGTTACGCATTGTTATGACCCACTTTGGAAGTCCTACATACAGTGCCTTATAACAGACCACTTTTCTGATACACAAAATATCACGACAGAAAAATAGTACAGGGCTACTCTCTTGCACCACACACCCTTCTAAGAACACCCTGAAGTAAAAACGCAGTCTTGTGCTTCAGTCAACGCTAGATGCGAAAGCTGCATGGCCTGTCAGCTGATTCTAAGCACTGTTGTTGTATCAGACAGTTTCCATCAGAACTTCTGTGAGCCCAAGCTGGCTCAGTTAAGGCGTGAACTTACTGACTGGAAGGTCCGTGGTTTGAATCCAACCCTGGCATCTCAACTGCTCCTGCCTAAGCTTGAGCAACTTGCAGTATCAACCCTAGTGCTTCTTTCTAGTGACATGACAGCTGGGCACCGAAAGAGTGTTACAGCTAAACGACTTTTATTATCAGAACCGTAAAAACCTAATTGGGTCTAGTTTAGATAATTGTTGGTCCTAAAATGAGGGACAAATATACCTAAGGAGCATACTGCTGTTCTACAGAGGTTGTTTAGCACGGTCGATCGAGAAACTTTCAAAATTCTAATCGCTAGTCTCAGATCCTTCATGAGGAAACTAAACCTTGTCAAAATGCGGCGGTTTACGCACCTTTGATCTATTAGCCTGTACGGAAGATGTCCATGTGACACTTCCAGCGTCTCATACCGGATTGGCTTTAGGTAACTGTTCGAATATTCGTCACCACTACCAGCGTTTTTATGGAAAGCTCAGCAAATTACAAGACCTACCAAATCTGATGGGTTATTACCTGGGTAAATTTCCGAGAACTGCACACATCCGATGAGTTCGGTTGCCTGCCGGTAGTGGCAACTGTTAGAACCTTCGTGGCACCGTTTTCAATCCCGAATACTGTGAACCAGGTCCGTGTGTTTGACTACCAGCTGTATGGATATAGTTTATGCAGTCTGTGGGTTCCAAAGCTTCTCCCATTGGGTACCTTTTTGGTAAATGGTGATGAAAAAGTTTGTTTTGAGGCTTGTCATATGGTGTAGAAACTTCATGCGATACTCCAGCTTAATCGCCTATAGCAACGAGAAGATGGTCTTCCGGATCGTCTGTTTTTGCAACTGGTCAAATAGGCAACCGGCAAACCTGTTTAAATATCGGTGGAATTCCTAATCACGCAACAGTCGCCATTGTGGCGTTTGTAGTGTCCTTTTGCCCTCCGTGTTGGTGCCACGTTCCAAGCGATTGATATTTGTGTATGGGTCCTGCCGCTCGCCAAAACATCGGATTACGATATGCGTTGTATTCGTCCAACTGCTCCTGATATTTGCGGCGTGACCCGCAAACCAGTAGTTGTCCAACTCCCAAGTTCATACGTTGGTACTCCTCATCATGGTCTTTCCCTTCGGATGGACTGATTTGCGCGCAACTGGTGGCGTCCATTCTATGCAGAATCGTTCAGAGGGCTGTCGCCTCATCATACTGTTTTGTCTGGTTATTATCAAGCTACTTTCTCAAGACGGTCTTTCAATGAACTCAGCCAAGTGACCATTTCACAAATATGTGTAATTAACCCACGGTGTTCTTCTTTAAGGACTGTTTTTTTGTTGAAAATTCTCCAGGGGAACATTTGATGATCCCAAGTTTACGAATTCGTCCACCTCGTCTCAAGTACCACTGTTTCTTTCTGCGTGGACCAAGTGGAGAGTCTAATCCAAATAGTTAGCTTGTATGCTGTTTATTTCTATTGAAAGTACTTTCAAAATACTATCCGAAGATGGTCGCTTCAGAGGGGATGCTTGTTACTTGCCACCCAGATAAAAATCCTATTTGAAGCCGCTTGTCCACTATGGAAACAATCATCTCCAAATGTGATCCCTGCTTTTTTCTGAACGAAAGAAGCCGCTCTTAATTTTACATTTTTGTATTTGTCGGGAGAGGCTTTCGTGTCACAGGAAAAGCTAAAGGGGTTTTTGTTCTGAATGGGAAAGCTGAAAATAACAAGCTGACGATTCGAGGTCAAGTCGCTTGGTACAGGAGTCAAGTGGTTTTTGTTGAGTGGTTTTCCTCCGGTGGATCCCAGTCGCTCCGTAATATTTCCGCTGACATTTTACACTAATCTTCATTTTGTAGCTCTCCTCAGCCATGTTGGTTACACTTGGTTTGATCATCTGCACTGTACTGATGGATTCTTGCGCAGCACAACGGGATCCGTTTGACATGTTTGCCGAAGTCGATCACCCGCTTCAAGAACTTTCGTCGGACTTCATGACCAGTAGTCCGCCTGCTCGGACTGATCAGGAGATAACCACAATGGAACACTACAAAGAGCTTCATCGTATTCTAGTGCGTATCTTGTGGAACAGTCTGCGGATTTCAGATCTGTCAGCGCTGCAGGAACAAGTGGTCAAGCTTCAGATACATGCCATACTGGATGAAAAAGATATGGCTCTGCTTGCGCAATATTGCAGTCTCAATCAGACAGTTTCACGAACTGTATCAGCTGATACAATCAATTCAATATTTTCACGATTATTCACGTCAGTGGCCGTCGCGTCAGACATAGAAAGGGACTTTTGGTGGTTGTCTCCGTCCAGCTTTTTGTATTCCGCGATTTTCAGCCTTGCTACGTTGATCTTGATGCTATTTGTCTTTCATATTGGACTTCGCCGTTTGTGGTTGTCTGTTCCTTGCCTTATTATTGCAGCTGTCGTTGTCCAATCTTTAGTTAAAAAGTATCATGAACGTCTGGCGGAGAAAATGTCGGTTTTGTCTCGTTACGACGGCCCTCCTGAACACTGTAAACCTCGTCATCTTCAGTCTTGGTCTGTATGGCTGTCCGGACTATTTTCGCTTCGACCCGGTCATGACGAATGTGCTCACTATTACCAACACATTGTCACCGAACCTTGGATCTCCGCAAGTCTGGAGGAAACTATTTGGGAGTTGGTTATGGGACCAATCGTCACTTTCGGCCGGGTTTCAGGCAAAAGTGTTGGACTTTTCTATGACAACGTTGTGAATTATGTTCCATTTTGGGTTGCCGTACTGTTGATCCCACTATGCCTGATAGTCAGTGTTATCCCGTTCCTATGTTTTGTTCGCTTTCTCCTTCTTACTCCAAAGGTTCCTGTTAGCAGGCGGCGACCGAAACATAAGCAAATAAAGTCCCAATCGCTACCATCGATTACAAAGAACTAACTGATGTATGTGTCTATTCACTCGAATTTATTTATGTCTGCATTTCATGTGGCTGCGTCGGTTAAGAAGAACATTATTTTGCACTTGTTAGATGTTTAGCAGTTAATAAGGATGATGATGTCTGGGTAGCGACTTCAGCAGTCAGGCGGTTCAAGCCAGTTTGGTGTTCGGGTTATTTCTCGTCCTCAATTTTCATTCCAGGGTTAATCTTGTTTCGCTAATATGTGGCTGACTAGTATTGCAGTTATTTTTCACTAGTTATCACGCCCCGGATCCCTCTGCATATGAACGTAAGGGTTTTCGCCCTGTATTCTGCTATGCACGTATAACCATTTGCAGGCGAGGAACCAGAACAGTGAGCAACTTGGGGAGACTTTTCGTGATCATTGGCCCCCTACCCTCAAGTTTGAAAGTGGTATAAGTAGACGGTTATCTGAACACCCGTTGCCTCTTGGGGATCGGCACGTTTGCTTTTTCTAGTGGTATATTTTTATTTCCATCATTTTTGTTATCAAGACCTCTGACAACCTCGATTATCGTTGAATGAGAAAGCAGTCAAGTGTGCGTAATTCTCCATTCTTTCGCCCCCCTCAGCTTCCAGTTCGGAATGGAGGCTAACCAATGTGGTCGTTGGTGTACTCAATTCGGTGGTATATCTGGACTCAAAATAGTCATAAAGCAATTCCTGTTTTCACCTCTATTTGTGACGACACTTAATCTAACACGACCGTTCGCGTTGGTCCCATGTTTTCTTAAATCGCTCTTACCCGTTTAACACAAGACGTTTTTTCTAGCCGATCTAAAGTAAGTCGGATCGCATTCGTACCTGAAAATCGTAGTCTAGTTATAAGCTTCCCACACCCTCCGTTCATACCGTTTGCTCTGTATGGACTTATTAGTCCTTCCTTCAGTAGTCGGCTCAGTTATACTTCCATATTTGAAGAGCACCGGTTGGGTAAGATCCAAATTATTCGGGAAATCATTAGCCTCATAAGGATTTAAGACAGCGAAACATCTATTAGGGATTCGTTGAAACACGTTTGCCTTGTCATGTTAAGGGTGACCGTATCTCACAATTTGTGCCCATATGAGTGGATATAATTACGAAATGGATGTTTGGGTAGGCGAACGAAACAATTCGCAATTGACTTCGAACTGAAATGCCGACCTCGACAGGATTGCTTTACGAATGTTCGCGTACTACCTTACAGCCAAGTCCATTTTATTTTGCAAACTATGCACTGCTGTCCGCGCCTCCCGAAGGAAGGAGTTGATCTCTTTCCTGTTCAGTAGGTCCTAACGGCCATAATTTTGTAGAACTTTCGTATATTTAAAAAACCAACGATGGAACACTAACATATCGACAATAAATATCCATACCTACCTCACAACTACGATTAAATGAATGCACTAATAAGAAGCCATGCCCTTTACTCTCAGTGGGCCCCGTTGAAACAAGCTAATTTGAGGATTGTTTGAACAAGATTCGACCCTGTCCGTTGATTCGCTCAGTGAGCTTGATATTTCACCTCGGTCAATGGAAACAATGTCATCCATTTATGTAGTGGAATGGCGTGACCGTGCTCGTGTATTTGGTTTCCTTGTACGTGTTTATGCACGTGCTGCTAGCCGGGATTGACCTTCGATTATGGGTGATCGTTTGGACAACCGCTTCCGGTTGGCTAACATCCAGGTGGCGTTCGGGCTTTGCCTCTCCGGCACGCATTCATCTGTCGGCGCATCAGTTACTTCGTATCTTGACGCCTCCGGGCTCCATGTTATGATGTTTGAGCAGGCGTCAAAGTGTTTGCCGATTACATGGTCGACCGGGGTAGCTCTTGGAATTCCGCTACCTCTGAAGATCCATTTTAGCACTGTGACCACAATAAAGTAATGTTTCTTAGTTCATTGGAAAAATGGGCAAACTTAAGGCAGTGAGGCATCAGTATGAGCACTGACGTTGCTGTCTCTGGTGATGAATGGGAAAAAATAGGCTCAGTGTCGGAGGTGTTGCATCCGAGTAGCAAAGTTGTTGAAAAGGAACAGAAGATGAGTATTCAACTTTCATAGAAATGAACCGATTGAAGCTAGTGAATGTAAGACATCATTACACTTGGGAGCATGGAGGTCAGGGGAAAACACGACCGTCGCACCATTCTGTCAGCTGCCTTCTACAAAATTGCGTGCATTTCAGTGTGCTGATGTAGTATACAATCACGTGAGTACGTCGAAACTGATGTACGTGAGTCGAAGGTCACGTGCAATGGAAGAAAAGAGCGCTGTGGCCCAGTTGGCTACAACAGAGAGAGGATCAAATCTTGGTGAAATATTAATTAGTTGACAATGTCACAGCCTTACACTTATGTGTGTACACGTAGTTATCCTTGTCCGGACGCACCGGCCGCAAGATCAGCATTACGACTGTCTAAGCTTAGCATGTGCCCATACCACATCCCTAAGACGATCGAATACAGAGTAAAACACCACAGATTATCCTGACTACATGATTCAGCTGCAGCGTTGGTTTGTAGTGACTGAGGGACAAGGGCATTGAGTTCTTTGTTTTCGCCTTCCTGACAGAATCAGAAGTAACAGCGACGACGAGAGTTTGTAGTGCATTCTTTCATGCCTAGACGAGGTCGTGCACGTTTATGGGAAACACAGAGTACAATTTTGCTAAACGCAATGTTCAAGTTTTGAACATGCAACAGATGAACAGCAGGATAAAGCGTCGGTCAATCACCATAAAAAATTCACCGTATAAGATTCTGCAGACATTTTAATTTTACAATATTGATATCAATTCCGGGGGCAAATTTTGTAAAGCCATTTGCATGCTCCTAAGTCACTGGTTGGTGATTTAAAGGCAGAGTGCTGAACAGGCAGTTCCACCTTATCCTTGTCGTCGATTTTTTGAGAGGCATACACATCACCGGTGAGCAAGCTTGGATGAGTTTTTGGAATACATAGCACAGGACACTGCAGGTTTCCTACTACCATTATCTCCGCATTTTTTTTACATGTAACGGCAAGTGTGCCAGAGTTATTCATCTCTTATTGGCGTCAAGATGACTCGGTATATTGATACCGTTGTCCCCAAGAACAGGGATACATTAGCAGTAACAGTAAATTTCTGTGACTTTCGTGGACTACATTGTACCTTTGATCAGCGTATAAATCATTTTTTTGGTATGTCCTTTGTCCCACTATTCAAACCAACCGAATGGCCGGTGTTACTTTGGCCATGAACCTGCCCAAACACAGCACTTGATGTTCGATAATTGGACAGGTAGGTGGTCCCTTTGGACGCCAGTATATTTGGGTTCTTCAGTGGGCAAGTCTGTTTGGAATTTGTATACTGTGCACTCATTACCTCGTAGTCCAGTATTTGGAAATACCTGATACCCCACATAACATTACTCATCAGGTCAAAGAAAACTGTGGTTAGCGCACCACCATTTTCATCCTTCCTGGAATCATTAACTAGGTGCGTTCCTCCAGGCTAACTGAATACTTGAAGAAGGATATGCTTGCGATTAGATTTGTATACTCTTCTGTAGACAGCATCATTTTACCGGGCAACTCCGTACGGTCTAACCAGGGGGAATAATAACACAGTAATTCAGCCAGGATTTAGCCAAGTCCCGATTTAGGACCGAGTCAGCTAAGAAATGAATGTCCAGCACCAGTTACGTACAGACTGGTATTCGAGTAGGAGGCAATACTAACGGCGACTTAGAAACTACACTTACCCGGCGGGGGACTACGCGGGGACACTACGGGATCAGTCATTAGTTGCGGGAAAATTTCGGGACATTAGCGCAGTCGGACTACTTGCTTCGGCGAAGTCTGGGTGACAACTTTTTGTTGAGCTGCGAGAAGTTTTAACGCCATCTAACACCCATAGTTCGGATGTAAACAGCCTTTAACTAACAAGGCACACGCAAACGATGAAAATCTAGAGATGGACTGATTTCTCAAAATTTGTGTCAACGTACGCAAATTCCAAAGCGTGGTCCACCCAGCGGGTCGGACAAACGATGCAGCAAAATCAGTAAAATTTCTCACAACATTTTTTCACGACCCTAGTATTTCAGAGGCTTGCGAATTATTCGGTTTAAAGTTTGAGGAAATTTTGGTGTATCGTATAACTTTCACGTAACCAAGAATACCTTTCATTAATGCATGATTCTAGATATCACAATTACTCGGAAACACGGCGACAAATATCAGGCCAACGGATCAACAGCCAGTGGGTGTAGTACGAACGTTGCTACACAGCCCTTCTCTTGGACAGCTGAAAAATGCATCATTGTATAAACCGAGCGAGAAACAAAACTGAGGTGGCGACGCGAACACAAAGAAGAACGTATTAACGAGTAAGCAGCCGTTGCGACTGGGTGCTTGGTCGCCTACCTAGGCCGAACGAAACAGCAACTGCTATTAAGGGTGACAGATCACGTACCGCTGAAGGTGCAAAACAAGTGGACCAATTGAATGGATCAACAAAACATCTAAATTAAACAGAATCACGGCCCGCACTGCCGTCTTCGTCACTTGTCAGTCATAAGACTGGGAGTAGGAATCGCACCGGGTCAGCAGCCGCATTTGATATTGATTTTATCACAGAAAAGAGCAGCAGAATCCAGAAGTTTGCTGCGGCCATTGCTAGTTGCAAATCGAAGCCGGATCTGTGTAAACGAAAACAGCTTTTCGTCCCGCTGACAGTACCGTGATAAATTCTGGAGAAAGCCTTTGCCAAAAAACCAGTGCGCATCCAGCGGGAAACATTATCCCGCGTATTGGGTGGCACAAAATTCAGTACAGCGAAAATATAGGGCAAGGCAGAACTCTTCAAAGTAAGAAACGGGGATATTAAGCGCGAAATCAAGCACAAATCCTACCCCTACATATAAAATGATGCATATTTATAAGCTTTTCAAGGTGTCACGGAACTACCTGAAGTATGAAATTACTCCGTGCTCTGCATGCCGCCATTGTTGTGTACACGTCACCTAGCGTGGTGGATCACATGTCCCCGGCGTTATATTACCCGGAGGCCGGACAAGCTACAGTTTCAAACACAGGGCGGTGGACTCAGCTACGCTGACTTTTCATTTGCAGGCACACACGGACTCTAAAGTAAAGTACTCTAGCTCTGGGCACCTCGGTGTGCACTGTGTTGGGTTTCTAAGGCTGCGAGGGACACGAAATTCTGGCTTAAAATGTGCGCACCGGAACCTCATAGTGACAGAAATGAAGTTATCATTGCCTGTCATCCAAAAACTATGTGTATGGGATCAAGAATCGGTTCTGAAGATCTGGCAAGAGCCGAATCAAAGCCACTTGAAAAATGGCACAGTGACTTGTGCTAATCTTTATCCTGCATTTTTAGCTTTGCCCAAGACCTTAATGTGTATCCGGGAGACTTTTACGTTGCCATGTGACATTTTCCTGCATATACCTTTAACCCAAAATGGCTTATAATCTGAGTTATATACTCATCTGCATACCACTTTGGTTTTGACAGGAGACTCATCCGGAAGCAGGCTTAACCTCTCGTTTGTTATGATGTTCTTCAAATGAATATGACACACCAGGCCACCTCATGTTTCAGTTGGTATGGTATTTGAGATACCGAAATACATTTTACGACTTAATAAACTGCTCATATTGTTGCCGAAAAATCTTGGACGGCTCTCGACTGTCCTCGCCCTTCTTGAAGCTCATCGAGCAGGCGCAGTCTTCGAGTTTCCGTCAACCTTATGTTCTACTTGATCCCAAATTGCACAAAATTCGACTTACATGCTCACCTACATAGCAATTTTTGAGTACCTCGTCAAACCAAATTGGTACGCAAATAAGTGTATAAGTCGAATTTCGGGCAATTTATGTTCAAGTTGAACGTAAATCTGACGGCAACTCCGGGACTGTGACCATCTGGTGATCTCCGTGAAGGGCGAAGCCGGTCATGGGCTGTCGAAGATTTTTCAGCAACCTCATTAGTATTGCGTTGCGTCTACAGCCCATAAGCTAAGACATGTTTTAGTTGGTCTCGGTTCTTAATTTTCTGCCCGCATTTCAATTTAAGGTTGCTTGTATACTTGCATGAATCGGTTGTTCGGTGTCCTGCCTTCAGAGGCGATTTTCGTCGAGAAAATATTCCCTTCACTTTTTCATATTCTACAGCCTCTGAAAGGGCGTTAGACGGTCATATTGAGGGTAACTGTGTGAAATTTGTGTGCAAAGCAGGCGACAAACTTGCAGCTCTCTTTTGTGTTATGAGTGGCCACGCTATGGACGCAGCAGAAGACCCGCAAAATCAATAGAGTTTTGAAAATTCTGACGAAGGTAGGAAGTTTAACGTACCCATAATGGCACACGGTAGACGAAACGCTTGATGCCCAACATCGCTTGTCTAGGGATGAAGGCCATCTTTCAGCCCTTTCTTGCCATCTTGTCCGGAAGCAAAATATGACTAACATTTTATGCGACCGACCGCTTGTAAAATGATGGCTAACTGATGAATATTTGTGCACGTGCAATTCTTGGTACAGCTATAGATTGCTGTTGTCCGAGGTGCAGCAGCTTGCAATCGACAAAATCGGAAGGGCTCTTTCTACACAGAACAGGCTCAACTACCGCGGAAAGTGCCCGCCCGCATTTTTTAGTAAGCACTTGATGGTGTAGTACTAGTGTGACAGATAATATATCCTCGGTCCTGGACCAGCATTACAAATGCAGACGAGTGTCAAAGTTAGGGTATGGGGAAACTCAGAGGATCGCATGTTTTTCTTAGACACAAGTGTGTAAAGAATAAACGTAGTTAACCTTTTAAAACAACTCAGGTATGACGCCTAAGCAGAAGCTCGAGACCGCCTTGGCCAAAGATTGCGTGGGTATCATGCATCCGGCCTCCATGCATAAACTGTTTAGCTAATTCAGAAAGACGACGGGCGAGCGGTGCCAGATGAAGGCTTCTGTGATGGAAAACATGTCGACAAGAATGCAAGTGAGCAGGGTTATGTTCTGCGACTACGTTATCTTGCGTTATTTCCATAAGTGAATGCTATCGAGAAGCACGTAAGTGCCATACAACATCCATGTATTTTGGTTATAGGCACTCCACCAACAGTCGACATATCCCATCGTAGCGCTCATCTTGACAATGTTGCACAGCAGGTTTCTGTTTTATTACCTTGCTAGTTTCTTACGTCACTCAGTTACACCGAACTACTGGCTCAGTGAACCGCATGGATCCACGGTTCTTCTCAGCAAGCGGACTGTTCATGCACAATCGAGGATGATTCAGTTTGGTGGCGCTACCAAAAACCTCCTAGAGAACGCTACAGCATTTCGCTCGACGAGTGACGCACGAATCTGACAGTCTCGAGCATGCCATACAAGTGTCGCGGCAAATGAGTGGCCTACGTTAGATTATGAGATGCAAACGTTGCACTATTGTGAATCTAGCAAAATCATTGAAGACGGCTCCATTCTAAAGGTGGTCTTCCAAACGAATGCACATGTATCACCCCTTATATTGAAGGACACAGGGCCACAACCAGCGAGGTTGCAACATCGTCGTAAAGGAACCAACAAGGGGAGATAAATCCATGTTAACCACTTCGTAGTTTCTGCTGCTCTCAGAGGGCTGACGTTTGCACTTATAAACCCACATGCCCCTTCTGCTTGACAAGGATTTCCCTCTATGATAGCTCGTTCCCGGTCTTCGGGGACGGCTCTTTTCCATGTAGCGAGAAACACTATTCAGAGGCGTCTGCCTAGGTTGGTTCCCCGTACACCAGCGGTGGTTATCGGATCACAATTTCCCGGAGCATGGAATATCCATCAAACCCGTTTCCAAGACGGCGCCACAACCCCTTGACCGTCTGCAGAAACTGAGTGCTGGACAGACCGGGGCCCCTGAAAATCCTAAAATCTACAAAAGCCATTAGGCGTTTGGCTATCCAAGGTCAAATCTCAGCATATTGATTTTGGTTTCTTGACCTGCCGACTCCTTGTGTGCAAGGAATACCTTGTCCCGTCGATCTGACCGCTGCGACTACGAAACTTGCTCGCTATGCGGTGAGGATCTGCAAGCTTGTCTCCAAGATGGCCAAGCATATGAATAAACAATATTATCCACTTCCAAGTCCCTCGAGAAAGCACACTCATGATCAACTTCACGGGTGCGTTTTATGCCATCGTATTATATATATATATATGTATAATGATAATAAAGCTGCACGCCTACAGCTAACAAACCGCTATCCTTGTCACATGTCTATGTTTTTATTTTTGGAGGAATTGCTGACAGAGATAAGCCTGTGTGGGCAGTTGTCGATAGATTGTTCCCGCAATTATTGGAAAATTGCGTTTGACATCAGGAATGATTAAATAAACCGGATGACAAACGACAGTCCATGCTAACCTCGGATACTACGCGGAGCGCATTAAATACAGCAGCCGGTTCCTCCGATCTACAGGATTTTTAACAACAATGAAGTAAGCCACAATAATCTTTCAGCAGGTTTTGTTTTACAGCAAGGTAAACTAGCAGAATACCATGGGATTCGTTCGTTTTCCAGATGTTTAAGCATGTCCGGTATTACCTGGCCCTAAAACTCGGTAGATATCAGCACAAATGCTATTGATTGTCAAAAATCTAAAAATTTACTTGAAAAACACGTCGTACATGTACGGTCTTTTAAGCACACCTCGTCTAAAATACTCGCTCTGTGAAGTGAGCACTCGTTTCGTCCTTCTTTCTTTTCTTATTGTGTACAGCGTGGTTCTACATTTTGTTGTTTCCATTTCGCGCCTATACCGCCTTTCTTGTTCCGACCAGAGCGTAAACCGCTGTTTAACTTTTCCACTGCACATCTAATATACATCAACCACGTGGGTTTTGCCGTCTTACCGCCAGTTTGTTTTGAGCGGCGCAAACCCTGAGTAAGCTTAATGTTTCCTACCTGTCCCTTTGTACGGGATCCCATTTCGATCTAGCACTCCTTATACTGGCGTATCGAAACTGGTGTAATCCAAATATATGCGGTTTGTATAGTTGCAGCAAATATTCCATAGTTGTAAGATTAGCATTTTGATCAGCCACCCCCAATTACTTGGAATTTCACTCATTCAAACAAGGCACTTACATCAAGAAGTAACAAAAAAGGCTCTAAGCATCGACAATAAGGTCTATAAGAGGGTAACCACGAACAAAGCGCTCTTTCGAGGAAATCATTATCATCATCTGGTTACCGGTCTAAGCGTCTGCTTTTTTACGTACCCACCAATTTGTAAAATTTGTGCGTGTTTATTATTGTCCCCAAAATGTCAGTAACGCAGGCTCGTTAGTCACCACACAAACATGTGCCAAGGAGATGTTCAGCCAGCGTAAAAACTCTCAAAAAGCAAGTGTGGTCCAAAAGCGCGTAATCCGAATTACACCACAGTGTGCGCTTTTGAGGCCGCTCACTAGAGGCACACCCAAATTATTTTCGCCGAAACTATAGAGTTTTCGAAGTAGTGACTTTTACCGGGAGTTAGTGTAATCCGTTTGCACCCTTCGGTGATATGTTGCCCATTTTGTTTAGGTGAGCAAAATTTCAAGGTCGCGGGCCATCACACATTCGCATTTCGTTACTGGTTTACGGGAGATAAATCACGAATTCTTACTTTAGCATATCGTGGCATTCTGCGGTGTTCTTTACAGATGAGGTATCATCCACAGAATGTCCATTGCAAATTCCACCCAGAAAAATAGTAGAATTAGTTTTGCGTACGTAAAAACCCCAAAACGTAAAGAATTAGATGAATTCGTTCAGTAAACTTCGGCACCACCTCCTTTTCCGGGAAGCTCGCCTCCCGTTCAGTACAGCGTTGAAAGTGCATTTGATGCATTCTGCAGTATTGATGATAGTAACCACCCATGTGGATGATCTCTATTCTCTGATATGCACAACTAGTCGGCAGATAGTGGAGCGTTATGAAATAACCGCATGTTGAATAACAACACGACAATATCCCATTGGAAATAATCGCGATCTTTAGTTATAATACGTCGTCAGGCCCACATACACTGGCGAAAAATAAG
>SJOL01013138.1:38522-54487 GCA_004794785.1 Opisthorchis felineus | reverse complement strand
TGGCAGTGCCACGCCATCATTGCATTGACACACTCCGGTTTCTGGACAGCCCCATAACGGACGTTAAGGTCGATGATGTCCCTTATCAGAAAAAATCTAGAGGAGGATGATGGCAAGCAAAACGCGCCTGCGTAAGTTTGGATTTGTGTTGGTTGACTTAGCAACCAAAAACTCACTGAGATTCCCGATACAGTGTGAAAACAGAACAGACCACCATAAGTGTGCTTCTGCTTAATGGGTAGTAAGTACATTCAGATAGCGATGCCAGCGAACAACATTGTTGGTAACAGTGGGGTCTCATGCTATGCAATGAGCGTTAGTCGATCAGTGGGCGTAAGACCACGGCAAGGGCAGCTGCACAATTTTGGGAAAGTGAGGGCTTAGCTGACGGGGTATCGAGAATGGAGGCTAGCCGTTGGTATGGGTAATTACAGGGTGAGTTAGACAAAAGAAGTTGGTAGTTTTTAAATTTATTACAGGGTACAATTTGAGGGACTCCGTTATGCAAATGGGAAGCCAGTGGGAAGAGAGACTGCAGACAGATAAGGAGCGAGAACTTCTGAGATAATAGAGGAGGACTGTAGTTCATCTGGAAGCTGTTACGTGAACTGGCTAAAAAGGTAGGAGTATGTGCCAACACTCACCGAGTCACAGCTGTCAGCTCCAAGCAACGAGTAATGTTTGACAAAACTCAGTGATCGCAATGACCCTTTGGACCTTTGCATGCGGGTGCTCTAACGTTCGTGCAATCAGCCACACGGATATTATTGAACAGCAACATTGTACCGGTGTCCCTACCAGGTTACCGTTGTTGGTGCACTGTGTAGCGCCTGCCTTATTGACGCATCTCAGCAGAACAGAATAATAAGTGTTCTAAAGCAGCGAGAAAACAAGCCTCTTATTGGGTGTACGTCGGGCGAGAAAAGTTACCACGCAGTAGTGCCTCGAAATTCGTGTTTCGGTCCACTGTTGGTAACAACTGTGTTGAAGTCAGAGAAAATTTAAGATCTGCTGAACACCTCGTTTTAGATTTTAACAGACCTTACTTCCACCAAAAATCTTTCCGGGCTCTGTAGCTCAACAACTGTGAAAACGTGTGGAAAATTACTGAAGCATTTTAAACTCCGTTGGATGCCTTAACAATTTTCGGGCACATTCCACACACCCAGCGTAGCAAAACAGAGTAAGTGCCAATGGAAATATTCCAGAACCCTGCTGAATATGATGCTTGCGCTCTGTTATATGCAATGTGTAAATAAACTTGTTACATAGTGCAATGTACCCACAAACAGGCATGCCCGTCACCGCTGCTTAGAAGTGGGTGAGCATATTTAGTCACGAGATAGTGCAACAACTGGAAGCATATCATCTACCTCAGCGCGAAAAACAAAAAAACCCAGCAAGTTGACACCGGAGGTTGTCATTTGGCGCAATAATATTAGATATCGTGCCAAGACAGTACCTTCCGGAAATAATCCACAATACGTGCACCTATGGTGTGGGTATCCATTATTTAGCTGGACGCCACCAACTTCAGTTCTCTCATTTCGGGCACCAGTTGGCGGTGCCTTCCGAAATGAAACATTTTGACTGGGTGGTTATGCATCAGTCGGTAAGAAGTTAATGTTAAAGATATCTTACTGAAAAAGGTTCAACCCGTCCCGGTTAGCGTAAAGTGCTTTTTACTAGGTAGTGTACTCAGAAGCCCCGAAGTATTATTCGACCTCGACTGTGCATGTCAGAGAGCCTGCTGCGAAATTAGAATACGCTTTCATAAAGTAGACGGAAATGTTTGGTCTTAATAGTGTTCTTGTGTACAACTACCATAACGTGGTTACTCCCAACTCACCTTAGTGCTTCATGGGGCGTGGTGGGGTTACAGACCGTAAAGGAACCAATTTATCCTCCTCAGACATAAACCTGACACAGTGAGCAACAACAGATAGTTAACACAGTATTTTGCTTCCATAGTGCGCCAGAGACCCCCTGCTCAGGGAGTGGATGAAGATCAACCGTTTCTTCCTAGATCCTCCTGCACTATGTGTGTCAAAGTTGGCTTGCAGTTGATTTTCACCAAGTGGCCAACAGTCTAGTTCTACTTGTGATGGAGTGCCAAGAGCGCAACCTAAAGTGCACTGGTGATACTGCCGTCCTAAAGTCAAATCAAATCGAAATTCCGGTAGACCTATTAGCCAGATGCCCCAGCGATATTCAATGCATTAAAAAACATGACGCGGCATACATCCAGAGACGGCCACGAGCGGATACCGCGCTACCTACATTCAGCGACCCAAAACGGGAACCCAATACTGGCCCCGCCATCAACATTTGCCGAAGTCACCGGGGCCAAATGCACACATATAGCTGCCACGTTCGACTAGAAAGGAGATAAGCCATCGACCAAGGCTAATTTGCTATTCTAGGCCCCAAGCGTTGTCGCGCGACGCAAAATTAATACCCCTCCCAGCTCAGGAAAGGGTGTCTGACGCGAACCATCTGGTGAGGACCTATCACTGGGCGAATGAAGGTTCCAATACAGGGCACTTACCTGGTCCCAAGGCGAAAAAATCACAAGACTTCAACATCATAGCCTTTGTGAACTATGAGCGTTTATTACTAGAGAGAAACACGTTGCCGCAACGTTATGTGCAAGTGGTGCAACCCACCTGATATAGAAAAGCAAGAACCCCAGCGACAAATGAGACCTCCGAAAATAGTCGTGACCATGACGAAGCATTGGGATTTTCCAACATCACGTCTTCCTAAAGCTGACCGTGCATGCGTTCTCCGGAAGGAAGGGGATTCCTGCAGGAAGCCATGACGTTGCCCCGTAAACGACGAGCCAGTGGAACGGCCCACTTATCTACGGAGTTTCTAGGTCGTAGAAGGGAAGTCGAAATCTAGGTTGATGTACTTTTACCAGCGCCATCATCAATGGCATCAGAAGTCTTGATCGATATAAATGCAACTGACTGATCGTGTCCACCAATTCTGCCACCACTGAACAAACATGACAAAACATAGAATCTGGGATCTCTACCCCTATATCTAATGGTTGAACTTGCAGCAGTTTGGTTGCTACGTGGGAAGGCGACTCAAATAACATGAATGATTTCAATGCATTTGTCGCAGTCGTGGAGCGTTTTCGGTGATAGCGTGGCATTTAGTCCATAAGGGATATGAATCAGATCGCAACATGAGTGAATTTGGGCCTTAAGCCGTGCGCGGGGGACAGTTTGGGTGGAAATGTCTGCGAACAGTTATAATAATAATGCTTATTCCCAGCTGGTGAGTGGTATACCGTCGGGCAGGATCGTAATGGTTCACCCAAAATAGAAGCATGAGAGATAAAATTTGTAGGGTCTAAGAATTGCGCTTAAACGGAACAGTGACACAGGTAATGGGCGTTATCCGTCGCAGACGCGGTCATGCCTTAACTGACACGACCAAATTGCGATGAACATTGAGGACAGAGGAACACAGCTATACGGATTTCCCCATCTTTTGTAGAACACATCAAGCTTAAGCAAGATAAAAACCGTTACAATTTGAAGATGACGTGCAAAAGCACAATTGGAGAAGGCAAAACTGAGGCATCCTGTCTGGCACGTGATAACAAAACTATAGACTGCGCAAAATGGGGAACCGGAACAACGGAACTGGCGAAACCGCAGTGTTCTAGTAATCTAGCTGGTCAAGTTGAAATAAAAGCGAAACCGTTGTTGAGGATACGCGGTCCTGGACGGTTGGGTTAATGGCCGAGGTCACAAAAAGCGCAATTAGGGATGATGAATAGGATAAATTCGCAATACGGATATGGTAGCATTAATATCATAATCACTGTGTACAGTAAAACTGTATAGCTTTTCCGGTGTCGCTGTTGGAGCGGAGTCGGGTGTGAAAGTTCCCTGGGAGGGTGAGTTCGTCCTAACCCACTTGACGAATCGCGAACTGGAAAGAAAACTTTTGGCTTTGTGAGGAGCACAACCTGAAAGCCCATTTAGAGAGTTGGACCCAATCAAAAGGTTCTGCTAATTAGAACGAACTCGGTTAAATGGCGCCTGGCGCCAGGCAAAGAATTTGTTCATAATTGCAAGCAAATAACTATTGGGCGAGAGGGCAAATTCAGGAGTAGGTAGGGAGTTTTTGCGGGTATGCCGTCAGTCCCTGTATGGCAATGCCGTGCCATCATTGCAATGACATATTTCGTTTTCGGTAACGGACGTCATATTTGAGATGAGCGGTCTTGGATATGCAATTCTGTTGGAAGCGGAATTTTTGGTTGACCAAGGGAATAGTTTGTACAAAGCCGATATAAGATTGCAGGTATTTTCAATCCAGTTGGAGACCCTCCTGATATAAGGCCAGATGGAGTGGATATCGGCCATTCAGTGCGTTAAAAGAAGGTACCGACGAAGATCAAAGCTTGGAGAGACGAGGAAATGGGATGAGATCAACAAGACATGGTAAGGTTGACGAGATATCAGAGAGCATTGAGTCCATTTATAGAAAAAAATAACAATAACTTAAAATTTGGTGCAGTTGGTGTGGTGGGGAGAAGTGAATGAATGAGACAAGATAGAAGTGAATTTTTGCTTAGAAGCCTAGCAGTCAAGAATCAGCCAATATTGCCAATATAATGCTATTGTTGCACAAGAGGCCTAGAGCAAACCAGAGTATTCAGAGAGGCGGTGTGATTGGGGACAACGAACACATACTGACTTATCGAAACAGAACTTCTGACATTGGAGGCTGGTTTGTGTAGAATTTGCTGGGTGAGTTGGACATTACCATAATTTGAGATACGAACTTCGATACAATAGGTGTTGTCTATAAGACAATTTGTCCATTGACATCCAGTCTACCAGTGGACTTGCAAAGACTTGTAGATGGATATCACTGGTGTATCCAAGGGATAGTTCGTTGCTTCAATGGAATGGGCCACCGACAGCTGAAAACTAAATATGGATCCGTACATCCAAGATGCCCGACTGGCGTTTCGAGGCCTGCGATCAAATCAGCCTACACAAAGGGGGAGTGTCTGGACCTCGACATACGCGACACCATCACATCACAGAGGTTCCAGTTGGCTAAGGCTGTCCTCTGATAATGCTAAGAAAGTCTCCTTTACATCAAGCAATAACCAGTTTTGTCTCAAACTATCCATCCTAAGCACAACTATTTGGTCCACTTAGGTCAGTGTAGTACTCCCACAATAACAAGTGGTCGACAAAAATCCCTAGGGAAATCCGGAATGAGGACGAGGTAGATATTCGAAAGCATGCCCTGGATCGTCTTGCCGAAATTTCAGGGATTTGGCAGCTGCTAAAGAACAAGAGCGAATTCACCCGGCTTCATGCTAGCGATGGGATGGTACTCGTTGACTTTTGACTGAGGAGTGTATCTGGTATGTGATACCAGGTATGTGGGTGCTATGGGGATCTCGATTTAGTAACCTCAGCGTGCCCAAAAATTTGCAGCACTTAGTTCTCGGGTTTACGCGTCGACGAGAGGCTTGCTCGGGATAAGACTGAAAGGTACCAAGATGAGCTTAGCAGCTTTTTGAACAGTCTACTGCACACCTGTCCGGCCACGCGTGACTTAGTCGGAAAGATAGCTCACCATTGTAATTAGAGGAACGATATTCAGATTGACGGGCACGGGAAGCAAATACAGCCCCGGCGGATGAGCTGGTCGACGCAGATCGTTGGGACAGGCTACAGTTGTCGAAATTATTTCTCCAGGGAGGAGGCAGGTTCAGAAGCTATCAGATCACAACTTGTCATACCCCCGCGGTAGTCCAAACACCGAGCTGCTTATGGTCAAGTCATTGCATAATGAGGACCGGCGCAGAAGACATACTAGGGTTACATCAAAACTTGCAGGGCGCATATCAACCGAGGTCTAATTTGGTCTCTCCAGGTTGAATATGGTGGGGAATAGAACAACGGAGCAGAAGCAAAACCATAAACGGAGTGCATGCGAGCTGTCACGAACACTCAGGCCGTCAAGCGGGGTCTGGAACACGTTGCCCGCCACTGCGGCGAAGATAATAACAAAGATAATAACATACATACAAGTCTAACGGTTATCAGAGATATATGTGGCTCTCACACCGATCCTGTCAACCGTCGACCGCAAATCGACGTCCTTAAGCAGGGTTTCTGATACCCTCTATAGATTAAATATTGGATGCATGATTGTCCTTGCATCCCATAGAAACACTGCCGGCTGCTCATTTAAACCCATCGGACACTCTGGAATCAAGGTCAAACGTTCATCTAAATGCCGCAATACCTCCAGCAAGTTCGTGCCAGCATGTTCTTGAGGGGAGTAATAAGTTCTTGTTGGATGATTCTTTTCTCTTCGCCTAGGCCCTGATGCCGGAGGTAGTTACAGTTAGCTACAGCATTAAACATTACGTGAACTGTTGGGCTGGATGTTTGAAGCATTCAACCGGGATCTCGCCCCGTAAGTGAGGCTAGTTACAGCTTAGAAGCCGAACAGCACTGCACAGATGCTTCATTTCTATAATATTAACAATATTAGGTTAAGTTCCAAACTGAGACTCTTCAACGGTGCGCATATCTCGGAACTCCAGGAAGTATCTAACTTGTACCTTCCTGATACAGGTAGCGGGCTCCAAACCCCAGAGATTTTTCCGAGGTGTACACAACTGATAATTCTAAACAAAAGTAAAAGGGATGTGCAGTGTCCCTCGGTGGTTCTGTATCGGTTGGCTTCACATACGAAATAACATTTTATTTCAAACTTCTCTAAACTCCTCATGCTATCAATGTGGAATATGACGAGAAAATAGGGAACCTCGTATATGAGTGGCGGTATTCGCAAATCTGAGACACCGCTATCATTTTGGTCGCAGCTTTCAGAACAAATAGTCTCTCTCGAGACAACAAAATAAGCCACTAATGCGGACAGTGGAATAGCCGAAACTGCATTCACTAACACTGCTTTCCGCGGATCCTCGGACCGCAAGACGAGATTCGGGTGATTACCCGACCTTGCCGGGTGGGGCTTCCACGTGAAATTTAACGGCATCGTTTCACCTGAAGTACGTGACCTGCAGCCGGAGTTTTTGTCCCAGATAACCTACTTGCGCCCGTCGTAATTTCTGTCAAAACCAAGTCTTATGGAACCCGGTTGACATTACATTGTAGCCTCTAATCGCCAGACAAATAATATTCATGGTGAATAATGTCACACCGAAGGACAATATGGCGCCCGAAAAGTTGAGTCACATCAAAAAGATAACAGAGGCAGTTTTTGTCTTTTATTCCCATAACAACCCCTTTTGGTGGAAGTTTTCTGTTCCCAGGGTTGCTATCAAATTTGCCGACACCTCAGTTGGATTGCGCCGCCAGCTATGCCCATGACGTTTGCAGGATGTAAGACAACACGACAAAACCACCGCTTACTAGAAGTAAACCAAAATTAATCTCGCCAAAACCATGGGGTTTTCGGAGTTACGAATATTACGGGGAGTTAGTCTTATCCGTTTAAACGATCCAGTGACATGCTGCTCGTAGCATTTCAATAAACTCAGCAACCTTTCAAAGCCGCCGACCACCGCTGATTCGCATGTGATTGCCAGTTTACGAGTTAAAGCACGAAATAAAATATTAGCGTAATTTAACAATCCGCGTTGTTCATTGAATATGAGATAATATCTACAGAACATCCAATGCAAAGTCCACCCAGGCAAATGGCCCGATAACGTTTGTATGCGTTACACTTGTCAAACGTAACAAATTAAATGATTATGTTCAACGAACTTCGGCACAACACCGTTTTTTGGAAGCTCATCTTCCGTTCAGTACAATAATGCAGGATAATTCTATGCATTGTGCGATAGTGATGCGAGTGTGCACCTCTGTGAATGATCCCCATTCTCAGACGTTCACAGTTAGTCAATACATAATGCAGCGTTTTGAAGCATCTGCATACGAATTACCAGCGCTGATATATTTCCCACTGGAAATAGTGACCCCTCTTGGCTGTAATGCGTCAAAGGCCGAACGATATTGCCAGAAAATAAGGCTAACTTTTGCCCTTCATCAAGATAACTGCGTGCACTCTCGCCTACCATGGCTTATTATCTTAACTGCTAAGCCTTTGCCCGGGCGCAACGCTGACTGGGGCATCCACAATCCGTAATAGCCGATTCCACTGGCTAACGGCGGGCTTCTGTACCCAAATGTACGCGTTGTCGCTTACCTTAGCTGCTTATCTGAAGCTTTAGACTCGCACCTATGCCCGCCGCTGATTATGGTTCCCTAACAATGCCTGACAGCCTGATGCAACGGCCAGTGACGACGCTTCACCCTCATAATCGTATGAGTTGTCGCTCACCCAAGCTACCTAGCGTAACTGCTAGACAAGTGTCTATGTGCGACGCTGATTATGAGGCCCCAACTAAGCATGGTAACCTAATCCAATGGCCAATGACGGCTCTCCATACTCATAACTGTACGCGTTGTCTCACACCTTGACTACTTATCGTAACTGCTAGGCCCGTGTCTATGTGCGACGCTGATTATGAGGCCCCAACTAAGCATGGTAACCTAATCCAATGGCCAATGACGGCTCTCCATACTCATAACTGTGCTCGTCGTCACTTACCCTGGCTACTCATTGTAAACACTCGGCCCGCACCTACGCACGCTGCTGGTTATGAGGCTTTGGCTATACAGGATAGCCTAATCCAAGGGCCGAATATAGCCTTTCATCGTCATAACTTTGTGTATCGTCGCTCCTCCACGTCCACGCTTAAAAATTGTAAAACCACCATTAATGAGATGTTTTATTTATTGAGTGGACTCGTGCAACCACAATGGGTAGCCACTACGTTTCATTTTCCGTAAACCAGTTTCACCGTTATAAAGGCAAACTTACTTCTTGCTCAGTTAGTCCCACTGTCGATAATGAAGGGTCCGTGTGCACACCAATGATACGATATCTAGATTCAGTAAACGTAGGCATTATTAAACGCGGCGAGGGTGAAGCTAAAGATGGTCGTATATATGGTAGTCGTAGGATCAGGTGGTATAGACTTGATCCCTGGGATTTAAGGCCCTCATGAGCCTTTGAAAGTGTACCCTTGGATGTGGCCGTAGCGATGATCTAGTGAGTGGGCGGGTACTTGGCGTGAATTCTGCTACTCCAGATACCAACCCCTGGCTTAACTTCTGCTTCCCGATACTGATGCACTGTAGTTTAAAAGGAACGATAGCTTCATCATCTTCACCAACATTTGTAACCATCGCATAATGGATCACAGTAATACCCTCCCCATCTGGGTGTTGCCTTTTGGAAGACCGATTATCAACCCCAGTGTTTGCGTTTTCAAACTGACATTTTGTGTTCTTTCGCATCCGGTTATAGCTAAAAAAGCTTCTACATCTCAGCTACCCATAACACGCTGAAAGCCACTCTCTGAGTCAGGCTACTCTAATCTTATCCTACATGTCAGTCATACGAGTTTGAGCCCCATCGAACTCATCTTTCATGCCAAAGTATTGCCACAAATTTTCACTTCCACAATCCTGCATAAATTATCCGAACACCTGAGCGACTAAGACATCTACTCATGATACGGTCAGTTTCCGGTAATGATGATCATCGGACATGGGGCTGCAAGGTTTACCCCAGCTCACTGCCCCATGAACAAAATCCTCCAACCCGCATCCAAGTAACACACATCGCCACATTCCCACCAATCCCGTCGTTGTACTGTAAGCGGTCGATGGACCCCAACTACCATAATCCGTCCCCTTAATGCGCCTTGCCTGCCCACCACATTTGTTCTACCTGATCGGAATTTTTGGTTGCTACCCCGCGCTAAACACCCCCAACTCTTTTTGTACCATGTCCACTCCTCCCACATCTCATGTCACCTACGATGCAAAAGACCGCACGGTTGACAACTCTCCTTTCGATTACGTGCCCTCCTCTCAAAGACCATCCTTAACCCATGCTGAGCCCCATATTCCACGTTCTGAAGCGGGCAAACAGAAAAAAAACGAAAACAGCTTTTATCGAACACCTTTGCCGCCGGCTAAAGCTTGCTCTGGTTGTGGCATAAGATAATGAAGATAAACGTTTAGTTGTATTACTCCTTTGGCGCACAACAGAGTGAAAAATGCTCTCTCACGCGTAAAATAAGAGACTCACGAAATGCACATGGTGTAACGCCTCTGAGACGATTCGTTTTGCAAAACCTTCAAGCTTTTCCTTAGACACTAGTACGCAATGCTGAGTTAACCTCATCCTCCGAACATACAACCCGGCCATGCACATCACGTTTTTCTCCGATCCCTTGTCCCTGTATGGTTCAAACTACTAAGTCCTCTATGGTTAGTAAGTACCTCTTTTAACGCGCCCGGTAATACCGGAAAGCCATCCATGTCCTAGTCGATATACTGCCGTTCAACACAATCTCTAACTGGTAACTTGTCTTCCACTGCAGCTCCCTCATACACTTCCTGAATGAGCGTTGCTGGACAATTCGAAAAACTGTCTGTGATGACTTTCTAACCCCCTTTTTGGCCTAAGAAATCTCCAATACGTAATAATCCCACCTTCTCAGATGCTTGCCACCAAACCACCCACACGAGCTAACTACGGTGTCACGTATGCTTCAACCGAGCAGTTTGGAGCCATCTATTCACACCCCAGCCCGTCACATCCAGCCTCACAGACAACTACACGAGTAGCTATAACTTTGGTGATGCACCATCATCACCATTGACACTGTCCAATACCAGCACTTTGCTGCCATAGAGGAGTGATTTACTTGAAAGTCTTATTTTGAAAAAACGTTTTGTAATCTCCTTCATATTCTCCTGCCAGTTCAAGGGTTGGCCAAATCTTTCCTTCCACCACTCTGAATTGGGCACGAAAAACTGCACAGCACTGCTTAGCTAACTCACGTCCATCATTCATATATGACCAAACACGTTCCTATCGACTACATACCATCTTTCCCCAATCTCTCAATTTGAATGTCGAGTATCGTTTTTGGAATCATCCAGTTACACCTCCCTGCATTAATTACAAGTTGTAACTACTCTTAGCCGCCCGTTATTTTGGGCCGCATTTTAACTTGTACATCTGTCCCCTCAAGCAGACCTTCTTGGCACTTTTTTCTATGAGTCCCCAATCTACACAGGACTGTCTTATTACCTCGTTTGAATGGCAGCAATGAAACATTCTACGCCCTTCATGGACCCAAGAAAATCCTTAGCCCTGCTGGTCTTAATTTTTCACGATCCTCATGCCAATATCAACTACTCTGACGACTGCAAACGACTCATCCGAGATGTTTACGTATGGATCCACGGATCCATGTAAGACGTCGCGATGACTGTACCGCGACTGCCATACCCAGTGTGATGGCGTGCCCTTAGTTCACCTGGTATCTACCATTTCCAGATCGAGCATGTTACATGCGCCCAAGAGACCGACTCAATTCGCTCAATTTATGGCAGAACTCTAAAGTACCGCCCATCTTGTTGTACTGTCTGCTTGTGCTGCCCGCAAACCAACTACTTCTTTCCACGGCCCCATCAAGTTCTCGATATATCGGTGAAGACGCGACCTTGTCTGGTGACCTATACAAAGTGTGCCGACTATTACTACTACCAGCTGCTGCGTTGATGTATATTTCAAAGTATTTCCAAATCCAACACAAAATAAAACAGTGAAGAAACTAACTTTTCCATAAAATTTCGCATCGTCCTCAGGGAGACATCATGCCGAGCCATGGTAGTCGTTAAAAATATGAATTCCGCGCCCTGAGCAAGTTCAAACAAATTTTTGCAAAACTGCGACTCTGAAGAGATTTGAAGATACCGGAAAATACCACCAAGTGTTAACACTTTACGTAAAAGTTTTCTTGATTCAAAATATGGTCACAGAGGAATTTGGGGCGTATTCTAAGGATCGGCATAAAGCGCATCCAGGAAGACAAGTATCAGTGGGAAGCAATTATCCCACTCTTCGCTGGCTTCGCCGGTGGATGCGGCTGGTTTTATCACCGCCCTTCAGCCACGTAGCCTGATCTAGGAACTGTGGGTTAAATAGTGCGCGAACCGCGTTTCTGAGCGACCGACAAATGCTTGGGCAACTCAGTCTCGAAAGGGAGAGAATTGGTTTACTGAAGTATTAACATTAGTGAAGCGGCTCACTAGTTTTTTGCGGAATTCCGCGTCTGACGCTGACCAAAAACACAACCATCCCGATTCTGGTCAGACATTTAAGCACAACCGAGTTGCATCCCTGTGCCCGCTGCGTGAGAACAACCGAGACGTGGCAATTTCCCAGATATTTTTGTCCTACATCAAATTTTATAGACGATCGCACACTTCTTGAACTATTTGGACAAGCGGCGAAGGCGTAATATTAACTCATTTTATGACACTGAGAAGCCTTTGCCTGTTCCTGTTGCATTATCCAGACCTCTCATAAGCTTACCACTGAACACGAATTTGGAGATGTCAAAACGGCTGCCCAAAATGTGCTGTCGCTGGGAAGAGTGGATGATGAAATTTGTTGTACCTATAATATCGGCGGTGTATGATTGCTATCTTTCAAGGGGCAGGAAACCTCCTCATTCCGTATAGCTGCTGCGTGAAGTAACCTTCCCCCGTTTGAAAACGCTACAACTAAATCCTCCAAAAATCGCAGTCAGCTACATTTTTACGTTACTCCTCGCCCCTGTAGGTTTGAAACTCAACGACGTGACCCTCTAAAGAGGTGCTTCGTTTTTTACGCCGGTGCCTTAAAGCACGTATGTTTTCAATTTTCGAAGGCGTATTCCACACAAGAAACGAGAAAAATTCCTGCCTTCCAAACGACATCACCCTTAAACAATCGCGGGTTTTGGTGCAACGACTGTCATCTGCTTTGGGCGGCGGCACATACTGCGCAACATCCTTGGCACCCCCAACGTCGTGTTCAGCGCTAAACCGATGAGAATTCCAAATGTTGCCACTCGAGCGGTCAACACCTCTTCGGGGTCGAACAGAGCCTACACTAACAATAAATGGCTTGCCGAGGACTCATACTAATAAACTTCGGAAGTCAGCTTTCCTTGTGTCGCAAAATGACAGGGCTGTTTAGCCATAAGGACAGCAGAACTTTTTCCCAATGTACTGGAAAGGCGACGGAGGGGTCCGACTTGCTAGCGTTGTAAGCGCATGCTTACCACATACGCAACAAGTTCGCAGGCACGGACCTGAAATGATTGAGCTAGGAGCTGGACACAACTAAATGGTCCCCATTGGGATTGTACCTCCCCCCACAACGAACACCAAACGGCCCGACCCGGTACTGGAGAGATTGGCAGGATGCTGTCTCCACCCCCTCACTGTCACGTCCAGGAGAAGCAATGGGCCCTAGGAATTCTGAGGATACGGAAGGTTTCGGCGGTGACAAATGTAAGAATTGCACGACTGACAATGGTCCGCTCTTGTCAAAGCCCACCAGCACTATCACGAAAGAATGCGCATTTGCCCTAAACTACCTGCCGTAAGTGACTTGGGGGAATTAAATGAAGACTGAGAAAATACATTCACGTTGTGCAAAGTCGTTGGAGTGAAAATTCCAGAATTTATGGTTGAAAACTCCCTTTCAGCATACATCCCATAAAATACGATGGAGAATGGGCCAAGCCGGATGTACATTTCAAACGGACATGTAACACACCGGAGTGCAAAGTAGACAGGCTACCATCTTACCGACGCGGGGACTAGCCTGGCTAAGGAGAGTCCAAAAAAGACGTGTTTGTGGGGGACTAGCGCAGCAAGCGAGGTGGTGGTTAAAAGCACCAGGCTTGGAAACATTATTGTGAGAGTGGGGGCTCTCCCGACTCATTTGGTACCCATCCATAACTCGTTGTGCCCTCCGAACGCTACTGACCTGCGGAAAAGTGCGTGAACCGGGTCTTTCAATACGATCGTTTTTGCTCGAGCCAAACGGAGCCTCAAGCCATACAACAGTTTCCCAGTCAAGCCTTCCACTGAGCAAAATTATAAATTAAAATTATTAGAAAAAATAAAACGAGGGATTCGTTTCTCCAGGTCTCATGCTATCGATGAGACCAGAGGCATAGTTCAGTAGTTCTCATCTCCTGTGTTAACGGACTTCATAGCTGCTGCTGTTCGCAACTCTCATGTTAAGATTTGGCTTGCCGCTCCGGCTACCCTAGTTTATTAAGAATCGTAATGGCTCAGGACGACGCGTAATGGAGACGAAGGATTGCTATAGGTATAGTTTTAAAGCGATCACTGAATCTTTTACAGGGTCACGTTGGGATTATCTTGATGGTGCGGAAAGCGCCTACCCCACGATTCTCGATTCTGATTGGTTCGCATTCTGCTTGATCAGATCAAGCTTTACCTTTATCCGTAGCGGTTTGCGAATGCTGTGCCCGAGAAACTTCGGGCAGTTTCAAGAGGCCCATGGGCCCGCTGAATTTCATCCGCTGGTGCTACGCCATCGCGACTATTTTTACCTGGGTCTTTGTCGTCGACCAATCGGTGAGATCAGGCGTTGTCCTCCCCCACCGCGGAAAGAAGCTACTATAAAACTATTTTGCGAGGGTGGTAACAAACATGGTCTTACCAATTATCGACGAGTTAGCTTGAACTCAGCCGTCAGTAAAATTATGTCAAAGTGGGTGAACAGACCGCTGCAGGACCATATTGGAACCAACGCTCTGGTAACACCTAATCTACTGTGTGTCTGTGTCTACTAGATCCTGCTGGGACACAAAAATAGGATCATATCAACAGAAAAAAGCATAGGATTGACGCCATACTCACAGTCGTCACCAGAGCATTCGGCAGGGCGCACCACAACATCCCTACGGTGCTCGGGGAAGAAGATTTTCCACCGTCCATAGTACGATGGATAGCCGATATCCTATGGGACCGCCACTGTAGGGTCAAGTGAGAGGATACCTTTCTGAATGGCTACATGCTGGCAGCGGAGTGCTTAAAGAGTCGGTGCTAGCAACAACCCTGCTCAGTGTCCATGTGAGCCGCTATGAAAGAAATCGGGGAAAACTTCGCCATGTCCTCTTAAAGGCCCAATGTTGTATCCTCAGAAAATAAAAAATAAATCGTTCAGCTATGGCACCTTTTCTGCGCCTAGTTACCATGTCACCCGGTGAAAGCACGAGGACTGGGATACTATCAGGTTGCCCAAGCCTAGACAAGGGAAGTCGAGATGCAGATGTCGGGTTCGAACCACGGAACTTCCGGTCAGTAAATTCGTGCTCTAACCATTGAGCTATTGTCACAGACGAAAAACAGAATACGCTGGGCAGCGAATTGCCGATAAACGCAACTGTCCATGAACAGAAACTACGAAATACTTTATTTGACTGGTACCATGAGGGGCCGAGGGTTGTCAAATGGGCATCATTACGGTAGCCTGGGTGTTGGCTAAAATGTCGAAGGCTACAGGATTTCCCACGACCAAATCCCATGTGGACCAAGGAGGCTGTTTTGATGTATTTGGCGACGTTCATTCTGCCGATCCTGGAGTATGGTTCACCGGCTTAATCCCCATGTACGAAGGTTGAGAATTTACAACTATAACGTGTGCAGGGAACAGAGGCGGGAGTAATTCTAGGATTAAGGGTTTTCGTTTACATTGACAGCTGCCTTGAGCTCGGCTTATTCGCCCTGGAACACCGCTTCACCCGCTTAGATATTATCCTTCTTTATCGAGTCTGAGAGACCAGAAACTCCCGGCTCTTTAACCAGGTGAAGACGACGGCCATCTGCGAAGCATAGGCTGCGGCGGGGTCCTGCCTCTTCCAAACCAGTAAATTTGTTACAGCAATGGCCCAGGCTTTTTAGCGCTTGCGTTGCGCGTGTTTGTGGAACAGCCCCCTGACCTAGAAGTGCGAACCTGAACCAGCAGTGATCCACCCTAGA
>SJOL01013138.1:8866-20673 GCA_004794785.1 Opisthorchis felineus | reverse complement strand
CTGTAGCGACTAGAACTTTTAGAAAACCGTTTTCCCGCGTAACAGTCATGCCAGCCAAAGTAAACAAGAGAGCCAAGTTGGTGCCAAGCATAGACAACGACAAGCAACCAATTAGGGGTCGACTCGAACCACACACCACTTGCAGACTAGTTGTCAGTTGGACCCTAATCATTCTCCGGCGTTTTAGACTATTCTGGAAAGATAACATGAAGTAAACAACATACCCATCCACAATTTGAGTTCACTTTTCGTGTCTGCTCCGATCGTTGGTGCCCTGAGAGCCGAAGCAAGCGCATTGATAATGTCAATCCAATGGCCGTTCGGATAATCGTGAGAAGGGGCGCAAACGACGAATCCAGTGTGATAGTTCCCATGTAGGTACGTACCGTGGAATGTTGCGGATTAGATCCAGTGACATCAATTCCGGACGACAACTGAGGGAGATATCTCGGGACGGGGACTCCTAATCCGGCCCAAAACCCCTGGTGTTCTTCCATGGGCCATTGACTCGGTCCTGTATACATGGGATCTTGATAGGCTACCTCCTTCAAAATATACCAAAAAACCTGAGGGGACGAACAAGAAACTGATAGGTGATTTCAGCTGAAGGCCTAATGCTCGTAGGTTGATTGCAAACAGGATATGGAAGCACTGAAGTCGCACAGCCTGTTACCGAATTTTTGTGACACAGTCACTGGAAACATTCAAACATGAGCATGACACCGAAGGTTTCGGAGTAGTGCCGGAAGGGTGAAAGCAAAGTCATACCGTTCGAAAACCCAAAACTAAGTTCTGATGCGCCTGTTGTGGCGAGAAACAAGAGAGTGAACGGCAGTTAACCATAACAAAGTGAGATGGTATGCCGGGTAGCTTGCTTACGCAAAACGGAAAATTTAACGAGTGATTTGTTGTTTCAGAACACTGGATACAAGCAATCTTTTTGGAAATCAGACTGTTGATAAAAAGGGATTCACCGGATAAAAAACGCGGTGTTAGTACCTATCAAATCTGGGGTCGTTGTGTATCTGTAATAGTACACAGTACAAATTGACAGGCGAACCGGGCCAGTAAGAACTGCAATTGTATAAGACATTCAACGCCAAGCATGCGAGTGCGATCAACTGTGGGTGCAAAACGATTGTTTGAGAGCTCTTTACTTCCCTAAATACAAGTCATAACTGGTTGGGCAAGACCAGGTGATGCTGCAGACACGACCTGTGAAAAAATTCACAGGGAACTTCATGTGTTTGTGAACAAGATATCCAAGCTCAATCAGTCCTCAAGTAGGTAGTCGGAGTAGAGCAACAGATGGATAAACTGATATCTCAAGTCATCAGTTGATGAGACTCACCCACTCGAAACTACTCGGTACTCCAGTTAGTACGATAGCCTAACCACTCGTTTTCAAAGCAAAGAATCATGGCATCAGTGGTAGGTGTGAACAGTGAGGAACTGTCCAACATGCTCAAACTGACGGTGGCTTGACCTGGCTGGGAAATTATGATTAAAGGGCGCGTGCAGAAAAACTAATCCGTTGCCATTAGGGTGTCCGTCAACATACACTTACTACGCCCTTGAAACTCTACAACTGGGGGAATCCAGTCAAGTGAACAGGGGTCCAAACACTTGACCAGCATCAAAACTGCGTTTTAATCTTGGAGATTGACCACTGATGAGTCCCACTGTAAGTGAAGCCCGAGTGATGCTTCTTGAGTGTAGACGTGTGGACATCAGCCGGAAACCGTTCTTGGACTTCAGAGAACATTAGGGAGCGAGATGGCTCAGTGGTTAAGGCGTGAACTTCCTGATTGGAGAGTCCGTGGCTAAAGCCCAACCTCTGCATCTCGACTGTTCCCGCATTGGCTAGGGAAGCCTAGCAGTATCCCAGTCTTCGTGCCTTCCGGGCCTCAGCAATCCACGTATCGAACTCCGACCGTTTCGACTTTTGACACCCTGTCGAAGTTAGCAAGCTGGAAACAGGAATGACCATTATGCGAGGAAATGGATCACAAGCCCAACAAGTAACCATGACACCACTCATTCCAGACCATTGCCTGGAACACCCTAGAGTTGTTACCTTGACGTTCCTGCACACACGCCAACGTCAGGGCAGTCTAATGAAAAGCTGAAAATAACTTAGTCGAAGCAAACCGGTTTGGAGACGAAACACAATGCAAACCGCGGGAGTGTTAATTTATGTGCTGTCAAGTCTTTTCGGAATCCACCCAAAAATTAAAAAAAACGATGTATGAAACGGGCAGCTCATCATTTGAAGGGTGAACTGAGCACTCTGGATGGCGTCTAGAACACCGTGGGATGCACACTTTGTCCCCCTACCTTGCAAGTTAGACTTGCAAATCCAGAGACATCTTGAAAAACATCGAACGGCACGTCACTTGCGCACATTTAGAGATCGACACGAAAACGCCTTGCTGTGCCATTCGCGAAGCTGAACCAATATTCCCCAGGAGCAAACTGACTTGGCTAAAGTGCGAAATTGTCAGGTGCAGTACAGCTAGACCGATGTAGACATTTATAGATCCAGTACAAAAATAAAAAACAATGAAGAATAGAACGCACCTCTGGGAAGTAATTAATAGGTTTACCCACCTGTATCACCAAAATACCGTTGATAAGACGGTTCCAAGATAGCAATCGGCCAAAGCGGAAAATTGATAAAGATAATGCGAGACGTCGATTAGTCGGTGGCGAGTTTGTAGGGGTTGTGGGGCAGCATGGTTGTCGGAGCTCTTGGTGTGGTCGGTGGCCACGCACCGATGAGCCTGTCAACTCGGATGCGTGAATTATTAACAGACGAAGCATAGCAAATTGATTGAGCAGCGCCAAAAGTTCAGCAATTTGACTGTACAGACCATCAGCTCCAGATACCGGATGGAGAGATTTCAAACTATGTGATCCTGATTGTGCCAAGCTTAAGAGGGAATGTGGTGGAGGAGGAGCGATTATTGTTGATGAAACTTATAGATATGCAATAAGAGTACTAAGTGAGTGGGTGGTACAATAAAATCTATATCTCACTGCCTGTGTTAAAATTGGGGGGGGGGGGGGGGGGGGGGGGGGGGGCGAAGGGCGATACACAGCGGTGGACAGCATCACGTCCGTACGGTTCTATCGATTCGGAATTGTCTGGATCACTGATCAACTGAACGACTGACGACAAACAAAAGCGGTCGTGCACTGAGACCAAACAGTTGTTCAGTGGACATGATTCAGGATACGATTAGGTACCAAACAAGCATAAATAACTCATCAGAAAAAAACACCAGATAAGAGGACGAGTCCAACTCGTAGGACACTCCAGCAAATAGGAGAAAAGATTCAGTGGTCCTGAGTATGCAAGATCGTCTGTTTTAAAGGAACTTTTATTTCCGATTCACACGGTTCCGAGCTCCATATAACTAAGTTGTTAAGGTGCCAATCTACCGGTCGGAAGGTCCAAGGTATGAACCTAACGTTGGGTTCCCGATTGCCCCAGTCTGAGTTTGGGCAACCTGATTTCCTTCCGGTTGCATGGAAGCTATGCAACGGAAGGGTGCCAAAGCTGAGCGACTGTTACGTTATTATGGTTCATCTCACATTTCTCGTTTTTAAACCGGCAAATGTGGCTGTAATGTAACTGTTCGAACAGTCTGTCATTCGACCGCCAAAACATTAGCTTTAGGACTCCTGGTTTATGTATGCTGAAAGTATGTGTTGTGTCGCATGAGTGGCTAACCTGGGTATTTGTGTACGATCGCTTGCTTTGGTGGTTGAACACTGTTCGATGAGTTTCGCAACTGACTTGCAAACGTTTCCTCATCATTCTAGGGGACATCAACAGTGCTCGGCTGGGTGGGTAATTCCTCTCTTCTTACTTGTGATTATATAGTTTGTGAAGCTTTCTATTGAGTTCTAACGTGACTGACTGTCATTCGGAGTCTCGTCCGATTGAGAGCTGTGTCGCATCGTGGTCTGTCTTTCTTGTCTTCGACTGGTAAACTAAATACTATCCTTTTAGTTCAGTATCCTGTCTTGATCGGTCCGCTTGTGATCCGAATTGCATTGTGGTCTGTCTTCCTATTTGTTTGGCTGGCGGACATTTCAGCTTCGATTGTTTTTTTTTAACTTTCACTCTGGTTGGTCCATTACTCAGTTACGGGTTCTCTTCGGGGCCTGATTGACTGACTTTCACGGCGTTTTTCCGAAGAGCCTCTATTACTCTGGCCTGTTTGATTCCCGGGGCTGCTAGTCCTTTTTGAGTCGCACATCTCGGTCCAATTAATCTCTACTTTGAATCTGGGAGTTTTTTCCGTTCTAGTTCTATTGGTTCTATTGGTTCGGCTCGCAATCAGATGGTTCTAGAGCACTTTCGTCCTTTGGGTCGGCCTTTGTATACCTGTTTATTGGTCTATGGGTGGTATACCACGCCTCCATAATTTTCCATTAATTCTTGGCCTATTGTGTTCCAGATCAATTCGCATTCTGCACATGTACACAGACGGGCGAGAGTTGATTAGGTGTTCTTGCAGCAAGTATGTGCTGATAGCTTCTTCCTCGTTTGTCACAACCCTAGAACCGAATTTACCAAATAACATTGGTCATCAACATTATATTAAGTTTTTCATACGGTTTCGATGGTACTTTTCGCAGTGTGTTTGTAAGTCTGTAGGCCACCCATATGCCTGCAGTGATCTCGGAAATGTTTGTGATGCGCGGAAGTGTAACTCCTTTATCATGTCCCTGAGTTAGAGTTGGTTGAGTTGCATTTTCGGACATCTCTAAATGAAGTTACTCGGACAACGGTTTCTCTGGGAGACTTTGTATAAGCTTCCCACTTCTTTTATCTTGAAGTGTTTCGACTTGGTAGAACAATGCCCGAATGCAACTCTGTTTGCGACAGTTTGAATGGTTGCTGTAGTAGTTCAGTAGTTGATTCATGTGCGCGGTCCTTCTATGAACCTACGTTTGCATTAGTAAATTTGGCAATACAGTGGTAGGAATATCTAAAAATGCCAGTTTGCTGTTTTCTTCCACGGGGAAATTGACGTCGACGAAAACATCTTATTGATTGGATAGCTCGTTGAAGCTTACTCGGGAGAGATGGCTCAGTGGTTGGAGCGCGAATTTACTAACCAGAAGGTTCGTGGTTCGAACCCGACCTCTGCATCCCGACTTCCCCTGTCTAGGCTTGGACAGCCTGGCAGTATCCCAGCCCTCGTGCTTCCTACAGGTGGCATGGCAGTTAAGCACCGAAAGAGTGCTATAGCTGAATGACTGAAGCTTACTCTTTCTAGTTATGATCAAAGTGTCGTTTAAGTACCAGACCTATAGTTTGGGATTAATATCCGGCAGTACGATCCTTTCCAGTTCTTGCATTGCAACCTCGGTGACAAACAGTGAAATTGGAGAATCCACTGGCGCCCTTCTCAACTGTTCGTGGTCAATCAAAGGTTGAGCAGTTAACGGATGTATTCTTTTCCCAAGTATCCGTTGGTAAGTTCAGGAGTATCCAATAGCTCAGTGGCCGCTGTCATAGCAGAACATGGGTCCATAGATATGAAGAGTGAGCTCGCATTTAATAAGACCAGTAGTTCGTCCTCTTCTATAGCCCCATCTTTCAGTTTGTCAAAGAATTGCTGCGCACTGTTTATTGAATCTTACGATCAACTGAGGAGATAAATGCCATTTCTCCACGGTTCCTTTGAAAGGTTGTACGTTAACGTGCCTGGAATCGACATGCTTGTGTGTCCGTTCTTCGTTCAATCGGCAGGTCATCCATGCAGTCTTGATGGATCTATGATGTCATACCTGAGTGGGCTTTTGTTTACTGCCGTTGCACGTGACTCAAAACATCAAAAGAACATACGCACGGTGATGAAATGGAGGACTGTAAACCCCTGAAATTAGAAAGGATGGCAGACTGTGCTAATAAACAATTTCGTAATATCATTATACCCTGTTATCTTTTACTGACTAATTTTATCTGACTTGAATCTAGCAGATGAGAATTGCGGTGGTGATCAGTTGCTGTCCATTACTACAAACTTACAGGAAAATTCCTGCCGAAAGAAGTGACCAACGAATTTCAACAGTGACATTTAACTGGTGGGCAGAAACGAGGTGAAACTCGAAGACAATGAAGCTTAGGTTTCAAATACCGGACGTCGCAAAACAATTGATTGCCTCACACGTAGTGTCGCATCAAATGATCACAGACAGGTAAACAAATCGTAACCACGACAAACTTACCGCGACAATTCCATCCAACAGAACAACACAGAAGCGAACTGAATGCATAGCAATGTGGTCAGAAGATAAAGTCGTTTTTCAGCACCATCGGCGCGTGAGACGAACGATCTCGCTTCATTCGAGGTGATAGCACTTTCATTGTCCAGAACTCCACCGCAGCATGGAGCACAGCAAATCTGACCAGTTCGTTCGATATTTTTCAGTTCGCATCCAGCGGTCACTGAAACGATTCGGCCGTGGTTGATGAGTCGTTGACCAGATTCCATTAGTCCCTCACAACTGGCAGCACAACACATGACCAAACGGACGAAGTAGAAGGCACATGCAACGGCCAGTGCGTAAAAAACCAGTAGACCAAATAAGTGTATCCGTAAGCCGACTAGACTCCCACTTAAGGGTTCTTGATTCGGATTCAAAATAGTTATAACTGCGTTGAGATTTCCTCTAGACAACGAACACGATACACCTTGAATGGAAGAAACAAAGGCAGTGTTTTGTAAATAAGTTATGTAAGCGTTCAAGTGCTGACATATGTCATCGAGTTATCAGTGTTCAACACTAGACAGCCGGAGAATTGGGATGCTTATTTTCAAAACACCGTGAAAGTCGGGCATGCAATATCAGCGAGATGCTCTCCTTTATGGTGGGACAGTACTCACCCAGCCATGGTGTCACCATTAGACCCATGTGACAGTTTTTACGATACCCGGTTGCCAACAGAAAATCCACCAGCACTAGAACACTGTTGGCACATGTTTGACAGCTGCCGCCATAGTTAACGCCATCACGTTACCACGAGGGAGGACTGGCGCTGTGACTACTTCCAAGTAATGATTACAGAATGCAGTTCCATACCACATTAATGCATTGAATGCTGTCTTATCGGACGAAGCCCAGTTTACCGGAACGACAACAGAGTGATTAAACGGGACCTACAAAGACTCAACTGCCCAACTGCTTCAAAAAGTTAAAAAAATCAGGTCACAATTAGGGTTCGGAATACGAGAACCTTAAGCTAACTGGTACTCATGCACCGCATCCTTACGGCCTGCTGAAAATCCTCCAGGATGAAATCCCCATTCGGTATATCTTACATATGAATGATTCGCCTCACTATGCCATCACCAAAGGGTCCACTGATTAATTCATGTCAACAGGAAATTAACGGTGTACAGTTAGCACGATACGTGAATCTTAGATAAGCGACATCATTATGGGCTTTTTGAAGCATGTGCCCCAAGCACCAAAGTTTGTACCCTGTTTATAAATGTAGTGCTTCTAGAGATTGACTCACTGTATTTACTATAACGTACGTAAATCTATCAAGAGCATTGTTATTTCAGTGCCGGGTTTGCAAGAACTGTTCCCAGAATGCAATTTCAGTGTACAATCCGGTTCAACAATACACTTTATGGGCAAAAAGACGGCACAAACCTGGGTGCGACAGTTCGCCCCCTATTAGCAGATGTTCTTATAATTAAACTCGAACAAGCGGTGTTAAAAAACAGTAACTGAATGCCTTTATATTTAGCTTAAACGGATGACGCGTTTGTGATACTTCAAGGTACTGAAAAATTTTAACCGGGCTCAACCAGAGATTAGTTTCACCCGGGAGCAAAGACCGATGGCTCACTCCATTTCACTGGCGTCGATTTGATACACCTATGATAAATCGGCGTTGTCCGGACAACATAACTATCAGTTTCATGGATTTAAACTAAACGAAATGTGGTTAGCTGCTTGGCGTACAAAGCCCGGAAAATGCGCTCTGTAGAAACCATGAATAGAGCACTCAAACGCATAAAAATAGGGTTGTAGGGAGAATTAGTTACTGGCGAGTGTCATCCGGAAACCTCTGACTGAGAAAAATTCGCCCAAAGGAGCAACCTTGATAGTAGCCAAAACAACTGCAAATTCAACTATCATTCAAGAGAGATACCACAACGGACGAGTGCTAACTAGGTCAGTTAACAATGCTTTTAACACTACGGTTCTTAATGTTTTCATCACTAACATACACCTGGTCAGGCTTAACCCCAAAGCCGGCTCGCTCATCCACAGTCATCTGCTTATCCACTCGAGACAGGTGTGCAGGTTATGTTGGTTACACGACTCCACGGCTTGAATAGAACTGCAGGGATTCTAGTTGACCAGAGATAAGGAAAAACATCGACGGCACAACCGACTCACCTAAAAACTGTTTACCTGAATAATTCAGGCACACCGTTTGATGCTGTTTATACTGTGCCTGCACACAACTCCAAGGTCATAGGACGGTGTTTACTGGCTGCGTCTGAGGAAGTCGCCATCAATCCGTTTACAATTTGTTTACAAAAACTGCGTTCAAGATATTCCGCTGGATAAAGTAAAGCACCCGGTGGAACCAAATTAATGTGCAAATCAGAGTGTCTGACGGACTCCGACCAATTTGGGTTTAAGTAAGATATAAGGTTGACTGATGAGCCCAAAGAAGGGCGAAATCGGTCGTGGGCTCTCCAAGAGTTTCCAGCAACCTTGTGTGTAGTTCGCAACATCTAAATTACGACCTAACTGGCCCGAACCATCACATCCTATGCAACAGTCTCAGCATAACCAGCCTCCTTCCTGGATCTCTTACATTCACAAGGGGTTGACAAAGATAGTATGAATTTCCTAGCATCCTGCTGAAACGTTTCAACACCTCAAGCTTTGTCGCACTTTATGATTGTACGAACCTTCTGATATCCAATTTAAGGCATTTCTTTGCTTTAGTAAAATAACTGAGATTATTTAATTACCCGCATTCAAACCCTATTTTATATTCGAAGCAGTTAAAGAAAGCACATTAGGGCTGAAATGCATGACGAGGAAGGAGTGTCGTTCACTTCTCGCTACGATACAATTTCATCATATATGCCTGTTCGTATTTAGTATATTCTTTCACGCGGTTGTTGCGCACCGTTCTGAGCCCCTGCATATTGCAGAAATGAAGTTCCTACCGAACAGCCAGACAACAAAGAGCATGCACTCAGATCGGGCGGCGACTGAACTAAACCATTTCGATAGTTATAATACCACCAAAAATGGTTGCTTTCGGTTCACCAACAGCTGAGGACGAAAATCTACAAAATCTATAATTCTGTCCCATCTGATTCTCAATCTTTCGACTGTGCGCGGCCTGAATACATTTGAAAAATAGGGTCGGCCAATGTACGGTCTCTGCGTTCACTTTTCTGTGGGATCCTGATCTCCTCGGGAAAAGCGTTGTGAAAGTAGTGCGTGAAAAGCAGGGTGACCATATAAAAGTGCCGCATAGTCTCATTGAGAGGCGAATTGGACAATCGACTAGTCGAACCCGCACAGCAAACGTTTAGGGCTTCGGTTTTCGCCCAGAGCATTCATCATAATACAGTTGGATTCCCGATCAACGGGAATACGCACACTATCGACCAATTGCTGCTTTGATACAGTAACCCAATTGACTCGGTGTCACCAGAGAGCAACCAGCTTTCCATGAATTCCTGAGCCTGATTTGGAGACAGGATGTTGATGTCAGGAGTGCATATTCCTTTTTTAAGTTGAACTTTGAACCACGAACTTCCGAATCATCCCAACTGATATGCCAACGGGGTCTGAATATTCAGGTCCGAGACGGTACGGTGCATGTTTAACCCGGTGGAGGATAGCAAACATATTATAAAATGTGGGCGTCCCATCATTATAAGTTGTTGGATACACAATGCATCTTATCCAAGCTCATTTGATATGATAAATCGTGAGGGTAGAAGAACCGAAACCGTGGGATGTTTTTAAACAATTAAGCAAGCACGTGTGCTTCTAAAACTTTCAAAGCAGGCCACATTGTACGTGCATCATGCCTAATACAAAGTCCATACGAACATGAGTTGCATGTGAGTGGAGTCCCTCCGCGGATATGATAGCCTCACTAAGTGTTGGTAGCAACCGTTCAGCGTTCTTCGGTTGATCATTAGAGTACTGTCATTAATGTCCTCCACCAACCCGAGAAATATGATCGTCTTGAGAAAATGCGAACATACACCAAGACTTGTCTTACACAAGGTACCATAGTTATCACATACTTGTGCCATCCACCGTAAATTCGTGGACTCCCGCTTTTATTGAAGAGGATTGCAGTACCTGCGCTAGTGAGAACACAACCCAGTTAAACCTTCAGGTCATTCCTCCACGCAGTTTACTCCCGAACCATCAAATCCAGATTTATTTAGCACACACAAACTGAAACACTTGCCTTATTTTAAAGAAATTCATGTGATTCACTGTATTACCCTGATCTCATAATGTTCAGCGCATCGGCTCCGTTTTGTGTAGATTAAAATTAGCCGCTCGCCGTGAACAGGGAGAAGCAAAGAAAGGGAGGGCAAATTTACATTCCTCTGGGGGCCTTTCTCTTTGCAAGAACAGTAATGAGGTTGAAAAGTGCATGCAGGGTGCTCACTTTTGCAGGTGCAGCTATCTGCATAGACCAGAAAAGTTGGAAAGTGGCCACTGAACGAACCGACTGTGAATTTCCCTTGTCCCTGGGCAAGAGAAACTATGGCAATATTAAATTATACTGAGAAACAGAACCATACCATTAAATATGGACATCTGGTAGAAATTGGCACATTCAACCTCGCTGTCGGACCGTAGCATGTGCTGCGTTCCCACGGCGAACAAATATAATCGGGCGGACGGATCTGAATGGCCCTGAAGCACCTTAAATGAAAGCGAGTTTGATGCACCACCTAAAACTAGATCTGAGGTGTGACAATTCAGACTTACTAGTGAAAGTAAAATATGCAAGAAGTTGTCCGTTATGACGCTGGGAAAGCGCGGGGGATAATTGAACAGAAAACGTCATGCCATGGGTTCCCTTTCCGACCGACACAAGAAAGACGAACAGATTGACAATGAACCACTCCATTCCCACCTAAAGTGAGTGGGGATATGAAGAACAACCGTTTGTTCCGAAATGGCAGGTCATTCGTGATCGTAGTTTGTTTGTGCTGCGAACACATAGAATCAGTTATTAGTCAGGGAAACAACTGACAAGTAAAAATCCATCAAAAAGTTAAGGTTACCTACAATTCAAACGGAGGCTGTTGGGACTTGAAACGCTGAATGAAGCGTAGCCTTCGTACACGAGAGTAAAAAAAACAAAGAACTGGGTCGCACAGCAACTCGGAGCATATGTACAACATGTTGGCGTAGGATGACGCACGTGGAGTGAGTACAAGTGCATCCGTGAAGACTCGGGAAGGCTTATCCAAGTAATGAGGTAAAATTCGATATCGAAAATCATGAGGGTTTAGTGCGAAGTCTGCTGTGTGAACAGATGAACTGAACCGACGAATGGAGAAGGAATGAGACAACCAGAAAAGCACTGGTAAGTTCGGAAGCAAATTTGGTATAGAAATGGCAGGTGTCTGCGTAGCAGGCAGTGTTTTGGGTGGATTGAAAGGGCAAAGGGTAGCTGTATTTAGAGAAACCATGATGATCGTTACATAATTGAAGTGAAGTCGTGTAGGTAAACTACAGGACGCATGGGTGAGAGACCA
>SJOL01013131.1:0-43133 GCA_004794785.1 Opisthorchis felineus | reverse complement strand
ACTAGGGAACTACTTGCCTCTAGCTAAACTCCGTCAACAGCGCTCACTCTGATTGTGGGTGAAGTCGTCACTAGTGGCCCCGAGCGCCAGATCTATAAATCCGACAGCACTTTGCCGATAGATCAAGTTGGACACACTGATTGCGGACGAAGTTACTAGGGACGCAAAACAGAAGCCATTGCTGTCGGATAAGCCAAATCAAAGGGGCTGCTTGATTCGCGGTGTGGCCATCAACGAAACTGACTCTCTTATAAGTGCTACCAAATTGATGCCTACCCGTGGTTTGGTCTAACGTCCAAGCCATTCGACCTTGTCTCACCAAGATACCTTGACGGCCAACTCGGTCAATCCAGTCCAAAAAACAAACGAAGGCGTCTTCTTTGCATGGCTTCAAAAACGATAGAACCAGGAGCCTTAACCATGCACTCTACGCAATGCGAATGGCATCCATTGGGACTTTCGTCCACGGGATGTCGGGGCAATCCGGACTTTGAGATGGGAAAAGCAGACGACCAACAGATGTTAAAAGCACCCAGACAGGTGACAGAGATGTGCACCACCGTGGCCCTTTCTGATTCTTGGAATCACGGTTGGCGACCTATGTAGGAAAAAGTTTCCTTTTGTTGCGACCAAAGCAAAGGCACTTGTCGCAGCTAGTGAGGTGCGTGGTTTTTTTAACGATAGCCAGTACACTGTCTATTGGGAGCACGGAAAGATTTTATCTTCACTTGTGTGCTGCCTTCTTGCTAATGCCATGAGATGAATTAGTTGGTTTTTGCGCGGTGCGAGTACGCACTATAATAACTGGCCAGTGTTTCGGAGTTTTGGCACAAATTCAGCGGAGTGAGACAGTCTTTTGGGCGCAGGTAACATGAGGGAGAAACAGTGGAAATGTGTTGAACTGGGGGCAAGCCATTAGACTGCGTATGGCTGTCGGAGTTCCGTCATCGCGACGTCACTTGTTGAGGTTGTCAGGAATGGTCAAGTGAATGTAACAAATGAGGACCAGCATGGATCAAGGATATTCTTAAGACTATTGAGGACGCAGGGTGGTGCTTTTCTACCACTAGGCTGCGGCTTACAATAGCAGGCAGCCAAGAGTGGTTACAGTTTTTAACCACCGTAGTGAGGCAACACTGCCCTATTTCAAAAACCATAATCGACGTTCTCGTGGAGGTAGTAGAAACTGGCAGTATGTGGTCAGTGCAAACCGGTCTGGCCATATGCGAAAATGAGGAAAGTTCATTAGCCAAATGTTGCTCCATAGCTAGTTATGTAGTCGTCCATTAAGCTGGGTAGGAAGGGCAGACGTCTGAATTGACAGCTCCCGAAAGTGTCGCTGGAGTGTACACGCTTTCGAAACTACCTCGTTGTACAGCGTGGTTGGCTTGCAGATATCTGGAGAGTGGGATTATCATGCATTTGAGCGTGCTAGGGCAGAAACGGGAGTTAGGAAACTATCACAGACAATTTTTGGAACGGTTCAGTAACTCATTCGGAAAGTGGGTTAGAGAGCTGCACGTAAATTCAAGTTACCAGTTAGGGGCAAAGGTAAGCAGTAGCATGCTGACTGAGGATACGGATGGCTTTTTGATATTACGTGCTGAGCGGAAATAGGTGCCGACTAATCCTGGGAGTTGGGTGACTTTAGATGAATTAATGGTTCAAAGTATGCAGGGTCGAGCGACCAGAGAAAAACATGAGGTGTCTGGTCATGTCGCACGTTTGGAAGGTGGGTGACCTCAACATGGGGCCGTTAAAACCTAGAAGAAATGGTGAAGGCCTTGCGAAATAAATTGCATCAGGGGCCTCAGGCCGCGTGCATTTTCTTACTTACGCATGATACAGCATTTTTACTCCGCTATAATAGACGTTTTAGATTCACAAAATGATTTCCTGGGATACATACTACAATCGTGTAAAGCTTAAGCCAGCTTCACATGCTTCGGATAAAAGCTTCTTTCTCTTCTATTTTCTGTGAAGGTAGCTGAAATAATTGATAGATGCAATAATAAGCCAACTGTTCTAACTAAGAAGTTGTTAAAAGCACCCGCGGTGTGTTTGGCACTATGGGAATTCAAGGAGAGAAGCGGTGGCATATGAAGTAGGGTTAACTGGGCTTGCGTTCATGGTCGATTGAAATGTACTTAACACTGTTGGTGGACGAGTGAATAAAGAAGGAAAAGGTATGAACCAGCGGCACATTGTGAATTATGAGGCTGAGCATACAGTTAAGAGATCCCTTGGGAGGAAGACATGCAGTTGAATGGAGAGTTGTCAACCGTGCAGTCTTTAGTATCATTGGAGCCATAGGTGCGTGGGATGCAGTGTCACAGTTGCTTGGCTTGGTGGCATTTTAGGCGTTCGGCTTTAAGGACGAACAAACAGAATTACCGTCCAACTGTGATGACCTTCTTGCCCACGCCAGCTCCTCCTATTCAAAATGTGTCCTACGTTCTACGGATGCGTGCCAATGACAAAATCCAACGCAACGCATCAGAACTCAGACTCATCTTAGAGACAATTGAAGCTAGAGACGCAGTTTTCTTCTGTCTTTATGAAACGGTGTAGGATGACTAGATGGAATGGTGGAAGGGTGAATAGAATAGGTGTGATTGTGCTATCAGCCTGGGCATGGCAGTACCGTTTCACCACTGCACTGACAGTTTGGTTTCTGACAAAACATAACAGGCGCAATCGTCGAGGAAAATGGAAAAGGAATGCGCATTTCCGCGGTCAGCGGACTTTGAACCGGCCAAAAGCAGGATCAGGCCTATTCTGAACCAAAGGTAATCTTTATCCCATGTGGGACTCATGCGGATAGAAGGTGGAGACCAGGCGGATAAAGTATCCGGTCGAAGGGAAAGCCGGGCCACTAAAACATCTCAGTCAGATTTAGCATGGAGACGCTAGAACAGGCACGTCGTTCAGAGCGTGTGCACGGCGGCAAATGATTCTGGCAAGGTAATTCCACGTATGCAATGAACGTAAAGCACCCAATCTCGCTGACCAAAAACCACCAAGTCCCAATCCTGGACAGTTACTTACCTCTGTCAGGCATGAGACCTTCGGTCTCCATGCGCTTCCTGGCTCTCACTTAGTAATAAACAATCATCGGTGCCTGTCTCCCGCCTTGCTCCTTACCTTCGGTATTCAGTTGTCTACGGCCCAGCTTGGTCCCTGCCACTCACTTATCCCCTACCAACTCAGTCTATAGCTCTTAACCTTATGGAGATCCGGTCATCGACACCGTTGTCACACACCACCCTGGTCTCGAAGTGATCTGTACCCCTGCTTTTCTGCGTTCTTACCTTCCAAATGCTTTGAACCAATCCTAGGTCCGCTCATATGACACCGCAACCGCCTACGACCCATACCGTTTTTAACGTTTTCCCGGTTAAATGGACCAAGTTAACAAAACGACAGGGTAGTTCAACAATAAAATGCACTTGATCAAACCATGCATCATTTTGATGGCCCCCGAGGTTACGCTGAACGTTTGTCCTTGTTTTATTTATCTCCATCAATTATCGTCACCCACTGTTTGTTTGCGGCCCACGCCCAAGCCATGCAACCACAGGTAATTGGTTATTTGTCTAACCAACTGCCCCATCCACTTACCAGTGAACGTGATCTATTATTTCCCTACCCCACTGTGAGCATTTCGCCCTCTGCCAGCTCTGGATTTTCAGTCCTCGCGAACCCCAAAGCGCTGCCCAGTAAATATGGATCGTGGCGTCTCCCGATTCAGGCTCTGACGTTCTATCTTCGCAGATGATACCATAAACACCCAACCCGGTTTTGCCGTAGAAACCGACGGTCTCTTCTTGACGTGCTCGCCAATATAAGTCTTCACATGGATACTGCCAAGCAGCATGGCGATGACGTACTAATGGCGTACTAATGAGAGCTGATCAGCCGCTGCAAACCTCTCATAAAATCGATAGCCCACTATCCCGTCCGCCAATGCTGAAGGCACCTGGAAGCAGGTGTCTTCCCGGCTGAATTCAGTTACCTTACCTCTGAAAAGAGTATGGAGCCCCAATATCGGGGTGCGGCGGGAAGCTAATTCCCGCACTGTTATGGGTTTCAGGCTGTCACGATAGCAGCCTCCCAGGTGACCCAGCGCAACGTGCTTCTTGGACAGGAGGCGAGTATTACTGGTTAGAAACGCCCGAACTCCATACCAATTTGGTTATGCCTGCAATTAACCCCGGCACCAACTGCTTTGATGAAAAGCAGACCCTTTGGCCTACAGAGTGAAGCCATAATTCTTTCAAAGACGCGTGGTTTACCCAAGCAGGTTTACCCAAGTGGTTTAGTTTTTGTAGGCTTGTGTCAAATCTTAGCGTCCCCTGGTTGAGCATCTCGGGCGCCCGTAGGAATCGACATTTCCACTTCCGAGTACCATATGACTCGTTTGCTATAGCCAGACAAAAGTTCCTGGTACTCCGCCTCGAAAACCCATGAGTGGTGTTCCCTTGCCGTTACATTCATGTGCCAGACCTGCAAGATCCGGGAAGCCAAGGACCCCGCAGAACGATTGTGCCTACCAGTTTATACGCACTAGGCAATAAGAACAGACGGACGAGGACAGTATATGATGCACTGAGTAGTGTAAGGAACTGGTTCTATAGACAAACGGGCTAATAAGCATCGGGAATTAGGCATAACGTGCAATCAATAATAGCGCAATCAACAGGAGCAGTGAGGAAGCAGGGCTTTCTGGGAGCAACAGCAAGTAAGCACCAAACGGTGTACAAACGTACATATACAGGCGGTCAGTCAATGTCAATTGGCCGTATGGAGAGATAACGGCTCAGAAGACAATCAATAAGTTCGGAAGGTGAGGAACTACCTCCGGCTGATGGTGAGAAGCGGCAGCTCGTGTCACGTGACAAATCGGATTGCACGCTCAGGTCCGTTTAAACCAAATCTCAACAAAAGTTATCTGACAGATGCGGTATATAGGTAATACAAAAAATAGGGTCTCCCGAGGCGTCCAGCTGGTGTAGCGGATAACACTTTCGCCTACCATTCGAGGAGCTCTGATTTCAATCCCTGGTCGGTCCGTTTTTCCGTCAGAGCGGTCGCTCGAAAACAGGTAGAACTGAAACGGACTTGCAAGCAAAGACGGAGGGGCAACAAATTAATGACATAAGTAACTAGAGAATAAGCAGACCTTAAGTGGGTGCGAAACCGGGAAAACGGGCATCAAGGAAACAAAACGGCGTTTTAATAAACGGGCGTAAATCACGCTACTCATGAGTAGTCAGAACACAAAATAAAAAACAGCTGGTCACCGTTGGTTCAAAGGAGGAATCAATAAAGCCCTTTTTCACTCGTCCACACTGTCGTCAGTTCTTTCTTACTCTGGAGGCGAGCCAAAGCCTCCTAGTACCATGATGACACCCTCGCCGCCTTTGCGGTCGTCCTCCCTGGCCTCCCTTGAAATCAGCTAAGGAATGTCATCAGCAAGTTCCGTTGGGCAGTTCTAGATTCAAGCGGGCTCTGGCACCATTCACGGCGCGATCGGACCTCATCTCACTTCCTCCTAAAAAAATGTATAACCTGCCCTGCTCTGATATCACCTTTGGGGCACCTCCGCTGGTTTTTCACAACCCATAACCGTGTCATTTTAACGTTTCTATCCGATTCATTTGTCGGCTACCACTTTATTATACAAACGCATACAGCTACATATCACGTACTTACATACATCTCACATCTTACAGCATATTACAGCCCCGGGTCGGTTCCTTTTTCTACGTTTCTTCTGACCACCTTGGCAGGACTCTCCAAGGATCGTTTCCTGGCTCCTAACTGTCCTAGGCCTCAATAACTACTCCCTGCTCCGTTATTCCAAACTCTCCGCGGGTCCGTCTGCCCATTATCTAAATATCTAGCACAGCAATCCAAAATCTGACGTAAGTTCATTAACATCTATCCTTTCTTGGCCCCCGAGTGTTCCTCTCGCTCAATGGTGACTCACTCAATGGTCTCACCAACTAATGCTTATGGCGGGAAGCGGCACTGCTCCAATGTCCTCTGTGCGGAACCAAAAGGATACAGAAGTTTCCTCTCCCTCATACATGCGCGACTATTCCTCAACCGAGGTCATGCAATCGGTCACTTCCGTCGGTTTTTATTTCCTTTCATTGCTACACAACATTTGGGCACCACACTCCACCTACATCCGACCGCCTTTAGAACCATGTGGGCGTGTATGGAGTTTCTGGCTTAAGTACGCTGAGGTTAGTTTGAAACTATTCAGTGTGTGGTTTCATCCGTTTCTGCTTCTGTCTTACACCAAAACGGTCATCCCATCCCAAGCTGCCTTCCAAATAAATGCCAGCATTGCCGTAGCTGCCTAAAAGGTACACAGCCGTACCCTCAATGACAGGTCCTTCATCAAAGTCTGCATCCTTTCCGACAATATGCATCTTCAGTAAGGATCTTCTTTAGGCTCTTCCATAACTTGTGTAAATTTCATACCCGTAGCAAAAGTTCTCGCATACCCTGAAACCTTCTTTGAACAGGGTTTTTGAATCTACAGGTTACGCCACAAGTTCCACAGCTTCAGTGGAACCCCAGACCAACGCCTTCGCGAGCGTGTCCACTCGAAGATAAGACCACCAGCTTTTTCTAGGGATTAAGTCCCCTCACATGTCCTTCATTATTTGGACATAGCCAACCACATAAAAACAATCAATTATCCCATCCAGGTGTTCTCATATGCTCCTAATATTATCGTTTATTTTTGAACAGTACGTTCACAGACATAAAAAGTAAATACGAGGGATGAATGTGAAGGGGTTACAGGAGAATATGAGGCAAAAGAGAGAAACGTCTCATTCGAAGTCATGCCACCAACGGTTCCATTCATATAAGGTAATCCCAGCGTATGTAAGAATTTTGGCATGGAAACACCCGTGTAAAGGTCAACAGCCGAAAAAGGACAAACAATGCTGAGTGCTCTTCAAGGCGCGGTAAGCGCTAGCACAGTCAGGACTCGCACATCAGGCACAACTTGTCCGTCATACTGGGTCTGGTGTGAGATACAATGGTAAGAATATGCAATCAACGCCATGTACCACGCATAAATGTGTCGTAAGTACGCAGGGAGCCCACAATGGCAAGCAAACACAAGCCACTGACTGTGAACTTAGGAAGTCCCAGTCCAATAACAGCCCTGGCGGATTGAGGAAAGCAGATATCAATGTACCTATGCCACGAAATCGAGTCCGCTGGTCTCCGTGGTTCGTGCGCATGCTTCCTGTACCTACATGGCTGGCAGCTTGCTGGTAGTCCCCCGGTGTCCCGGACCGAATATAGGTAGCGCTGGCCTTTTTAAACCGGCGATGAGTTATCCCCATATCTTGACCTGTTATACGCGGTTTGTGTACACTTCAGCGCAACCTAGAGACGCGCAGTGAGACTCAGTCGCCTCGTTTTTTCCAGGCTTGCTTTAGTAGAACAGCCTGGCCTGTTTGACCAGGGCAGACATGCATACGCGACGCCCCAACTCATTCAAATTTCCCCATTGAACACCCCGCAACTAGGTGTTCTGCAGCCCGGCAAAAATTTCATCGAAGATCAACATTTCGATCCACACCCGGACACAATCGCTTTCACTTCTGTTAGACCCCCGAGATACTGCTACATTCACTTTACCAGAATTCTGCCGGTATGGACAGTTACCTCCTTCAGCTCCATCCACACACGTGGGAGCTTCCAGTGGTAATGAGCACGGTCCGATGCTGCCCTACGAGTTCAATAAACCAATTTAGCCCGCAAAAAAGTGGGGACCCGAGGCAATCTTGTGCTGCTTCCGAGTGGCTAAGACCTTAGACGAACTTGCCAAAGCGCGATCAGCCGTTGCGTGAAAGTACGTAGCAAATATGTGGAGTGTCTCAACAAACTCAGGAGAAGCAAAAAGCATGTCGAGATCTTTCACCTTCAAAAGAGCTACCATCGGCTGAGTCGTTTCGGAGGCTGGACTGCAGGATCAAAGAAGTCCAAAAGCAGCTCTATCAAAAGCTACAACCCTATTCGTATCCCTTGCACTGAAATGCAAATTGGTGGCCAGGTGACCTGATCTGATCTAAGAGCCACGCGCACGAGGCGGTTAATCCAACAGCCTACGCTGCAGCGATTAGTAAACAGGACTGGCTGCCTCAGACCAGACTCACATCTGATTGGTTGGATTGCAACCTGGAATATTCAGACATATGAAATTCTGGAACAATTTCACGTTCAATAAACAACCAGCGTTGTACTTATCCACGCAAAACTAGTTTTTTTTAGTCCGTACACTAAAGCCTGAACTAATTTTACTTGAAAGGTCCCAATTCATCCCGGAACCCCCTCAAGATGGCCTTTGTTTAAGTTCGATAGGGAAACGAATTAAACCACACCACATAAATATTGGACGGTTTTCCGATCATTTACAGATGCTGGGGTTATTGTTTCATCGCTTAACTATGAACAGTGTCCTGAATCATTCATGACCGTGGCTATCATCTATTTTAGGTAGGGAGCTTTTCACATTTGTTCTGATCACTCCCCAATCGTGGATTAAGTTACTTCAGGCCGATAGTCAGCGCATGTACGTGAACACCTACCTTCGAGGGATCACTGTCCCCTGGTGCTTCCATAGCATTCATACTACAGATTTAGTAGTTTGGTTCTTCACCTCTAGTTTGGGTCCCTTGCCGACTCCGGTCAAGGACGTGCGACGATGGAGGAACTAGGATTACTTCCCCCGCAAACGAAAGTATTTTTGCTTTAATGCACAATTAACCTTTATCAGGAATCAGAAATCTCAGATGTTGCAGCCGTTAATTATAATTACATTGACCCTTTACAGTTGAGTGAAGATGATCTATACGTCAAACTGAAGGTACCTGGTTTAACGGATGCCTAATTTTTCTCTCTAGAATTTAAAAAAGCAAATCGAATTTATACAGATACAGGAAGAATACATTAAAGATGAGCAGAAGAACTTGAAAAAGGAATATCGTCACGCCCAGGAAGAAGTTAAGCGAATTAAAAGTGTCCCACTCGTGATCGGCCAGTTTCTCGAGGCCGTAGACCAAAACACGGGCATCCTGGGCTCAACCACGGGTATGCGTTGACTTTCTGTAATGTGCGCCTATTTCAGGGTCTAATTATTACGTGCGAATTCTTTCTACAATCGACCGTGAGTTACTGAAGCCCGGAGCAAGTGTGGCGCTCCATAAGCACAGCAATGCACTCGTGGATGTTTTGCCACCTGAAGCTGATAGCTGTATCGCTATGCTACAGCCCGGTAAGTTTTCTTTCATTACCGCTAGTTATTAGGTGGCATTATCTGCGATGGGTACGATTCGTTTTGCAGATTAGCCCTAGGCATTCAATCCGAATTCTTCCGGGACCAGAACTGCTGTGGTCTTGTCAGTCATCTTAGGGTGCCCGAATGTGTCCGAAGACGATCTAGGTTTTGGCCGCGTAGCCCTCGGAAAGGCTGTTCACCCTGATTCGTCCCTTCGTGGGTTCTTCGCCCAGGTTCAGGTTGGTGAAACCTGGTGACCGCCCAGTCTGTCGCAGGTCTCCTGTAAATCCACCAAACTAGAGTTGTCGTTTGAGATAAATCGTCTCAAAATCCGAGAGTGTGGATCTCCAGATGTTGGCTCGCACCTTTAGGTGTCTAAGTTGTTCCAAAACTACTTGACCGACGCCATTTTAACTACGGTGATCGAAGATGGCGTGACCATATTCGCTGCCAATGCGTTCCATAGATTCGCGGACAGTATAGAGCCCCAAAATAAAGGGTTTTCTGGTCCTTCGGCATGCGCTTCTTGACCACAATGCTCAAAGTCATGTTGTAGGACTTTCCGTCTATGTTCCCAACTCTGAATTCAAGGAGTGATACTGGGAGTTGTGGAACACCATACGTATCTCGGATAATAATATGATCTCGGAAGTTGCATTAAATCTGACAGTAATGTGACAGACAAGGTCGATGCGCAAGTCTCCAGGGCCAGATTTGCCTTTGCCAATTTGTACCACTTGTCGCGTCAAAAAGTCTGTCTCAAAGGAGTCGTGTATCGGACTACAGTACGGGTGTGTTGCACAGCGGCGAGACTTGGCCACTTCGGGTGGAGCGTCTGAGACATCATCAGATCTCTGATCGTCGATAGCTTAGAACCCTAGCTGGAGTTGACTGGAACCAGCGAATTCGGAATAAGATGAGCAGGAGACAGCTTTTTAGTAAGGCAGACGGTACTTCACTCAGAATGCATTCAGCATTGGGAGCTAAGATAGCTGGGCCATGTTACGCATGCCCAGTTACAACCTGCCGAGATGAGCGTTTTTTCATGCCTAATCCAGAGTGGTGGGAATCTAGAGGCAGGGGGGTTTAACGTGACAGAACCAAATGAAGAATGTCACGAAAAGTCCGGGTGCTGTTAGTTCTGTTTACCTTCTAGCTGAGGGCCACCTACTTGGCTGGTGATACTGAACGATGCGAGTGCCGTGCGTGCTGCCCGTTTACATCCAGATTGTCTGACCTAGTGTTGGAGGTATAGGCACCTCGGATATTGGTGTCCCTATGTCCCACCCTCCGACACATTTTCTTCTTTCCATTATAAGGCGTTATTCAAATAAATCTGACATGTTTGTTTGGTAGTGTAGCATTATTGTTCCCATCTGGTCTTGCTGTCAGCGGTGCTGATTCCCTGGGCGCTGAGATTCCACTTACAGTGTCATTTTATTGACTGGAGTGTGCCACAATGAAGGTGATACTTCTTGAGCGTGAGGTGGAATTGTCCATCTTTTTTTCTGGTTAGTGCTCACATTCAGTTGGGATTGAACGGAATTTCTAGGAGTGACGACCTTTCGTTATATCTTGAAGTTGTCAACTAAAAGCGGTCGTGATTGTATCGGGTTTTCTGTTAATGTACAGAATACCGTCCCTTGTGTGACGGCTTGTTGTCGCCACAAAGTAGTGGACAGACCTAGTTCACCCTTACTGTGGAGCGTCATTTGAGCAGCTCTTATGAACCTGCATCATCCACGGCGCAGACGTAACATCAGTTTAGCTGCCAAGGGTAGAGTTTACCATGCTGCGGTGCGCTCCATATTGTTGCATGGATCAGAAATTTGGTCAGTGCGCGCTGATGACGTTAAAAAACTTTCAGTGTTTGACCATCGGTGTCTTCGGAGCATTGCCCGAGTCTGGCGCGAACATCGAATCAGTAACCCTGAAGTACACCGAATGCTTTCCGGAAGAACTGATTCGCCCCCACTCCATAGGTTGCGATGCCTTGGTCACGTGCCCTGTATACATCGTTGGTTAGACATTGACTGACAGTGCCGAGTCGCGTGCTCAATGGCGAGCATGCATCCAAGCTGTCAGCTTTAATGCATAGCTTCCCCTCCAGATCTATCCAATGAGAAGTCCACTAACAAGCCCTTCATGCACCAGTTCTATCAGCTGACGCATCCCGTGAGGAAATACACTTTACGGCAAATTACATTGTTGACAGTGAGACACAGCCTCTCGTCGGGACCGTGTAATCTGCAAGTGATTGTATTTCACCGAGTGCGTACAGTTTGCTGTTCACGAAGAACATAAGGTTGATAGAAACTCGGGGACTAGGCCTGAAGAAGGGCAAAACTGACAGCGAGCTGTCAAAGAGTTTTCAGCAACCTTATGGGCAGCATGTCAGCCATATTTTTTCGTGCGTTTCAGGTCGTGTTCCAACCACTGCAGTTCACGGATGGTTATGGCTGTTCTTTTTGGAGAAACGAATTCCCGACATTTTTTTCGTCACTGCGGATGCTCCATAGATCGGTTCGTCCGTAGAAGCTAGTGACTAGTACATGGCATTGGCCGCCTCTGAGCGATGCGTAAATTCCGTTCGTCACAGCCTGTATATGGCCGTACATCCTATCATTTGTCTACCAGCTATACGAAGGACGTGTTCTTAGATAGGCACTGGTGGTCAAACGCTCGTTCCTTCGAATAGACGAGGCACTCAAATGGTTAAGTGAATATAAGATCAAGGTCGAGTTCTCGCTTGTTTCCGACCATACGAGGTGTACCACTTGTGAGGCTTTAGCTCCTTTGAAAAGGATTCCTAAACTGGACAGTCACCGTCCTTCAGAGTTGGTGTCTCAGTTAATATCCCGTGCATTTAAGTTGTTTATGATAAACTACCGGGGTGGTTTCGCAACGCTTTTGCGATGTGCAGTTCATGATGCTTCTCCGTTTTGTTAACTGTAGTAGAACACCGTGGTATTCGGTATGGTGCGTTCTGAAGGCAAATGTGGCAAGAAGAGAATTCAGAGAGACCATCATTCGGGTAAAAGACTCAATAAACGACAACTTAGGTTCGACCTAGCATATAAGACCATACCATCCCCTTTACCAATGTGGTGTTCGCATCGGAACAGTATGTATCCAAGTAGGGAAACTTCAGTCTTGAATGTTACGCCGTAGCCATACTTCAAGATAAGGTCTGGATTGGTTTTGGAAATTCAGTTTTCCAATTCCACTCTCTATTTAAGCGGGCTTCTAACATTCCCATACGCCAGAATGGACGTCACACGTGCTCCTCCACCCGTAATTTGATGGTTCACTCTCTTCCAGACGACCAGGAAATCCTTGATTACTCCCCCACAGGACCTAAGATCTTCAAGGGGCATGACAGCGGCCCGTTGCTTCTCTCGATCTTCAGGTAAGAGATCTGGGCGGATAAATCACTGCCGGCTCCATCGAGACAACACCTCTCAGCTTAATCTTAAATGGCTTAGGTGTTTCCAGCTTTTTATGCTATTTACCGGTCCCGATCAAGCGACTGACCCCTAGCTCCCCGGGACCAAGGGGTTTGTTGAACTGCTTTCGAAGAACGCATATCCTCATCACACCACTCACTGGGCTTTGCCTCACTAGGGTTTGGAACACGAAGCAACACCATACACTGCCCACCGGGTTGGTAGTGCCCTCCGTGTTTCCAACCGTCTTGGTAGTATGTGGTGGATCATCCAGAGTTGCAATGTGCCTCTCGACTGCTCCTGTCTGGGCTTGGGTAACCTGGCGGTGTCTCACCCCTCGGGCTTCTTTCGGGCGGCATGACAGCTAAACACCGAAGGGGTGTTGCAGATGAGCGATGATTTCTTGACAGGGACTGTGACCCAAGTGTCCACAGTGCCCTCAACTTCAGTCTTTTTCATAGCACTAGTTTGTAGTCATTTTCCTGCACCGTTTCCCTCACTTGGTGTCCTTATGCCGCGGTCTTGCATCTTCATTGTGGTAATGGAGTTTCACTTATATCCGGGTGTTTTTCAGCAGTTTACGTGAGGGTGGAATGGAATCTTTTGTTTGGACTGAATGATCCACATGTTTAACACTTTTTCATGTGATTCACATGATGACGCAATACAGTAGACCAGTATAGCCGTCGTTGTTGCCGTCACTCAGGTCCTGAAAAACTAGTGGTTTGCTGACCTGGTTGAACTTAAATCATAACCACTTAACACGGCGGGTTGTTGTGAAGACACATTTCTACATAGCGACAACGGGAACTGTTGATTATCGGAACTCGAGAAATGCTGACTTGTCATACATCGCTTCATCTGACTGTCCATCCGTTTCGCCCTGAATCTGTATTTCGGCTGTGAACTGTTCAAAAGAATGATTCTGTATACGTGCCTCAAGTTAACTTACTGCTTAAGCGTAGGTAACTCTCTTAAAGGATTTATCAATATAATGGGTTGATGTGTCATTTATGCTTAACACCTCAATTCCTTGAGGTGATAATCAACCGAAAAATCGAAGTCGGTGACACCGAGTATTTCAGCTATGGTACCTCCTCTGGTGGAATAAGTCAGCCATTTTGAGAACCCGAAGGTGTTTCCTCTTCGGCTCCCCGAAGAGAGCTGAATTGAAGAAATTCCTTTGCCTTGATGGAGATTTTTCCTCAAGAGTAGAGTGCTCTATATAAACCCATGCCATCCATAAATCTATTGAGCCGTCGATTCTACTCATTAACCACAGTAGTTGTTTTCTATACTGCACCCAAATCTTTTTGTATATCCAAATCAAAGTATCCCTATTCTTGCATCCCTATGAAGTCTGCATTATGCCTGATACAAAAATAGCTCATCCCTGTCCGCTTCTCAAGTTATGCTTTCTTTGCATCTGAGTGTCTTCAACGTAGTCCCGTGCCACTTAGGATTGCTTTCGTTTCTGGCTACTTAGGTCACTTAGCTACAGCTATTTCTTCCCAAATCTAACTTTTGACTTTTCCTACCCTAGATTCTCCTTGAGACCCCATATTTCTGACTTACTGCTCTGCAAATCATTGACTGTTGTCGTCGTCGGAACTTCCTATCCTCATGTTCAGTTTTTTGTCTCTCGTTTTCAGATGAGAAGCCTGATGTCAGCTATGCGGATATTGGGGGAATGGACACCCAAAAGCAAGAGATGCGTGAGGCCGTCGAATTACCACTCACTCACTTCGAACTGTACAAGCAGATTGGTATCGACCCACCTCGAGGGGTTCTCATGTTTGGCCCACCTGGTTGTGGAAAAACGATGCTCGCGAAGGCTGTTGCTCATCACACCACTGCTGCGTTCATTCGCGTTGTTGGGTCCGAATTCGTACAAAAATACCTCGGTGAAGGACCCCGTATGGTCCGCGATGTGTTCCGGTTGGCAAAAGAAAATGCACCTGCTATCATTTTCATTGACGAAATCGATGCAATTGCCACCAAAAGATTCGACGCCCAAACGGGGGGTGGGTATGACTGGTCTAGTTTTTTTTCAAACGCACTTGCTAAAATCAATACCTGTCACTTTTCTCGTTTCTTTGTGTTATATCTGTGGTTAGTGGTCTCAACTTCCCAATCGTCTCAGCGCTCTAACATTCTTGTCTATGTCCTCAAGTTTACTGTCAGGAATGGTCAACTTTCTTGTGGCGGCTACCTGTCCTGCTGCAGTTAGATTCAGTTACTCTGTTTGCTTCGTACAAGATTCCTCCTACATCCTACCTTCGCAGCTTTTAACATCGGGTCGATACCACAATAGGACGTGTTCGGGGGCAGCGCGAAATAGTTATTCCGTATCAGTTCAGCTAATAAACTTGTTTCCTTACTCGTGTTACACCTCAGACTATCGTGCTAATCATATACAGAATAAGTGGAAAACTTTTCCCTGTTGACTGTTAACGTCTTTCCAATTCTGTTTGTCCCTATAATACTGATCTTGTGAGTCAAACTGTCCGACGGAGATACAATTACATTACCTGGTCACATTAACCCAGCCCTCCCTAACCGCAAGGCACTCAAGCTGATTTTGACTTTGTGGCTTGGTTGTTTGAATTCCAAACTAATTTTGGTCATTCCTAATCTCGCCGCTGTTGGATTTAACCCCCCTATCTCATGATGTCGAAGTCTCCTCATTAAATTAAAGTGAACTGAACCGGGCCACTCTCTCACAGTCCAAACTTCCCATTTACATCGATTGATGTCCGTTTGGTGCCAGTTTTTTTTTTTCAAAGATGCCTCTTGTGTCACACCAGAGGCGAACAAAGTGTACGGTGTTTTGAACATTTTCTCCACTGGGCTTGACTCTCGAAGCATTACTTTATCCACACTACTGGCATGCTTCTAGTAGTAAAATAGTGTCTGAAGTGTCCTGAATCCGTCTAGTTGCCATAGTCTCCGTAGAGGTCGGTTGTAAGCGATTGCGTTGTTTGCGCTGTCCACTCGACAGCGTGGATGTCGCCAGGCAGATGGATGATATATCATTCCTGATCCTTTCGCCGGGTCCTAACTTGTTCATCCTGTTATAAGATCGCACTATCCCTGCTTTCTGTTTACATAATCGCTTTTCTCCAGTGGATGCCGCTACTGTTTGTATTCAGCAGAGGACTCCATTTTGCTACAAAATTTCCATAAGTTGCCCTGTTCCAGAACCGGTCATTCAGCTGTCCTTACTAAGCAGTATTGTACACCGATTTTTCCTGCGTCCAGTAAAATATCCATATAGAGGAATGTCACTTGCAGACCGTATAGAGTGCCACATTTTCCAGTCGTGGTGTCGTTTATAACTGTCGAGGACAGATGCTGTTTAGATTGGATTGCTGCGCGGCAATTTTTGAATAAAGTCGCCTTATGTTTGTTGCGGGCTCCTTCGTCATTTGATCAACAAAGCTTATCGTCGGCTCAACATTCGGAAAAGCACTCTTTGTTCGGTTATTAAATAATTCTTCGTCTAGCACGTATAGTTTAACTGGTTACTCATCCTGGCATAATTGGTCGCTGGTCCTGTTGCCTCAGAAGTCACTAGTATTTGTTCTTTTTCCTTCTCGAGAGAGTTCATTAGGGTGATATGCGTTCAGAGAATCTAAAGTGGGATTGTGATCACGAACGCCACATCAATCCGTTCTACGCCATGTTTTGCAACCTTTATAAGCACACGTATGCAAAGGGAACTGCATCCCGGCATTTAGAACACTTGCCACTTCTCCTGTAGGTATACATTGAACCACCAATGTGAGATTCGCAGCCTTCCCTTCTCTGTTGAAAACCAATTCTCATACTAGGGAACAATTCCCTTTGAAGCCTAATTCTAGTGTTTAATTTTACGTAGGTGGACCACTTTCACTACCTAAATCGACTTGTAACAATACTGGATGGTTGGAGCTATCGAAATATGCGCAGTTCGTATTCAGTAGGTGGTAGGAACAGACGGATGAGGGCAATAGATGCTCCGTTGGCAACTGGTTCTGTGAATAAATGGATTAATAAACATCCTTAATTACGCGGATCGTACAGTCAACAATAGCGCAAGCGGCAGTAGCAGGAAATAGGACAGTGTGGCAGGAGGCCTTTCTGGAAGCAGTATTAAAAAAAAAACGATAACATGCAAACGTACGGATACAACGTAACTAGGCAGTATACTGGGACAACGGCGCAGAAGACAGTCAGTACATTCGGGAGGTGTTTCCGAATCAAAAGGAGACGGGAGCCTTCTGACAAACGAGTCGGGTGAATTTGGCACAAATTAAATATACCTGCAACCTCCAGCAGACAGCGTGACGAAGTAGCACGTGCTGCGCGTCAACTCGAAATGCGCGCTTAGTCCCGTTTAAAACAAAATCCCAGCAAGCACTATCGGGTAATATGCAATACAAAGGTAATACAAACATAGGGTTGCTGGTGCGCTCGTCTGCCATCCGCGGGGTCCGATTCCGACCCCGGGCGACCTGCTTTTCCGTCAGAACAGACACCTGGGAATAGGTAGAGTTGGCACGAAGTTGTAAGCGGAGAAGGACGGCCGACAGTGTCGACATTAGTAACTATAGTGTAAGCAAACCTTAAGCGGGAGCAAAGAAACCGAGGAACAAGGAGCAGGGAAGCAACACAGAGTTATGGCAAATGGGCGTAAATTACGCTACTCATGAGTAGTCAAACACATGAGGAAAATAACCTGTGATTCACATGAGTAATCAACACTGTAGCTACGGTCACTTCACTGTTGACTCCCATTTACGCACTACACGTTCAAATGAGGACGCAGAGTTGGATTTATATCAGACTGCGAAACACCGAATGAAAACGGTATCAGTGGTCTGTTTTTCTAGGCCAACGACAGAAATACTGACTGCGAACGGGACCGCTTGCACTAGAGTATTAGTTTATAGGAGAATGGGAGCGCCATTCAAGAAAACCTCGTTCAGGAATAGTCCAACTGCCAAGCTCGGCGAACAGAACAACAAACAATCTCGAAACTGACTGCCTTTTTATAAAAGACGTTACCTTTTAAACAGACAACGAGTATGTCACACTTTAGGTCCCTATAACGATTTCCGGTCGACTGGTATTCTGTATCAAAGATACATTGTTTGTTAGTTTGTTTACCCGCATTGTCCGTGCAGCGTAACAATGCCGTTGCCAAGTGCTGTATGCCTCATTGTTGACACATTATCAATCTGATCAGTTAATTCTCGTCTTTGCTCTTTTCTATTTCCCTCCACTCCGTGTAGCGGATCGGGAAGTTCAACGAATTCTGTTAGAGTTGCTCAATCAAATGGACGGGTTTGATCAGAATGTTAACGTGAAGGTTAGTACTACTTGCGCTCCTAATATCCAATGCCTTTTCCTTTCTACGTATTATATGTTCAAGCATAAAAAAGCTTGGCAATCATATAGTTGACTCTGTCTGAAGAGATCACTTATATTTGATCCATTCATGTGGTTTCCCTACACGTTGTCCTCCATAAGAATCATCCTTGGAAAACGTGTTAAGGAACCTTTATGTCAATCCGTATCGTAGATCGATATTACATTAACAACAAAAAACTCCTTCCTCGCCATACTCCTTCCAAACATTACTGGACGTACCGACATCGCTTCGTTGCAATCAAACATTTCTCTGTAGATGAATCCTGCTCGTCCGTTTGAGAATAACCAGTCAATTCACAGGATGACAATCATAAAATGATATCATACTAATACCGTTGATACTGCTTGCGTATGTTGCGCCTTCTGTTTAAACACCACAGCATCTAGTAGTTAACTTTTCTGATAGATACCATGCTAATGTGCGTTTGACGGAAATTCACTCATCCACATCTGTCACTAGCCCCTAGCTTTCCATCGCCTCACCAAATGAACCTCCATTCCTTGCATTCAATGTGTAAGTGTTCACCTAGCTCGAGAAAAACAACTCCCCGTCTTTAGCGAAATACACTCATTTGCAAACAAATTTGGTTTTGCGTGAGATTCACCCTGAACCCAGCTGGATCTCTCGTTTGTGGTGTTTCCATGCAACTGAATGTGCTGCACCAGGCCGCCTCATGTTTCAGTTGCTACGATATTCAAGATATCGAGACACATGTATATTCGTAATGCACTACTCATAAGGTTGCTGAAAATTCTTAGACAGCTCACGACCGGCATCGCCCCTCTTGGGGCTCATCAGGTAGGCGCAGTCCCCGAGTTTCCGTCAACCTTATGTTCTACTTGGAACCAACTTGCACGAAATTAGCGAAATACACTCATTTGCAAACTCTCCGTCTTCATTTGTATTAGTTTCACGGTCGGCGTTTATTGGTAGACGTTACATATATGGCTATTCTGCGACTTCTCCATAAAGACCTCATTCACCAGATCTATCCACTCAAATGGAGAATCATAGATGCCCACCCCCATTGGTTACCGAACGCCATTTTGACTGCACATGGGTGGACTCGCATGCTGACGACTCTGGGTTTACAGGTTGCCAATCCACTTCGTCGCCACTGGCACACGCTTTTAAACAGTTTATGCTGCTGCGCTTCGCAAGTTGAAACGTACTGGCTGTTATAAGCTAGTGTAACATACTGTTCTTGGAATGCCAGTGCGACATGACAAATTCTTGCAATGTCTCGACACGGTTTTACTATTGACTCAAACAACTAAACCAACCGTCGTCCAATACACTACAGGAGATTCTTCGTCTGTAACTACAATATGCATCTGTCTGCACTGTCTCTAGCACTGAACGTGCTGTCTTGCCATAGCTAGACGGGCCTGAACTGCCATATTAGGCAGCTGTCGTGTTTCTGTATTTCGAAATGGAACTGGTCCCTTTTGGATAACCATAAGGCCGAAAAAAACCCGGTTGTTTTACCCATCGGTTGTTGTGTCTTGCCGACGATATTGTGACTCCTATGTTAGTCCTTGGCTTCCCGTTCCGCCCACTATGGTGCATCAAAAGGTCCGGTCGCTTGAGGCAGCTTTTTATGGAGACAGGAAAACTACAACAACTGTATTTATAAGGTTGTCACAGAACCTTCGTGAGGTGGCGGGGAACTTCAAGCTACGAATTCTTGATCCAGATTGGCTGGAGTTCTGATCAATCAGTGCATGACTTCGTTCGCTCCGTAGCCGGCTGGCAACATATCCGTCCAATCGACATGATGTTAGGTTATCTTGAGCGACTCGCCTCTGGAACCCCTTCGAGGGCGCTGTTCATCCGACCGCTACTTTGATATGACTAGTGACGGCTGAAAAACCTGCTGTCGCATGTCAGTCCGTCTTTGGTGCAGTGCGCATGCTGATCTGCGATCTGATGCAGATGGTTCTGGCCGTGCTCTCCACTTCGGAGGTATACCGGGGTTGTCGGGTATCCCATGAGACGTGGTTCCATTATGGGGCCACAGTCTGCTGTCTGAAGTTGATTCACTTGACGTAGCCGTGCCTGGGATCTGACTTGCGCGGGTGGTTGATGCAGTATTCGACCCGGTCTCCACCCCCGACAGTGCTCATATCATATCCACATTACCTAGCCTAAATGTGACTGCTGTGGTCTGTCTTCCGTGGGTCCTGCCCTCTTCATTTTCTGGATAGCAGTGGAATGATCTGCCTGTCCATTGGATTGTGGATTGAAGGGCGGAGACTGCGTCTATAACGTTGCAGGCTGTCGGCAAGATTCACGAAGACGGTTTCCTTCGCGATACCGGAACCAAGTGATCTTTATTCGAGGAAGCTAATTCAAGGAGACTGCTGTTTATGCATTCACCAGCTCAGCAGTAATGTGGCCCCTCGTGATTACCTGTTCGCCTGTTGTACACTTTTGATGTGACACTCGCACTTAGAAGTAAGGAATATCCAGTGATATTCACGAATTAGCACCAGATTGCTTGTATGTACTGTGACAAACTATGAAACTTACCGCGGAGCACATGCTCCAATGTATTTTTTCAGGTTGTTCCAAGTTAATTTTATGATTAGGTCGAAACAATGGCACTGTAGATCACTCATTTTTTGGGGACTGGGAGAAGGAATACCGTGTGTTCGACTGCGCCAAACGGAAGAATCGCGACGTTGCTGAGCTACTGGCATTCAGACAGAGATTTGGGGAACTTTGAAAAACGGTAAAGCTATGGAATCGGTGAATGGAGGGATTATGTTTGAATCCGGTAATCGTGTATCGAGGGTTTCGATTTTAGGTTGGTCATTGTAAAGACATTTTATTTCTCAGGATATTTTCGAAAAAACGCGCATATTCCAGTTATTCATCTGAATAAAACTGCCTTGACGACAGATCCAGTTAAGCCGAAAACTTTCATGCCGGTACCAACTGGCTGGTTAAGTGCGAAATAGAACCTGTTCTGTTTAATAATTAACCAACTGGAGTTAACTGTGGTCCCAACACTGTCTTAAACTTGCTTGTGGTTCCTGGGGAATTCAGTAGTCCTCTACACAGGAAAGCGTTCAAGAGTTTTTATACTTCGTGATATTGCTTAGTTGATGAGTAAACCAAAAATGAAGCCAGGGTGAAACCACTTCCTAACTTCTACCTGGTTAGAGGAAGTTGTGTGGCGAACAAATCCTGTTATTGATCATCTGACTAATCCCAATCTATATGACAGCCGGAAATGCGGTATAATATGGCATTTGCAAACGGGAGACGTGAATACAGGTCAAAAGTTGAACGTATCGAAAATATCATATCGTTATCAGAAACACAAGGACTCCGGGAAGTCTGTCCGGCATCTGTCACTGATAACAAGCGAGACCTCACATGTGATCGATTGTTACACACCCAGTAGATGTTTAGGAAATTCAGATCTTGATGTGCACTGCAATAACTCTGGAGCTGGATCCGCAATTTTCCTGAATCAGATAAGTATGGTGGTGTTCCTGCATTATGTCCAACAATCAGTTCGTTGTTCGAACTGCATGGAATGGTCGACACAAACATGCGTTTGAGTACATATAGTAGCCATACGATTATATAACAGTTTTAGGCAGTCACCACTATTGAATGAATATCTCCTCAGTATCCCGCCAAAGTATCCAGTCATACAAGGTAACTAACGCTTTTCTCCAACTTGTACAAACCACTGCTTGATCTCCTATGGTTCAAGAGACAGGCATATCCTCACTTGAACCACATCTTTCTTGTCAGTTGGAAATTTATGCCACTTTTTGTTTCACCAGGCAGCATACAGTTTTTCTGATCCGGTAACTCACCCGTATGTGCTCTGTTGGTGATGGTCAACTCGTCGTACCTTAATTTGTTTTGAATAAGTAGTCGATTCATTTAGCGAAATCTATTTTTTCATTTGTATCCGAATAAGCTGTTTTCCTCTAGATTACTGGAAGATTTTGCCAACACGGATACTTGGTATTGTGAAAAAATTGGCTCGCACAATTTGTTGCCTCCAAACTGGCTCGAAGACGGATGTTTCTTGTAAGAAGGAAACGATCCGCTCACCATATGGAAAAGAATTCACTGTTCTTTCAAGATGACTCACAGATGGGGGATTCACATATAGGAGGAGTGCCGTTAGAGTCCTCGATTGCGAGAAAAATGGGCTGCCACATCGAATTCCGTCTCTCAGATATCATTCAGACAAACGGATTGTGAATCCGGTTTTGACGGGACACTCAGTTGAATCCAGCTAAATCTCTCGTTTGTGACGGTCTTCCCCAACTGAATGTGTTGCACCAGACCGCCTCATGTTCCAGTTGGTACGATATTCGAAATACTGCAATACATTGTCTAGACGTAACACACTACTCATGAGGTTGCAGTTGAAGTGTTTTCAGCATGAGTAGTTTATGTCTGGATCATACCTCTGTTCTTCAGTGTACATGGCGAAAAGATATTTGCGCTTGTCGTCGGAAGGGACAAGCAACCACTCCAACACTAACGTCCTGTATAGATAAGATAATAAAAGGATAATCGTTCATCTGTAACACCCTTTCGGTGCCTAGCTGCCATGCCACCCAAAGGAAGCACGAGGGCTGGGATACTGCCAGGTTGCCCAACCCTAGACAGGGTAAGTCGAGGGGCAGAGGTCGGGTTCGAACCACGGACCTTCCGGTTAGTAAGTTCGCGCTCTAACCACTGAGCCATCTGTATAGAACTGTTCGTGGAGCCGGAAAAGGTGTTAACCGGTGGTTGCAGTCACGTCCAGTTCGGTTTTTTGTACCAGATAGATAGCCAGAGCACGTAGGTGCCGCTAGGTTAGGAGGGAGAGATTTAGGATCCATAGAGTAAGATTAAAAAAAACTCGACTAAGTACCAGACTGAGGGCTAAACATAAACAAGTAAACACAACGGCGCCGTTGGCTACGTGATTTTTCCCTTGATTCCTGGTTTTCTGGTATTCTAACCTTGAAGATGACTTGGAACACATTACTGACTGCTTAACTAAATAACTATAGGTTGTCTCAAAGTTAAATTACTCTCTTGAGACAATACACCATTTACAACGTTGCTGAAAACTCTTCGACAGCCTGGTACCGGTTTCATCTTGGAGCGCAACCCCAGAGCTTCCAATCCTATGTTCTGCTTGAACACCAAACTCGGTGTCTCGAATATTGTATTAGCTGGAACATAAGACCTCCATGAGACAGCAGATTCAGTTGAAGAATTTCGTGAATGAGAGGTTCGGTTGAGTCTCTCTTTAACACCATTGTAATGTGCAAGTCATTGTATTTCACTTCCAATAACCTTGATGCACGTCCGTTCACCAAATCGACAAACTTATAGCTGATTGCTATGCTCTCGAATGCCACATCGAAACTACGGCAAGTAGGCATAAGTTTTTTGCCAGATCTTGTGTCACCAAGTTGCAGCATGGGCTTACAACTACACGGGCATGGCTGTAACCAGGTATGTTTAATCTTATGATTGCCATAGTATGATAGCGATCCTTCTGATAATCTGGCGATGATAACAAGGTAACAAGGTTCAGCGGTTCAGGATGTTTCATCCAGTGTGGCGTAGTGACTGCGCAGTTGGTCAGTATGAAATTGAAGTCCATCGTCCTGTTATTGGACCACTTTCGGCTTACTGTCACGCTAATTTATGGGTAGACTAGCTTTGGTATATCAAGAGAATTTTGTTAAATTTTATGCCATCGGTGATCTTCCCGTGTAACGACATGTAAGGATCACGAGTGAGGTGGCCCAAGTGTTAACGACTGACGATAGGTGGCTGACAACCCACAAAACCATGAAATCCCTCTACTATGGCTACTCCCATCAAATCCGTATTATGACACTTATGTAGGGTGCTTCCACCTTCCAATTTACCAAATATCTACCCTCGTTCCCGGCTGCACGTAATTCTTTGTGAAGTGAAACAAATAAACAGGCTATACAATGATACAGTTGAATTCACAGAAGTGCACTGACTTGCAACGCTGTGAACAACGTCCGTCCACTCTGGAAACACCTTCCTGGCCAGCCGCGCTAACGGTTGCTGTAGAATGATTTTTCCGCATGTCTTCTTGCTGCTTTAACGGACTTAGTCAAGGTAATCCAATGTTTTAGGTAGCAGAGTACAGGTGACTGATGCTAAAATCGTCAGGAAAGATCGAATAGCAATCTATAAAAACCTGCATTTCTCCCTTGAGCAGCGCTGCAGCGTATTGCTTATTGTACGGGATTACCATTACGAAGGAAATCTCTTGAAACGAAAACAAGGTTACAGTGTTCCCGAAAATGAGCTTCTTAATCATTAGGAATGCAATGGTTACATAAAACTGGCGACTCGGTCGATATCCTCAGGCACTCAGGTCGAACCGGTACTCGAACCACTCAATTTAGAGATCCAGGCAACCTTTCCTCCCCCCATGGTTTTCGATTCTAGTACCGTAAGAGTGTTCTTATTTGGAGATGATTTAGGATTGAACCATTCTACACCCATTCAATTGTTTCATTGACAGACAAAGCTGGGTAATTAAACCATTTTCTTATCACAATGTGACGTCATCTTTCAATGGGAGTTTTCTTCAATTTTCATCGACTACCAGTTGTTTGTGCTTCATACTAATCACCTGAGTCCATGCACTCGCAACAGGTCATCATGGCAACCAATCGTGCAGACACATTGGATCCAGCACTACTGCGTCCTGGACGGTTGGATCGTAAAATCGAGTTTCCATTGCCAGACCGACGCCAAAAGCGTTTAATTTTCTCCACGATAACGGGGAAAATGAATTTGAGCGAAGATGTTGACCTGGAGGACTATGTGGCCCGACCGGACAAAATTTCCGGAGCGGATATCAATGCGATCTGTCAAGAGGTGGGTGATCTTTCCCAGCTACTGAGCAGGTTCCATCATTAGCAACTTCTGATAGCTTGTTAGTAAATCCCAATCCAAAGTGGTGTCGTGGTTATACTCTGATGTTATCTATTCAGGGTGCGGTATTCTCTTGTTTCTCCGTTATATCTAATTGCATTTCGTCTGACATCCCATCGAGTTTCCGAAACCGGTTTTCATTTCTCTCCGCTTGTACCCGTAAAAGTTAGATTTCCGTAACTATTTACTATTTGAATTTGTAAGTTACTTTACTTTATGACTATTTTCTCCTGATGAAGGATAGGTCGAAATCGATTGTGTTCGGAATCGCTACCGCTCATAAACGGTGATTAATATGGGGTTCAATAACGCTTTTACCCACTCTTCGTATCATTATTTGATCTTGTGGAGACCCAGTGGTCCAACACCAGTCCCAAGTGTTAAGCGCAGTCTTCAAAGTATTGTTTTAGATCTCTTCGTATCTACCAAATCCCTGATATTATTTGCGTCGATACCAGTGTGATATTGTTGCTGATTTCATGATATATCTCATGCACTAAGCAATTTTGAGCCATGCAAATAGCCCCGTAGATCAATCAGAATAGCTGGCTGTATTTCAAGTTAAGTGCACTGCGTTTTTACCTGAGGAGAATGACACCGCTTGTGGCCATCTCCATCCAAAACTTCTCACCTCCGTGTCCATTTAATTTTTGTGCTAACTAATCGTTATCCTATTGTCTGGAAAGTTTCGGAGTTCATCCATTACTGCTTTAGTAACGTGAGTGGTCTGGCATCATTGTTTGGGTATGCTTGACAGTCCTTTGTTAGAACTTCATAGTTGGGTGATTCGATTGTTGCTCCACTATCTACAACTCTCGAGGTGTTCCCTTGCACACGTACAGTGACTGGCCTTAAGGGAAAACACCCTGCATGAGCAGTCGCTTGACGGGAAGTCCATTTGCACAGAGAGCTTATGAAGTTTTTTTTTGAAGGAAACCACTGACATGGTTGCTGAAAACCCTTGGGGTTCATCAAGTAAGCGCACTCCCCGAGTTTCCGTCAACCTTGTAGTCTACTTGAACCCAAAATGTACTAAATTCGCCAAATACACTCATTTGCACACCAGTTTAGTTTTCACGGGAGACTCAACTGAATCTCTCGTATATGGTGTCCTTCAAATGAATATGCTGCACGTAAGATGCCTGATATTTTGGCTGGTACGATGTTCGAGATATCGCAGCTCCGGTGCCTCGGTTTTTAGTAAACTAGTGCGCAGTGTGATGATTACAGCCTTATAATCATCTCGGTGTGGCGAAATTTCAGAGTTCGTTTGCTGAGCACCATAGATAAGGATTTACAAGCCCGCGGGCTCATGAGTACGAGCCTTGGGAAAACTGCAACGAATCAGAAGATGATAAGGTCTATAGAAATGTGGTGGACCGACCTGACGTGAATCACGCAATGCAGAGCAACCAATGTCGTCCAAACTTACTTATGTTTGCACTCAGTTCGTTTTCGTGAAATAGTTCAAATAAATAAGGTTCAGAATGACCGTAGGGTGAAGTAGACAACTCAGTACCTTGGTGTGAGCATTTGACCTGATGATGATCAAGAACGCCGGGTCCTGGAAATAGTGATTTTTGTCGGTTTCTCTCTAAACGTGGATCGCTGTCTTTGTTTTCACTGGTGTGAATAAATCCTGTCTTCTGACATATAGTAATTTTGGATGCTTGCCATTTGTGCCACTGAGTGCTTGAGACGTCGTGGCGATCAAGATGTGAGCTCACGATCTGAACGTTTATAATGCTGTCCCATCGCTTGATTTTTCATTGCTCTCGTCTATGCGTGAATCAACCTGACAATATCTCTTGGTTCAGGTTGAACCGCAGCTATAGATCGAAGGGTTTATTATAAGGGTGTACTGCCTGTGAATTTCCCGACATCTTTCATATGCCCATTCCATTCTTTTCACCAGGCCGGAATGCAAGCTGTACGGGAAAACCGCTATGTGGTCCTTGCATCCGACTTCGAGAAGGGGTACAAGAATGCTCTGAAAAAGGGAGACCAAGAGTTTGAATTTTACAAGTAACCTCCACCGTCCTCGTTCTCTACGTACTCGGTACCTCTTGTTGGTGCCGGGTGGCTTGCCATCTGTTTCTCTTTTCATTTCTTCGCGTGACCCCAACCGTTATAAACATCTGGTGATATGTTGACTCGATTGTAAATAGACAGCACTGTGCTCACGCGAGTATTTCTTTATCGTTTGTAGCGAAACGACTGGGTGGAGGGATCCCATTTATCCTAAGTGTACGACGATAGTTCCAGGAAAATCACTTGGCTCGGACTCCCTCCAATACTACTATTTATGAAGTTCACGAAGAATCAAGTCAGATTAATTGAACAGCTTACCGCATTTTGAGGTTATTCGCACTCTTACTCCCTGTATGCAGCCCCTTCGGGAGGCCGAAAGATCGCTGAACATCGAGATCTGCCATCAAAGTCAGTGCGTAGAGTATTCCGAGTAGAATTTAAGCGAAATTTTGTCGAACTCCACAAAGACAAGCATAATTGTTGGGGTTCTGATCGAACAACACGATGAACCTAAGAACGATTCCTACATTTACGCGGTTTTTCAGGCCAATCCCAATGTGAAGTATTAGAAAGAACCTAATCCGATCCTGTAAGATTGTAAAGGTTAATATTAGTAGCCTAAGTCTGCACCATGAGAGATGATTCACAGCTAATCCGATGCATAGATCAAGCAAGGCCAACCACCACAAAAACGGACTCTTCACCGCGTCAATGCCATCTTTTTACAAACATGGTTGCTGTGATGTGACTTTCATGGGAAAACGGGGAGTGATCAACTGCGGTTTGACTGAAACTATGAGGCGTGAAAAGCGCACCATCCTATCCCTTCGCCACACTATCAGGAATCAGCTACTCACCCAAGGTCTCTTGATTTAGCTAGGGAGAGGAGCCGGGAACACGAGTTGGCCGAGTAGATATCCTCCATGGTTCTGTACTCCACTGACCCTGATGCCCAGAATTGTATGTATCGACGTAAGCTGCTCAGTAAATGAAAGTGCAGCTTGCCTCCTACCGCTCGTGATGCTGTCTGACACCGAACTGACCCTGTCGCCTTGATGGATGTCATGAAGCGAGTCGGAGACCACTTTCTTGTCCTGAAATGAGACATCCAAGTACGTGTAACATGAACGAAATGACACACCTAGGGACGGATTCCAGCTGCAGCCTTCGCACTCACCTAACGTGGCTCAACCGAGGATGCTTGCTGTCTGTCACGGTTATGCGCCTGAACTTCACAGCTGATTCTCCACTTTTCTACATACTGGATTAACAATTGACATCTGTCAGTTCCATTAGTGAGCCCCTTTTGTGACTTACACAATCGGTCAGACGTTGATTTCTTCCCGGTACCCAAGGGCTTTTGGATGCACTCTCAGTAAAAGTGACTACTCCTAAAGCGCATATAAAACAGCATTCCCGCCGAGCTGCGTTTGGTATGCGATCATTTCGAGCAGATACCACCACTACCACGTAGGTCTCCTACAATCTTTCCGTAGTCTGAGGTAGGTTGCTGCAAGTAGAAAATAATGGTCATTGTGATGAGTGGGCTGCTACCAAATCACAACTGTCAGGCTGATGTTCACTCAGGAAATGCTGAAACCTCCCTTAGTTGGAGAGTGTGAAGTGTGTTTCGAAGGAAGGAAGGAAATGGGAAAGTTATTCCACTAAATATGGTTTTGGGAACGTAATATGTAGTGTTTTGTTTTACTCCACAATTCAGGGTAGTTTTCTCTCATTTTTATGCACTCAAGAGTGTTGGTCATCATCATTGGCAGCGTACTCCTTTTTTAACATGAACCTCATCTCCTTCGTTTTTAATTGTTGAGTGTTCTCTACGTATTGCAAACCCGGCCAGCTGATGTTGATTACTTTTCATTCGACTAATACACGGTGCAATCTTTACAGTGATACACTGGAGCCACCTGTATCTTGTGGTCATGATAGCTAGAATCGACATTCAGATAAGAAATAACACTCATTTTGGTTGATCACAAATATCTACAATAATCAACGTATCGATTGCCACCATCTATCATTCAGCTTTGAGAAACGCTGGTGTAAGCATGTAGGGCACGATCGAATCCTCAAGCAGAACGACGAGGTCAGTTGGCGTTCGGCTGATGAGTGTGATTCTGACTACGGTTCAATAAGGGATATATCACTTCAGTAGCGAGCGTTTGCTCAATACCAATGTCAAGGATAGAATACCACTCCGCGGATCTTCCTTCGTTACTCATTTGCGAACGTGGCACAAATGTTGTGGGTGGTACAACTCAGTGTCCTTATCAGAGGGTGACTGTGCATCTGCCATCCTGTGGAGGAACCCGCAAAGTCAAGCACATGAAAAGTGCAGTCGCGTCTCATTTAATCGATACGAATCTGGTGCCACCCAGTCGTTCCAAGGTGGCCCGTCAAAACGAAGCTATTAGGATACACCAGCCTTCCCTGTGTCGTCAGAAAATCATTGACTCTGCCCTGGCCAACCAATCAATCCTCTCAAATCAATCAATCAATGATATAGACAAATCTGTAGTTTGACACCTTTGGATGACATTTTTGTACTCCTATGAACCATGTCTTATTCGCATTTATAACTGGATTTTCCATTTGAGATCTTATGGAAAACGACTCTGAGCAAAACTGTTCGCTCTCAAACTTGGACCATACATTAGAGCATTCAACTGTCACCATTGTTCGGTATTGGTTATGATGTGATCACGAGCTGTGACCTGCATGATCCAGATAGGTGGGTGGGCCAAAGCCGGGAGGTAATCTGTCCCTTTTGTCCATGTTAGTGTCATAACCGGTTTGTGTGGTTGTCAGTATTGATGTAGGTCAGTTACAAAGGTCTAGGTGCACGTGAACTCAAACCGGGTTCAAGGACTTATATCTTTGAAAACCCATGCGACGCCAAATAGGATAACAGCCTAGGATTCCTATAGCTCTTAGGCTGTTGGATTTCCTGTGGAGCAGATCAAACTTGCCGTTCGTGTCCTTTGATTGGCTCCCTACTTGTTCAAACTTTAACCAGACAACTTGTGCACTGAATCGTATAAATCTAGTCCATGAGTTTCCAACAGGAACATCAGTCTTGTTATTTACCGTATATTCTTGTAAAGTTTTAACCGTATGGGGATCCGGGTGGATGTATTTTTTATCTAAACATGGATCAGGAGATGGTTGTGTGGTAGAGTAGTCGAACACAAGGTTGCCGTCTCAGGAAATCACCAATGCGTTTCATTTGGATCACTCCGACAGTCCTACAAAGCACAATGGACGTGAGTCTACCGAGTTAAATGGTGGATGTGCTCCCCGTTTTTAGAACACGTCCTCCATCTGACCATTCATGATGGAGCTTTGATAATGCATATGAAGGACCCAGACGACGGTAGTATCCAATGTGTTGGACACATCGGTTGATAACTGACGATCAAAAAATCCTTTCCTACTACTTTGCTGCGTAAACCGCTGGTAAAAGTGATGGTTCCGTTTTTTTCATAATGCTGAATCTGTCATGTGTTTTTTAGGGTCCCAAACTGAGAATGTCGACAAACACACAGGATAACATGTGGCTACCCATGCTGGAGACTTACCTCTGAATGACGCTGATCAGTGTTTTCGCTTTATTTGCTTTGATCGTAGTGTGGAGAGATTTGGTAATTTTCAATTTAGATTTCGTCCTGTCGGTGAGGCGAGTCTGTGCTGAAAAGCCGAGGGCGATATGGTTCAATATTTAGAAAGCAAATTTACTGACCGCAAGGTCCGTGGTTCGAACCTGACTTCTGCCTCTCGACTTCTCCTGTATAGGCTTGGGCAACCTGGCAGTATTCCAGCCCTCGTGCTTCCTTCGCGTGGTATGGCAGCCAGGCATCGAAAGGGTGTTAAAGCCGAACGATTGTCATTATCTTATCACAGCCAGGCAACTTTTTCCAAGGTTCTTCAATTCAACCGTCCATTTATGAGGTACCCCAGATCAGCGAGCCACTGAATAATGTACAATAAAATCTATATAAAAAAGGTTTCACATCTTCCATTTCTCACAGAACACCGGTGTATGGTTTCACTCCAAAATTCCTGGAAATTATGAGAGGAAGCAAGTGCACCTGTTACTTTTTAGCGTGATCAAAGGTTTCAACAAAAATCACAAACTGCTCAGAAGTTTTCGTCCAATGCGTCATGCCACTTTGTACCTTCTTCAGATCTGTAGATGCGAGGACTCGGAACTGATAATAACGCTTGCAACAGACTAGAACACTCCTAATTAGTTCGATTGCTACGGCTGATTTAGGTCTCTGGATGTGTGCATCGACTTCTGTAGGTATCGATTATTCAGCGAAACTATCAAGCTGGAGCTGATTTGCTTCGAGCTACGACTCGCTAATTGACAGTCTCACATGATTGCTCGATGTGGTTGTCATTCTCTTGTCGGCCTATTTTTCCACATTGTTCGGTTTAGACCTGTGTTACTTTTCGTTGACAATAACCGATGCGAGCTGAATGTCGACGCAGACACATTGACACACAGTTTCTTGCTCAAAACGTTTAGCCCGAGGAATCCCCTTACGGACCATTACCACAGTAAGATTAATAACCGCTCACACTTGCGACTTGCGTACTTTGCAATCCCACGCATTCATTCTTGTGGTGGAACTATTGCGATACTTCAACGTTCGATCACGTGTTGCCAAGATTAGCTTCGTAAGGTATTTGTGTTCAGAGCACTTAGATCTGAAGAGTAAGAAATACCATGGTGCTTGAACGAACGAAGCTATAAATGATCCGAATAATGGTGAGAATAACAATATGCCTTGAAGGTCCTTAAGTGTTATGGAATCCTGAAAGTCAGCGAGCAAATGCCACCAAAGTGTTGATGACAAGTTAAAATAAAACCATACTACTTATCGGCATATATGACCGCATGAATCAGACAAAAATTCAAAGGCACTAGTTTTTCAAAATTGTCAAATTTTCCTGTGTACCAGGTGTGGTACATTTGTCACAAATGAATGCATAGTGGTCGCTTTGGAAAGATCGGTGAGAACACTGAAACAAATGTAAACGAATTTGCAGCTCAGAATAAGGGTGTGACAAACCTGTCTGTGATCTTTGATTTTTAATTCGCGAAGCTTTTGCTAAATTTCCTCACGTTACTTTTTGGACTTCGTGGCTTTCTGAATCCCAGTGCCCGTTCTGTGACCATGGGTGAGAAGGCTTCTACAGATGAGAACAAAAAGCTCAGCATTCAGCAAGTGTCCAGGACAGTCAGCCGTCCTAACAGGTGTCGGGGATGTTACGCCAATAATTAGAGCATGGAATAGAACAGATGCTGGTATCATCATCATTGTGTCGAAAAGTCAGAAATTGCCTGCGGAAAGCAGCATAGCTAAGAGGTGAGTTAGGACGCGTATTCACTCATTTCACATGAACTATTTTCGCCTCCGTGTGTATGAGAAACCACTTTTATGTGTCAAGTTTGTCTCAATCCCTTGATACATAGCTGAGCTATTAATCCGACTCGCATCTGCTCTCTGCGTTCGTGCACGCGTCATAACTTTATCTGCACACAGTGTGGCTTAATTCCCTGAGTGTTTTCCATCCTTCATTTGTGATTCTGTGTGTAGGTGCCATGGATAGGGAATTTTCCAGCCATCTCGTCTGTCAATGGTTGATCAGGTGACCGTTGGTCTGTTCGTTAATCAAGCTCGCGCACTAATATCGCCTCGATTAGCCACGAAACGTTTGCAAGCTAAGTGTCAAGCTCGGCGAACAGATCAATTTCCATCTGATCATCTGTCGGTAAACGCACCCGGGCTACCAATATTCCGGTACATTTCAGTAACATCTGTCCAGTGTTGTGAGCATGACCGCTGCACCCGAATCCAACCAACCAACCAGCGCCCTTCAGTAGCCTATCCAGTCGGTTAACCAATCTCAATAAAGGGGATTGCATTCATAGCGAAATACACTCATTTGCATACCAGTTAGGTTTTGACGGGAGACTCACCTGGAACCCAGCTGTATCTCTCGTTTATGATGTTTTTAAGCAGCTGAATGTGCTGCACCAGGCCGCCTCATGTTTCAGTTGGTACGATATTCGAGATATCGCGATACATGTACAAACTTAATGTACTACACATAAGGTCGCTGAAAACTATTTGAAAGCCCATGACCAGTTTCGCCTTCTTGAGGCTCATCAAGTAGGCACAGTCCCCAAGTTCTCGTCAACTTTACGTTATGCATAAAAACATCATAAACGAGAGATTCAGCTGGGTTCCGGGTGAGTCTCCCGTCAAAACCAAATCAGTATGCAAATGCGTTTTTTCGCTAATTTCGTGCAACTTGGGTTCAAGTGGAACATAAGGTTGACGGAAACTCGGGGATTGCGCCTATCTGATGAACTCCAAGAAGGGCGAAACCGGTTGTGAGCTGTCGAGGAGTTTTCATCAACCTTATGAGTAGTGTACTATGTTTATGGATTACATCCTGTTCTCGTTTGACTGACGTGCTGCTGTATCATTGGTTCTTTGTTTGTGGCCATAGCATGCTGTTTGGTATGTGGTTCAACTATCATGTTTGACCCTACGAACGTGACCGGTTGGAGTTTAACTGTACTCTGATTGTTTATCCCTCAGAAATGGCGTAGAATTTAAAATTTGATACTTCGAGCATCCCAGACTTCTTCCTAATGAGTCACAAAGATCCTGCATGTAGCTTCAGTACTCAAACGTTTATCAGTAGTCGCGAAACGGGACGTTGTTAGAGCTTGGTCCCCTCCTAACAATACCCTCAAATCTTCGAGAAAAAAATGAAGAATTACGTTATAATACCACTACAGCATAACGTTCCTTTGGCCAAAGAAATTGTCCAGAATGTGTTCGTGACTTCCCGGGCTTCATGCCCACCCAGAACCAGACATCTGAACTGCTCTAATCGGCGATACAAGGTTTGTAATTCGCTGTATGGGCGGAAAACTGTGCCTCTTATTTACACTGTGTGGCTAACAATAAGCGCTAATGCCGTACAATTAAAAGGTCAGTCGTTTTTAAGGACGCAAACTGGAATGCACCAAAAGCGTACTTTCATCGAACGAAGCCAAATACTCACCCGAAATACTCCCTATAACTGTCACTCAGCAAAATGTCTGTCAGAATCGAACAGCATTCCTATCTCAATCCACGAAAGCAGACTAACACTGGCCAATTGGGACCAACTGACAACAATGTGGTCTTCTTACATTGTAACGCTTTGCATCAGTAAAACTAACAAAAAGCACCTTAGAAATCCCCATATGTTACATACATATGAGCTACATTTTCACTCAACTCGCAGTTCGGTGCGGTGTTTTGAAGCATACGCCGGCTCTTCCAAGAACTGCAACCGCCAGTCCTGCTTGCCCAGCTATCCTGCTGGATCGTCATAAGGTGCCTCTCCCTAATTTTGTCACAACTTTTTTTACTTGTGACTTGAGCACATCTCACACCAAAAATTCAGGATTGGATTAACAGCCAGTTAACAGGAACCCGGTGAAACACCAGTGTAGCAAACAGAAGTTTTTCTTCCGATAAAACTTCCCTCAAGCGGGAATAGAACGGTGCATTATGGCAGGCCTATCTGGACTTTCTGAACGCAAGTAAATGATAGGTTTCCGCATTCACTGGTAAAAACGTTCATTCGTATATGAGCCTTGTGTGAGACCTAATCCTGCCGGACCCTGGAGCGATAGCGTACCAATGATGTTCAGGTTGTTCCATTTTTTATTTGCCGCAACGATGCCGTTGACGAACCAACCTACATTTTGGGGGAAAAACTGGTTGAAATCGGTCTCCATCATAGAAACAGCCATATAGTCCTCTTATTACAATTGGGGAATTTATAAAGCGTGTATTCGTCAGAAAAACTTCCCTGCTTGGAAGGTGGGTGAAATTTCTTCAGCGTGAGCAAACAGTTATCAAGGCACCTTGGCAATGTTGTACCATTTGCCTCGTTGCCTTATCCTGCTTCCAGCCTCGGGCGCAATGTCATTGAGCCTACAAATATGTCACTTTCAATCCAGCGGACCGGTTAACTTGCCTCCACACCGTACTTTGATACGGCTAAAAAGAGTGAGATCACTTTCTCTTAGTTTTACCCAAAATACCATCGCCTGTTTCCTTTACACTGAACAACACCGCTACTAGTTTCCACTTGTCAGCTTCAAATCCTTCTCGAGTCATTTTTCTTAAATCACCACCACATCACAACATGCCGACAGCGTTGTGCTACACAACTCAGCTATAGAAAGGTTAAGGTCTCCCGCGCCCTTTACTTCTGCCAGTCGGTTTATTGTCCCAGTTTGTAAATTTTCTAAAACTGGCTAATAAAAGTACTATTTGTGGCGACATGGGTATTATCTCATAGCACCTGCTATGAGTGGAGCGGCTGGCCAAACGCCGCAACGCTGGACGGATTGACCAGTTTCATCTGTCAAGCGAGTGTGTCCCATCCTGTGACCATCGCCCACATTCCTCGAGGAATAAGGGGAAAGTTAGTTAACCGGTTCAACGCAGTTCCCCGTCTGTGTGAGTGTCCCGTCGTGTGGCTTGTCCCGGTGGTGTATTAACCCAGACAATCGCTGAAAGTGCTCGCCTCAGGCCACTGTGTCCTGCTCACCGAATACTTGCTCACTTCACCCCATCCCTTAATCCGGGGATTCACCGTTCGGAAAGCTGGTTGTTCCATTATCTGATTTCCGGCCGAAGATTATTGTTGGGTTGTCCGAATCCAATATGAAAATGCTAGTGCTGTGTTGCAGAGTGGCGCAGTGATACACGTCGGGTAAGCCCATCCAATGGTGTGCACCAGTCAGCAGACGTCACAATAAGAGGATACATAACAGGCTGATACCCACACTACTGGAAAACGAAGACTATGGACGCAGTGTCGGTCCGGTTCCTGTGCCAATATCGGTTAGCGGGACATAGACTACCCAGACTTGACTCAGGGACGTGAGCGGTCTGGATACTATAGCGACATTGATATCGATTGCTGTGACCTCGATACTGGACAAGCCTGTCATGTGCTACCCGTCTAGACAAAGAAAGCCAACAAACCGGATGGCAGAGCACTGGATTCCAGACTAAATTCTCAGACGTTTCGGGAAAATTTATACCATGATGCGCCAGCAGCACAATTTGGCACTATGGGACCACGGGACAGTTTAGAGCACCGATGATTTTCACCGTAGTCCCAATCCTAGACGATGAAATAAATTCAGGTTTGTCAGTAGGTGATTGGATCAGCTGGGAAACAAATCAAGAACAGCACTTGGAAAAGCTAACAAAACCACCAATGAGAGGAATAAAATTTGGACACCCTATGAAGGAACACCCTATGGTAGCATTCCGCTGAGAGAATGTATAATAATTTAAACAATGAATCCCCTTTTTCAATTTTGTAAGGACAGCAAAAATACGTACTTTGCGAGATGTTAACATTTCATTTAACTTCGTCAGTCTCAGACGCAAAACATGCAGCACCTCTAAGAAACGTAGATGACAACACACACTGGAAAAAACGACATATCGTTTCACATAGGTGGGGGTGTAATGTCAGTCCCAGGTTAGACGAAACTCCTGTCAATTCCCTTCGCAAGCGTGAAGCCCTCCGTCCAGTGGTGATCAGTATGGCTTCACTAAAGGCTAGAAACACGGGGCCACATAGATAACGCGTATAAATCACCTGTCGGGCAATCCATGAACCCGGAGCCCATGTAGTCGATCGTGCTGTGATTATGTCTGGTGGGCTAGTAACAAACTGGGCGGAGCTCCGCTATTCTTTGACTGACGTCGGTTCGTTCTGTACTTGTCGCCACAACCACAAGTGAACTTATATGGAACACGTGAGACAGATTGGTTGGTCAAACTTGGACAACTAGTCCACAGTGAGATATTTTTGGTGTCTGAAACACCTCATCTGTCACTGGATGGGTTTGATGAAGAGTCGACCTATTCTTATTGTGGTAGAGATGCAGTCACGTGAACAAGGTACCACCAATGAGCAAAAGGATTACCTTGGTTGCAGGAAATCGGCCTTTTCCGAAGGTAGTAACAAGGTTGACATTATCTACGCAGATTCGCTGGAATCGAATGAATATTGGTTCAAGTGTTCTGCCGACAAGATATATCGTGGCAGCTCCGTGGAGTGGTCGGACCAATACGCGTAAACGGCAGCAGTACACCGAGGCAAACACAACACACTCGGAATACGGGATCAAACAAACCAAAATGACAACGTAAGCGCTACTACTGATTGTAAGTCGGTGGGAACCGATTTATTGTTGCCCATGTGACTGGCCACAATAAACAGCTGATCTGGCAAATGGCCTTCCCGTCACCTTGATGTTGTAATTAATCGTAGCGCAGTTGAAATAACTGGCCAACAACGTTAGGAGACGACATACCGAAGTGGTGGTGTGAACTCTGGGCTGACTGTTTTCAGTGGCTTGTCAGGTGGCGTAAACGGCTTGGCAACCCTAGGAACACTTCTGATTGATCAGGCATAGGAAGCTCACCCACTCGAGGGAAAGGCGGAGCTTACAATCATATGTGGAATGGACAATATGGAGCGAACAGTAGAGTTCGTGCAGCAGACATCAAAAGCTGTCTGGGAACAGCTGGCAAGAGCAGCACCAACAACAACAGCGGAAGAAGAATCGGTTGCGGCAGCCGTGCAATAGAAAAACCCTAGTGATACCACCCGGAGATTCTCTGCCCAAATTGATGGGCGAAGTATACCTGAAATTAAAGTAAAAATTTTACAGATGGCGCTTGTCGATATGCAGAGTGGAGTGCCGATCGCAGTCAAGGCAGTAAAAGAGCGAACCAAACCACGTGATATTAGCGTGCTGACAATAATTGAGGCCCCACTACGAGTTCGAGGAAATGAGGCCGCCACTATTCATGTAGACCACTGCTAATAGTTGATGGAATGAACGAAACTGCAATTACAGTCAGCCTGTTGAAAATGCTGAAGGCTTATGTTACCTCACTAGTGGAAGATATCAGCATTTAATCAGTTGGAAAAAGTTTGAAGCCGACTGAGGAGTCATCGTTTCAGAAGGGTTTGGTGAACCACTGATTGTTTGCCAAACCCTTCTGAAATGATGTCAGCATCTAGTTCAGTCATTTGGGTGCATCACTATGCTGAAACCATTTGATTCAGAAGGCTGGTTTCAGTGATTACCAGTGGAGTTTCCAAGGGTATTCAGCAATATGGATTGAGAGCTTCCAGTGCATGGAACCCTTACCTTAGGTTTAGTGGAGACTATGCGGATATGGTTACTCAACCGACTGCGATAAATTCCACGATATTTGTTGGCGTTCTAGGACATCCACTCGCAAGGAGTGACGTCGCTTCCACGGAGCGGGCGATTACAGACTGTAGGGGGCGACAGAACGAACCTGAATAGAAGGGACACAGAAAGTTGCATAGATGTGTTCACAACCGTGGATATTTGTGATCAATATGCATGGTTGCTCTGTTTATCAGGATGACGAACGGAGGTGCCATCCCGAACCTACCAAGATTACCTACATTGCGTCACCACACACGACACCGTCCGTATGCTTCTTCGTTTACAGCATTGGATCTGCATATCTTGCCCTTTGCAGTGTGCACACAAAAAAACGGTATGGTCTAAGTCCAGTGAATCCTAACTACTACGTGCTGCTACCTAAACTCGTTTGTGCACCCCGTAACAATCGGCTAGGCACACTCATTCTCATGTGAGCACTGGGTCTGTGTATGCACTCATCTTTGTTTACGTCTGTCGGCTGTCCCACACCAGGCATCAGCGCATACCCTTGTCTAACGCGTTCATTGTCGCACCCTTCATTCAAATGAGGCACGTTGTGTCAACCTTTGTCACTTGTTCATACAAGCAACTCCGGTTCGAGTTGTTTTTCTCACTTCGGCGACTAGTAGGTCGTGCAATTGGCAGCACAGTAGCCAGCCAGCAACACAGCGGCATACGAGACATACATTCAACCCCCGCCCCCAATGTTAGTCGATGTTGATTTGCTGAGTAGAGCGAATTTCGTACACAGCATTCACTCCTAAGACGTTCGAAATGATGGTGTGCGCCGTTAACCTAAACAACCAGCCAATTGAGTCTGCTAGGCGTCGACGACATTCACTCGGTAAAAATACAGCTAAAACCCACGTCCAAAAAGATCTACTAAGGCCGTTAGTTGCACAGATAATTGAAAGTGCGCTACCGTGAACTGTGGAATAAGGTCAGCATTAGTGGAATGCACTCATTTGCATACCAATTAGGTTTTGAAGGGGGACTCACCTGGAACCCAGCTGAATCTCTCGTTTATGATGTTTTCAAGCAGCTGAATGCGCTGCACCAGGCCGCCTCATGTTTCAGTTGGCACGATATTCGAGATATCGCGATACATGTATAAACGTAGTATACTACTCATAAGGTTGCTGAAACCTCTTCGAAGAGTCTTCAGTAACCTTATGAGTAGTATATTGCGTGTATACAAGGTCAGCTTTACTTATTGCGTTCCCAAAAAGGTACTCGGTGGAGAAGCTCTGCGTAGCCAACATTCTTCCTGAATATCGAAAAAGACTCCCAGTTCCCCAACATGAGAAAACCGTTCTTTATCTGAATGACCATAGGCATCGTATTGATGAGTTAGTATCCACCCAGCCAACTAACCCACAACTTGCCACTTGGACAGGCCACTGCAAGTAAAAATGAGTATGAAATCTCTTCTGGGAGGTGGCCTCTTTTTAGAGTCTGCTCCCTCAATCAAAATTTACAAAAATTTGCTTATACACTTCTCATATGGGTAAATTGTCTTCTGAGTAGTATTCGTTGTACCGCATGGCTTCTGAACTCTATACAGTGCACATAAAATGCGGGGGTGGTGGGATGGAACGTTTGGGCATGGATGCTCGAAACTAACCTCGGCTAGTGAAACCAATGGTCCGACACTCCAGTGTTTAGATCACTCGGTGGTGTACAGCAGTGCCTGAACTGCATAGTTAAACGGGTATGATTCCAGCCCTTTCTCCCTATGGGCTATGCCCTGTTTTCGATAACGATAGCTACATGTAGCTTTCGTACGCTGAAAGTGGGACATACAAGACGGAATTCTGATTATCATCAGCATTTGAATGCACCAGATCATTGTAACCACCACTGGTCAACAGTTAGATCCTTGTACGGTAATACAGAATACCTCGTCAACTTAATTAATGAAGGAAACAAATGCTGAGCTGCATATTTTGTGCAGCTCTTGTTAAACAAACGCTAGAGGTTCAGAATGATACTTCCGGAACAATGTTAGAATTTTCGCCTACTGTCAGATCATTGAGTGTTATTTCAAAATAACGGTGGAAGACAAACTGGAAGGATGAACAAAATTCTCTTTTTCCCTGTATGCCACTATAGTAAGGGAGACAAAGCGTTCGTGAACCTTCGCTTTTCTCAGACGCATAGCCGCACAGGGGATGCTTCTGGACCGTTGAGAAAAACTACCGTCAAATTGGACACATCAACCAGTAGTTTCCAGCTGTTTATCAGCAGATGCTAATTCCGCTGTCCAGTTGATAAAATACCTGAATCACATACTGTTTTTTGATTTCGCCATTTATAGGTTTGGTTGACACGACGCCAACAGGGGATCAAGTGGGTTGATATTTTTGAGGTTCCCGATACATAAATTTGAGTCACGCATAGGTTTGTCAATCCCGAATATCAAAAAGAAGAAATGGGTTCGAAAGTCTACGGTAATGATCACACCGAAGTAAGCGAAATTACACAACAAGCCTCAGCTGCCCACGGTCGTAGCAGCAACACGTGCGCAAGTCTGTCTGTCACTGACGGGAGCAGTGCAGTGTCAGGGTCCGCAAACCAGACAACGCGAGCTGAATGTTGGCTCTGTAGTAGAGGTTGCAGTCTCGTGATTCTGACTGGCGCTGCGGTAACACAGAAATCACTACAGAACAGGTCAGGACAGGCTCAACAGATGGGTCACGGTGAGCAGGTCAGCTGCGCATATTCACACATACGCATATGCCAATATACCAGTGTCGGATACGGTAACCTTTGCGGCAAGGTGAATGGCGGTGCGGATAAACAAAACAAGTAGACAGCAAAAGTACATGGTCCGATTAAGCAAATGAAGGGGGGAATTATCATGACGTCAAGTTAGATTCAATGGATATGGAGGTGGTAACGTCCGTGGTCAGATGACATTCATGTGAGACAATTCTTTCATGGCAAAGTAATGGATGATAACAACTAGGGACAGAAACGAAAATACCGGAAAATCTGGGTCACAAAATTGTGCAGTCATCATATCTACAAATGAGTTTTGCTAGGACCTCGCTGCTATGAAATCAGATATGATGTTTCGGTTACCATGGTTATACCTCGTAGGAGATTTTTACAATGAAGTGAACACGTGTAAACAAGGCATGATTAAATATTCACATCATTCTTGTTCGAACGATCAGGAAGTGGATAAAGTACTCGTTCGATTCACAGGTTTTTCCGGCCCTACGTGTAGGATTGGGGTTCACTCGAAAAGAGGGTGCATCGTTGCATCATTTTGAAAACAAATGCCCAAAGACTTGCACGAAAAGAATCTATACGATCTATAGGAAGAGCTGTATGTTTGTTTATGGTCTGTGGGGACGAAAGTTAGAAATCCACCAAGGCTTGCTTTGCTGAGATGACAAACTAATGTGAATTAGAGTGCTTCGACCTCGAGTGCCTGGCCCACAAATTTGGATAAACATAAATACCAAGGGCACTTCACCTACCCCCATTTGGCCACTTTCGTAGCCCTCCTCGCTGGGTATGCCACCTCCCACCTATCATCGACCGACCTGTTAAACATGGTCAAGCGTAGAAGCAAACGTTCTACGATGAACGGGTTGGTTTCTGCCATATGGTCGACATCCTTTCACTTAAACCGAGCAGAAATTTACTATGCGGTTTGCCAGCAGACTTTGTTTAGTGTGTGTCATGCTCACGTTCACATAATTGTCGTCTGAACAGCCGTCCTCCTGTCCTGGTGTGACCATTCTGGTGAGTCCGCACCCAAGAGAAGAAGCACTGGACTCGAGTTTCGATGTTATTAGAGCTAATCAGCAGTGCGCATCCTGGGCCCATGAAATGGTATGACGGGCATCTGACGTGCGAGACGAGCGTGTTACCACTATTTCACCAGCGTACACTGGACACATTTGAATTTTCACGTCTGAACAAGTGAACATGTTAGCGAAGTTTGTTCGATGTGTTTGATGTGCCTCTACTAGCACATCAAGACGTGAAATTACTAGCATCTAGGCAGGGTCTTTCGCGTCGTTTAGCACAGATAGATTCACAGATTGGTGCCATTCGTTTTTTTCCTGCCCATCGATTTTCGTAGCATTCACCAAAGCTGAGCAGACGGTCTTTTATGTAATGGTGGCAATAAATGGGAAATGAAGTGGCTTGTGCAATACAGCACATGAGAAGCACTTTAAAACGGTTAAGTAAGGGTAGGACGGCGACCACTATCCCCAAAACGGTCTTTCTGTGGTGTCCGTAGGGGGTGATCGCTCTGGCACAAAGGCACATTTTGTGCTCATCCACTTGTGCTTATGATCGACAAGCCTGTCATCCTTGTACCTCAGTACCTGAGAACGGTATTTTCTTGTGGTTTCCAAGCTCAACACTGAATCTAGCGTTGGCGTGAAGAGAATCAGAGGATCTGTCGCTATCGGGGGGGGGGAGGGGTCGTCAAGATATCGTCATTGTACCTGATGTGGACCGTCGGTTCTCATACTGAGAACTCTGCTTTCTGTTCCAAGCTAGCCATGCAAGCATTCATCAGTATGGAACCCAGTTGACTTGTTCTGACAAATCCAACAAACTACAGCTAGAAGCTGTCCAGGAAACTCATGCCTACGTTTCCAGTACGAA
>SJOL01013122.1:32616-43203 GCA_004794785.1 Opisthorchis felineus | reverse complement strand
TTACGTTAAACGCTTGTGTTCCTCCGGTAACCTTTACTTCCTCGAGCTCAAGAAATACTTGGATTATTATTCCCATGATGTCAGAAATGATAAAAATGTTTGTACGCCACAAGCAAACAAAAGAAACAAATTCAACTGCCAATTCATCCGTTTTGCTAACATCAAAACCACCGGTAAAGTGTTACTTAGAAAATTAGGCTGGTCCAAATTACAGCGGACCATACAACACATCTAAACGCCTATTGAGGGTCATCGCTCCGTCCTGAAGTAACAAAATAGAGATTGAATCAACCAATCAACATTGCGCAGATAACTACAGGTGATTCAGAAGGCTTTTTGTAAAATGCGGAACCGCTGTAAATCAGGAACCCGCCAATGAAACATCCGAAAACAAGCCATCATTCTGGACCTTGCCCGGAAAAACAAAAATGCACCATTTAAGTACATCATACACCGCCGAATAAAAAGCCAACCGCCTACTCATTGAGGGACAGAAACGGGGAACCCACCAGTAACCCGATATATGTAACTGCAATATACAGAGTACACTATGAAGGCCCGCATTCCGCCCAAACGACCTCGTCACATCCAACCTTGTCAAGACGTAGCTACGAACGGCCTCTAATGACTTGATCTTCACGGAGGAGGACGTTCGTAAACTACTGCGCGAGACAAACCACTTCCGCACGTTGGGGCCAGACGAAGTCCATCCAAGGATCCTGAAGGAAACGTCGTACACACTGGCAAATCATTTCTACCTGGTGTTTCGTCAGCCACTCGACGAAAGTAACCCTTCCTCTGCTTTGAAGGAAGCAGTTGTCACACCAATCTACGAAACTGGTGACCGCCCATCGCCCAACAGCTACAGGCCTATTAGCCTGACTAGCATACCATGCAAGGTGATGAAACGCATTCTGAAGTGGATCGTTTTGAATCACCTCAGTACCAACAACTCGATATCCCCAATGTAGCACGGGATTCCTCCAAACCGTTTTTGCGTGACTAACATGTTTGTATTTATGGACAGCGTAGCCCAAGCTCAGGGCGAAGGACTCACATCGGATGCCATATTTTCCCACTTCTCAAAAGCATTCGATCGAGTCCCACACGTCCCGCTGCTCCACAAATTCAAGTCTTACGGGATTTCAGGGGAACTTCTATGCTGAATTAAAGCGTTCCTATCAGACGGGGTATTCCAAATGAAAGTTGGCTCGACCTACTGTTCATTGATGCCGGTCTCTATTGGAGTCCCTCAAGGTTCTGATCTGGAACCACTTCTGTTTCTGATCTACATCAACGACCTTCCAGATGGTTTTTCAGGTCCGTTTCTTCTTTTTGTGGACGACTTAGAATCCTAGGGTTCACATGCCAGTGCTCTTCAAATTGATGTGGGCGTTGCAAAGTAGTGTTTGTGGACTGGCTCCTTCCCCCGAATGACGGCTCAGCGAACGCCTTTGTCGTCCTCCGACGGTTGTCCACGATCCTGCTAGAACCCAGTTCAAGGCACTATTAGACACTTTCCTATGCGAGTCCTCGTGCTGGCAAACATACTGCCACGCGCTGAGAACTTAAAGGGCAGTTCTACACCCTTTTTCGCTTGTGCCTTTCAGGTGTACGACAGCCGCTGAACGACAAGAACAAAACGGATCCGGGAAACTTGGGAATTCAAGGGTTATTGCTGCTTAATTTAGCGAAGCAATCGGGCAGAATGATATGATATGATATGCGGACTCAGGATGCCTGGCTACGCCAAAAGCAAACCACTTCTTGATATGTAACTCCTCTATATTGCATTGCATATGATCAAATCAGGCACCAACAACCAACCTTCCTTTAAGGTTTCAGGTGGTTCAATTTTAGATTACTCGAGCATGCTCACCGGTGCTAGCAAACGCCTGCTAACTTGTCGTGTTCAGGCGGAGATGAGCATACTCCGTGGCCAACATAAGTCACCATCTCACCACAGCATAGAACGACCAGGTACTTGCCCAGTTGGTATCAACTATTGTCTGTCAGCCAGAAATGATGACAAGTTCGGAGGAGGTAAGTTGCACGGATCACTAGGCTGACGTCGAGGTGGGCTTTAGCGGGAACAAATATCCNGATAGAAACAAAATTACGCATAATTGTTTAGAAATGTGACATTTCCACATACGTGTAGTTATGTAGATCACAACAGTAACTTTACCGCCATTTAGCCATCAGCAAATTGTGTATGACCGTCCTTTAGTTAACTATCTAATGTGTAATACTTTCCCAGTTCCCATGTATAACATGTCACACTTTCACACATTTCGGACTCGAAAAATAGGTGGAAGTGAACCAGCTTGATGATGACCATCAGCTTTCCGTAAATTTCCAAACAGAAACGTTCATTTTGATCAAAAGATTAGCTTGAGTTTCTCACCCAAGCTCAAGTCTCAAATTGAAACAACTCTCCCTACATTTTGGCAACATTCAGCGGTAGTTAATGTCATTTATTAGCAAACAAATTAGGTCACAAGTCGGGAAAGATAGCAGACTTATCATTTACAGATAGATACTGGGAACTTATTCGATGCGATTTCTTGAGATGACATTAGTAAGGCATGTGGAGGGATATTCGCGAGGTACTGACGCGTCAGTACAAATCGGAATTTGCCTAAAAGTGATAAGAGACGTTCGTGTCTTTTCTGCGCATCCGAAACAAAACCCAAGTGAAAGCAGATCCCGCTGCTGTTCAAACGCTCGTGGCCAAAAGTTTAATTTTTCGACCACTGCCGACAGTGTCACAGGTTCAGGACTCTCTGAATTTCGTGAGCTGCGCAATGCCAGTTATTCCCAATATAGATGGAACGCTTGTACAGTGCCCCTCGGCTTTTCGGCATAGGTTGCTTTTAATTGCTCGACAAAAGACCAGTTGAAGATCAGAACAACAATTTAGTCGAATAAAGTATATGCAATGTGTTTACGAACGAGACATTCTCGACCCCGGTTGACGGTCTGATCTGCCGTCACTAAAGAATGAAACACCAAGATAACATGTCTCATTTCTTGATGCGGTAGTTCCGTGGATCTTGGTAATAAGTACCCGTGGACCTGCATCAGTAAATTGACAGTTTGTCGATCCCAAGTGTGGTTTTGTCAGTGAGCATACCCACCCACTTCCAGACACCTTCGTATCAACTTGTCCCGTGCGTGCTTCATAATACTCGCATAGTACTGGGGTGGTCAGCAGCCTCGAAAATCTCACACAGTCTCATTTTGCAAGAAAAATCTCCATATTCAGCGTCCCGTGTAATGCTTGGTGGAGATAAGGTAGACTAGAATGAAGGATTTGTAACTGATTTGTCAAGAGGTTTTGCATATTAGAGGGCATCTTTCTTGCAACGGCTGTCCATTAGCCAGGTATTTGTATGAAGCTAGTTGTCCAATTGCGGTAGAGTCGACAGGAACGGGAAACTCAGTACCGCTCGCATGAATTCTACACTAAAAATCAGTGACGAGATAAACCCATCAAGCAGCACACCTACGAACGCCACTGCAAATAACTTATTCCTCAACATCTGCAAACCAACGATAACTTGTGAGCATATCTATACCTCTATATCTCAACCTCTAAACGACAGATTCTGTGCCTTGAGGAGCACCGAGATTTACGATTTTTCGAAACATGGTTCCAAGATTTGAGTTTGTGCAAATATGAGTACCAAAAGTTACTCTCTGACGAGAACGTTAGTCACGAAAGAGAGCACTTCTGCATGTGTCTTGATCATCATCAGTTATATTCATGATAAACACTAGGAAAAATGAAATCATGGGAGAAAATGAGATGAGATGCACAATAGAGGGCCATATGACTTTAGTTCACGCCATGCGTCACCATTTAGCCTCATTGGCGTATGTTATGATCTGGTACCAGGGATGATTCAAATATGTTGACCGCACAAAGTTGGCTTGTTCCTCGTGTTTGTCAAAATCGAAGGCCACAAAGGAACCGGCGTTATTATAACCCTCCAACACCCGGCCTTAATTGTGCACAAATTTGCTGGTCATTCCATCGCAGCTGCGGAATAATATGCTTCGATGAAATCCTCCTGCTCACTAGTTGCCGGTCCTCCACCAGGAACTGTTAAAGTTTAAATATAGGGGGAAATGCAAGCCACTTCTATGGTAAACTCATCCGTGACTCTGTCCCATACCCGGGTGATTCAACCGCAGATATGTGTCTCTAAAATTCACTTTATGATTACAAAGTCGCTACAGATATACCGTTGTAAATCATGTATCACAACCAGCCTGGAATCACAAGATTCATCATTCGTATCCAAACTTTCAACATTCTGTGAAGTTCTTTTAAGCTGCAAACACCCATATAAACCCATCGTCATCATCATAATGGTAAAATCAACCACTGAAAAGCGCATCCCAGCAAAAGACAATCTATAAATCAATCATTACAATCGCAAAAACTCTGCTCTAGCTTATATTTCAACCGAAAATTTATCACAGGTGCCAAAAACCGAACTTTGGTGATGATCATCATCCTCACTGACAGTATAACATCAGTATTCAACTTTGATGCATCGCTAAGCTAGCAAGATGTCCCATTTCGGGTCAGTGAGCTTGTCTTCGGTCTGGATTGTTTAGCCCTTAAAGAGAGTATTCGGTTAGCATTTCCTGGAGAGAATGTTCTCAACATAATGTTTTATCTTGTGTCACGATTAGATTTGGTGGCGTCGATCCCCGGCTAATTCTGGTAACCACTAAAACATTGGGTTTGTTCTTAACACTGGCTCAAATTCTTCACTATTATTCTGTCGTGTTTCTCCCGGGATCTTGTCAGATCTTTGTTTGAATTCTTCGCAAGAACCTTGTGTTTCTTCGCCCCTCAGACAGCAACACATTGTTGTGCTGTTGTGTTGTGTTGTGTTGTTGTTGTTATCGAGTCCGACAGACTTCGTTATTTTTACACGAGCCATTCAGCTGCTCAATTTTCGTGGTGGCTATGAAAATGAACGTGTATCCTTCAACGAGCACTCTGTCAATTGTCTTGATGCATGCCATCTGTTCTGTGTTTATTTCTTTTGTCGATTCTACTTGTTCTCCAATGGTGGTTTTATGGATTTCAGCACTGAGTTCGACTCTCTACATTCCGGGTGTTTCTCTCCTGTTGTTCTCAAACAGACCTTGCCCGCTCGTCCGAAATTCTCTGGTCGTTTGTACCAACTTATTTTAGCACTCGTCTCTTCTTGTCTGTCAGACTTTACAAAAAGTTCATTAGCGACCCGTAGGTTGCGAGGACAAGCCGATTACCGAAGACACTTGTAAGGCGAACCGAGCAATCGTCCTCCTATATCCAAGAAACTCTATCGATCGAAACGAGCGACTCCAATTCCTGTATAGCTAGTCGGAGCTAAACCCTCTTCAGTAATTGATTCAATCCAGTCAGGTAAAAAAAGCGAAACATGCGGTGAGTTTTCCGATAGATTTTACAACCACGTCAGGGGAGTCACATCCACAGGAATAATTCGATATCTGCACTGTCTCTGCAAGTCAAAGTTGCGCCACTCTCTATGCGACACTTACAGTCGAAAAAATATTACAAACAATCTGTATCTCTCGTTAAAATCATCGTATTTTGCAAGTGTTTCTTCAGACCATACACTTTCCTCAGTTTTAACAATTGAACTGTGTGAAATTGTCTACCTTTGTGACGCCTTTTCCGGATCGCTTGTGATGAAAGGCATTCTCTCCTGGTTGTCCTTGTTCTCATGAGAATTCTTTGTGTGACTGGGGATGCCGGAAAACTGTGCAACTCATTGGCCACAAAGGAAGTGCATGGTAATCACAACCGTACCGATGGGGCATTACGCGCCACTGAATCTACCAATTTTGTAGGGCCAATGGAGCAGGATAAAATAAAGCCTCTGTGACCTCAATGTTTCTGGTGCTAGCAAGTACTTTTTCACGCTATTACACCTTACTCTGTCCAACATTTTTTCTTGAGGAAGCACGTGAGAAAACTCAACAAGTTTACGTTAAACGCTTGTGTTCCTCCGGTAACCTTTACTTCCTCGAGCTCAAGAAATACTTGGATTATTATTCCCATGATGTCAGAAATGATAAAAATGTTTGTACGCCACAAGCAAACAAAAGAAACAAATTCAACTGCCAATTCATCCGTTTTGCTAACATCAAAACCACCGGTAAAGTGTTACTTAGAAAATTAGGCTGGTCCAAATTACAGCGGACCATACAACACATCTAAACGCCTATTGAGGGTCATCGCTCCGTCCTGAAGTAACAAAATAGAGATTGAATCAACCAATCAACATTGCGCAGATAACTACAGGTGATTCAGAAGGCTTTTTGTAAAATGCGGAACCGCTGTAAATCAGGAACCCGCCAATGAAACATCCGAAAACAAGCCATCATTCTGGACCTTGCCCGGAAAAACAAAAATGCACCATTTAAGTACATCATACACCGCCGAACAAATAAGCCAACCGCCTACTCATTGAGGGACAGAAACGGGGAACCCACCAGTAACCCGATATTTGTAACTGCAATGTACAGAGTACAGTATGAAGGCCCGCATTCCGCCCAAACGACCTCGTCACATCCAACCTTGTCAAGACGTAGCTACGAACGGCCTCTAATGACTTGATCTTCACGGAGGAGGACGTTCGTAAACTACTGCGCGAGACAAACCACTTCCGCACGTTGGGGCCAGACGAAGTCCATCCAAGGATCCTGAAGGAAACGTCACTCGCACTGGAGCACTTCTACCTGGTGTTTCGTCAGCCACTCGACGAAAGTAACCCTTCCTCTGCTTTGAAGGAAGCAGTTGTCACACCAATCTACGAAACTGGTGACCGCCCATCGCCCAACAGCTACAGGCCTATTAGCCTGACTAGCATACCATGCAAGGTGATGAAACGCATTCTGAAGTGGATCGTTTTGAATCACCTCAGTACCAACAACTCGATATCCCCAATGTAGCACGGGATTCCTCCAAACCGTTTTTGCGTGACTAACATGTTTGTATTTATGGACAGCGTAGCCCAAGCTCAGGGCGAAGGACTCACATCGGATGCCATATTTTCCCACTTCTCAAAAGCATTCGATCGAGTCCCACACGTCCCGCTGCTCCACAAATTCAAGTCTTACGGGATTTCAGGGGAACTTCTATGCTGAATTAAAGCGTTCCTATCAGACGGGGTATTCCAAATGAAAGTTGGCTCGACCTACTGTTCATTGATGCCGGTCTCTATTGGAGTCCCTCAAGGTTCTGATATGGAACTACTTCTGTTTCTGATCTACATCAACGACCTTCCAGATGGTTTTTCATGTCCAGTTCTTCTTTTTGTGGACGACTTGAAATCCTAGGGTTCACGTGCCAGTGCTCTTCAAATTGATGTGGGCGCTGCAAAGTAGTGTTTGTGGACTGGCTCCTTCCCCCGAATGACGGCTCAGCGAACGCCTTTGTCGTCCATGGATTAGCCTTCCTCCGACGGTTGTCCACGCTCCTGCTAGAACCCAGTTCAAGGCACTATTAGACACTTTCCTATGCGAGCCCTCGTGCTGGCAAACATACTGCCCGCGCTGAGAACTTAAAGGGCAGTTCTACACCCTTTTTCGCTTGTGCCTTTCAGGTGTACGACAGCCGCTGAACGACAAGAACAAAACCGATCCGGGAAACTTGGGTTAAAGCCTCGATCCTGTGTATCAATCCGTGAATCCGTGAATAGGCTCGACCGCACTTAAGTATAGAGCGATCGCTCAGTTGACAGAAAACAGTGAAAGGATATGTATATTCGGTGGTAAAGGTGAGTCTTTGGCAGGTCAGTTGGTCAAGATGAGTGTGGATTGTTTCTTTTGAACCCCTGTGTATTGGAGCTTCACCTTAGTCCGTGGTGAACTTTTACAAAATTACTTATTCAACACACGCCCACAAGTCATAGCATAACGGAAATATTTACTGTCTCACATTTAAGTGGGATTGATCCAGAATCAGCTTCTGGATTTTGAGGAAAGGAAATTGCCGGATTTTTCCCGTTTAGTTTGATTAAAAGGACCGAGCTTGGGAGTAAGAGGCCTTAAATGCTGGCCACACATTTGGAATTCAAGGGTCATGGCTGCTTAATTTAACGAAGCAATCGGGCAGAATGATATGATATGATATGCGGACTCAGGATGCCTGGCTACGCCAAAAGCAAACCACTTCTTGATATGTAACTCCTCTATATTGCATTGCATATGATCAAATCAGGCACCAACAACCAACCTTCCTTTAAGGTTTCAGGTGGTTCAATTTTAGATTACTCGAGCGTGCTCACCGGTGATAGCAAACACCTGCTAGCTTGTCGTGTTCAGGCGGAGATGAGCATACTCCGTGGCCACCAGGTGTCACCATCTCACCACAGCATAGAACGACCAGGTACTTGCCCAGTTGGTATCAACTGTTGTCTGTCAGCCAGAAATGATGACAAGCTCGGAGGAAGTAAGTTGCACAGATCACTAGGCTGACGTCGAGGTGGGCTTTAGCGGGAACAAATATCCTTCAACCCACATCCAAGCATCATACACCCCGAAATTGCCACCATTGCCGTCCTTGTCCCCTGCACTGTCGAAGGACCCGGATTCCCCATTGTTGTTCCCTTCAGTGAGCAATGTCTGCCCGTACGCATTTGTCGCATCTGATCGGCCTTTTCGTCCGGTACTCATACTTAAACATCAACCAAGTGTTTCTGTAAAAATGTATCCCTTTCTGCACCGACGATGCCGAAGAATGCACGGTTGATAAATCTCACTTTAACTGCACGCCCTCCTCCCTAAAGTTTTCCCAACTCCGTGTTCAAACTTTTGAAGGCTTCACTTTCACAACGTATATCACCAATTGTGAGAAATTTGCTCAGGTGTTTGTATGAAGGACCTGTCATCTTCCGGTGGACTCGCGAGACAACGGTAGACCGCGCCGATAAGAAGGAACTCGTTCCTGCAAAGAGGTATTTGAACCTACAGTGCATCACAAAAAGGTAGAGGAGCGGTGTCCGAGAGGAAAATCGGTATGGGCAGGGCCGCACATAAGTAGAAAGCAACCCCACCTGCCCCTCCACTTTTCGAATCAGCTTGGAAAATGGAGAAGCCGTCTTTTGAGATCTCCGCTTCAGAGACATCTGGTGTGATCCAGGGTTCTGTATGTGTGAATATGGATGGCTGTTCACAGCAGGCTGATTGCTTGCTATCGCGAAGTTTGTCGTAAAAACTGAGACAGTTTGTAGATAAGCTCTTCCACACTATATCTGCTGCGTCCGAAAGTGGGGAGCCGAGAGGTGCGCTACCAGAGAGGGTAGAAGATTTAATAGCTCTCCGCCGGGTCCTAGTTCAAGGCTCCGCAGAGGCCTCTGCCACCTTGAACTTTCACTCAATTAAACAAAATAATTTGAGCATCTTGTCACTGAAACGTGCAACTCGATTAGACTCACTTCATATAAAATTCAATTTCGCTTTCACTACGTATATCACCAATTGTGACTTACCATTGTTCTTGATAGAAATTTTCACGGCATTTGCGAAAGAGCAGAGAGAGCGGCCACAGGGGGCATGGCCGATTTCGGAAATGGGCCTGGCTCCAAAGTTCATTAGTCGGGTGACTTGCGTAGGTTAACAAAAATTTGTGAGCATGAAATTCGGGAGATTATTTTGAATAACGCTTTGTGTTATGCATGCAGAAACCTTACATGATCACAAATAGTACTAAGAGAATACGTAGGAACGGAATATCATGTTGAACGAACGAGGGCTAGAGTGTTGAATAACCGCGGAATAACTGACTCGCTCAGTAGTATGCGCGCCCCACAACCATGTTGTGCTGCTAGCGATAAGTGCGCACCTTTAATTCAACCAGCCCAAACACGACGTTCGTCGCGGAGTTGAGCACAGGTCGAAATATGTCGGTGCCCCCCACTGGTATACTTGCGACCGTCCTTCTTATATCTTCGCCTATACCATCTCGCCCTCTCAGGCCCCTAGAGGAGCAAAGTGCCGCCGAACTGGGCCCGCTGAACTCTGCCCTTGGGTGTATACATCTCGGTGTTGTGTGACACTGTCAATCTATTCTGTCTACAAATTAATCGATTCTGTTTATGGTTCCCTTTCAGTCCTAAGTCCATCCAAAATCCTTTACCTCTGACTCCACCTCAATCCTCAGTAAGGACTGATCTTTCTTACTACGGCGAATATTTGCATTTCATTATCTCCACAGAAGCTTTCGCTGACCCTTCGACGCCCACCCCAAATTTCTCTGAAACGGTAGTTTCAAGGAAGGAATCTTTAACATAAAGTTGTTGTATTTGATGGTATTTATTCGAACGCTTATAATCTTTACATGCGGCCGCAGTTTTATCGGAAGCTGTTAAAACGTACTCGGGGTTCACTATTGACGCGGAATTCATATTTTCATGGCTGATAATAGCTTCGCGTAAAGTCTTCGTGAAGAGGGTTGGAAATTCTGTGAGAAAGTTGGTTTCTTCACGTGTTTTCTCCTGTATTGGATTTGGAAGTACTCTCAAAACCACATGAACAATAATTGCGCCCCCCCCC
>SJOL01013122.1:8276-31616 GCA_004794785.1 Opisthorchis felineus | reverse complement strand
TGTACGCTGGAAATCCTAGTCAGCCACACCGTCGTCACTTTGAGATTTTAAACGAAACGCATTTAAAAGTAATGGTTCTTCAGCTGTCAACTGGCTGCGAATGAACGATGCATGGTTTTGCATTTATTTTACAAACTTGAGCATTGATGTGACCTGTGAGACCCAAAGGAAACCCTACTATGCTTAAAAGTCCCTCTTCGTGGGACACCTTCGAGTGGTTAGATCAATGTTCATTTGGATTTTTGAAAGAAACTCGGATTCATACGGGTTTGACACAACATCAGCAAGTGTGCAGTTGATCAGCCGCCGTCACATTATCAACAAAGGATTTGCGTTTCCATTCTGACAGTTGCGCTTCTGCTGTGGTTTGTCGCACCAAATGTTCTAGCTAAGTTTACCTATCAGGTCAGTTATGTCCACAATAAAATTGGCAATGAGTGGACGTGGTAGTTAGCCTCGCTTAGTCTTCTTTCGATTTAGCTGAAAACCACCTTCCGTCTTGCAGAATTAGTTTTCTCATCTTAACAGGAGGATGAAGAAACTTTAGAAGACAAACATCCAGGAAGCTAATCGGTCTAAAGGACAAGTTTGTCTCTTTTATAGATACAATTTTGAGAAAATTGGTCCAAAACTATCGCCACTAGAGACTAGCACTTATTCTCTGGTCATCCGTTGGTTGAACAAAACCGCGGCAAAACGTGCACTACTTATAAGCTACTTATCAGTCTTGAGCGTTAATTTCATATTAACCCTGATGTTAGGGGTAGTATCTAAGTCATTCTTAATGTAGCTCATTAGAGCGAATTGCATTCTCAAAGATGAAGACTTCAAGATTTGGTGGTTGGGCAATTAGCATAGGAAGCAACACACGACACTAACGCTAACCCCCCCCCCTGGATCCCAGAATAATAAAAAACGTACTTTGTTTTATAAAATCATCATCATCTGCTGTCTAAAACGAGAAAACACATGTTAAAGAAACCAATCAATCAAGTCCCCACTGATTCAAAGTGCACTGGTTTATTCGACTACTTGCAGTTCACTCGTGAAACATAGTTATGCGTTAATTGTGGATGCTTCTGATGTGCCTCCGAAGAGAATCAAGACGACTGAAGTTTATCCTACACACATCACATTCCAGGTTATCTACTGTTCCGTGCACGGTGTTTCTATGCCGGCAAGCATCTGATTTTGTGCTGAAAGTCAAGGCACATATATCGCACAAATGTCGCTCTTGCCCTTGATGTGCAGATTTTCGATGCAGTCGCAGAGCTTTCCAGGATGAAAAACATCTGTCACATTCGGGGCACGGGTTACCACGATCTTTGGATTCGCGAACCTGTTCACTCGATGCTCTCAAGGGTAAATAAATCTCATCGGCATGCACTTTTCTGTAGTGGCGAGAAAGTTCTCTCGAACGCTTGAAGGTAGCCCTACAAAATTTACAATGTATATCTCGCCTGTCTGAGTGCTGTTCCTGATGACACAAGGCTTTTGACAAGAAGCGAAAAGATTTGTCACATACCGAACATCGAAAGAATTTTTCGTCTTTGTCTCTCCTCTTGAAATTACCAGGAGAAGCGATCTGCAAGCTTGTACTTTCACGTTTCTCTTGAGGCTGCACTGACGGGCTAAACTGAGTTTTCTCACTCACAGGTTGCTCACAAACAGCCATCTCAACGTCCCTCGTCTGAACGGGTGATCTTGACTCCTGTTGACCTGCTATTTGGGGACAGGAAGAACAAAGTTATTACAAGGAATTTCGTTGTGGATAATGTGTTGGGTGGATAGCCATCAAAATATTATTTAAATTTCGGTCGGATTATTCACGTGATAAATAGAAAATGGGAATCCATGCAGTCTATTTCGTTAATCAACTGCAATTGTATGCTCAATAACGTCAGCTTTCTACCAGGATGACCCCCCGATAAGGTCAGCTAGACTGGCCGTCTTAGATAGCTGAATTCAGTGCCATTCACATAAAGTCATCTAGTTGTGTCCTGATAGAACACCTCTATATAATGAACAGCTAAATTCCAAATCCTGAGGAGTTCCCCAAAATTGGTCACTGAAAACCAAAATGGACATTTTCTGAGCTTCACGTCTACCCAGTGACCCATGTAATTGATCTCCACAAAATTTGCCGTCATTCTTGGTCGATAGACAACGACTGGCACTAAATGTTCGGGTAGAAGTAAAGGCGTTCTCTCTCATTTTGGCTGCAGTAGAATGATGATATTTTGGCCGCGGAATACGCTCATCTCTGAATAAACATGATAATCCAGCAAGCGTTTTCCCACAATGGTGGACAACGCCAAATAAACTGAAGTTGAACCAACTGCCAATTTACTTTAGGAATAACTCTTCGCGTTGGATTTAGTCATAGATGTAAATGCACCGAGTTTAGGCCTATTTGGATGAGAAACTTTATTGGTATGCGGTCCCCTCACCCAGAAGATCGCAGTCCCAAATCGACATCACGCACTTGTTTTCAAAGTAAAACCATGGATTTACTTATCCAATGTTGATGGCCGTTTCGCCTAAAATAGTATTCTCAGTCCACGTGTCGATATGCATATTACAAAATTCCTTTATACAGTCGAGGGGGGTAGAATCTCTTGAATTGTGAATGAGTTGTCAATGTCCGAGATATCCTGTGCGCAAAATCGGTCCTTTCAACTCAAACCAACCGAAGAACGATTCGACCAGTTTTTCCAACTTCGTTTTTTCAAATCCAGATATTGACGTGGGTCAATCAGATCACCCTCTTAGGTTTCCGTCGATACCATGACTCGGGGCATGGGTTCAATAAGTGATTGTGTTAAACTTTACCACAGACAAAGCGCAAGCTTCCATACACAAGGGTACGAATTTTACTCTACATATGCAGCGTAACACTGAATAACCTGAAAGTAGCCCCCTCTGAAACGCCACAGTGTTATGTTTTGTGACAATAACTGGTTGAACCAGTCCTCACTCGAAGTATTGAACAAACCAACCACATCACACAAAAGTGAGCACGTTCGATTGGTCAGGCGTCGTAATTCAGGTGGGTCTAGGCCGGTTTCATAGAGTAGTGAGATGCTCATCTCGCAAGTCGGGATTGAATCCAGACACATTCAAAGTTATGCTCCACTGACGAACTTTAAAAACAACGCATCAGCCGATTCCTGCGCTGCGTTCGTTTGTACGGACACCCATCTATTTTCGCCAGCAGGGATCGGAAATCCCGCAATCCCTTAAAATCAGATATCATAGGTAAACTTGTCGTCGAAATATCGTTCATCGGCTTCCAGTACTGATGCATATCGTTGAGCACTTCATTAGTTAACTTCCTGACTATAAAAAACCCCTTCATACATCCTGTCTGCTCGCTTTTTTCTGGTGTGCTAGGAATTTTTTGTCTTGAAGTGACGCCCGTTTGAGTCCATCGGTATTTCAAACCTACCTCCATTTCTTATTAAGTTTTCGACATCTTACTCTGGTTCGCACGACTGCATTCATCCGACAAGCTTGGTAGCAGATTTTTTTTAAAATTCAACCAGCGCTTGTTAGACGCATCTGCATTATGACATCCGAACGCGCCTGGGCCCGGAGGTCGTGCACCATTGAGGATGAAACATCTGTCCAGTACTTCTTGGTTTTCCAGCATGGACTGGCTTCATACACATGATAAATTTTCCATCGGAATGGATTAAGTCAACCAATGTGTATTGACATAACCACAAGACTGTTTAGATGTAAGAACTGTGGGTAATTTATTTCTCTATTCATTGCTGGACGACTGACGGCGAAAAATTCATTAAGTTGGAAGTTCCTTTTGAACGACTAGTAAACGACTCAGCTTTTCAGCCTACTAATGATGGCTCACCAGAATTGTTTGAGTCCAACTAATGTAGAATCATGTACAGGAATTGTAAAACCATCAGCTCGTATCTGGCTGAAAGTTATAGCAAGAATTTGAACCGATCCTGAAAATCGCAGCCAAGCGAATCAATATGTTTGAACTAATACCATGGCCTCTTTGTTTCGAGAATTTTATGACATTATGTTCGTGACATGTGAGCATCCTTCATCCCATTCACTGTATCCAACAAACTTGTGCCGGAAAACTTGAGTCTCTAAGAGCACACTAAATCTCATATTAACACCTGACGCGACCGTTTTAACAACACATCCAGTATTCATGTAAGATAAGTCTCTGAAATGCGCGTTTTGGTTTCATCTCATTACCAAACCAGATATCTTGAAAGTTTTAGCCTCTAACGTTGCTTGGTCGTTCCTAACGGCTTTTCTTCTGCAGACTAACAAGCTACGGGATCGTGCAGAATGGGCTTCCACTGACAGTTGTCCTAGGCAATTCAAAAATTGTTTCTCTGTGGAACATTTCTAATGTAGGCTGACTTACATTGGGGAACGTATTCTTCAAACAGGGCATTGAGCTGTCCAACTGAAACAAACGGGAAAGTTATGTATACCATACATTCATCTCTAGACAACCGTTTCAAGTTACCGTACAGTTTGCAACATCTCCTGGTGGGAAACAAATTTGGTAATCATGCTATTGCGAGAATAATGTCAGGCACATTGTGTGCTTCGCTGCTTAGACACCGGCGATTCGACAGAATTAGCTATCATTGCTTATGCCAGTGTGTATTTACTAACATATTAGGGTTTAACCGTACGTCCTTGGATGCCTTCCCCGTCGCCAGTGCACTTTACACTGCCAAAATGCTGAATGCTCAATCTGTAATTCCAGGAAGACGGGGGCAAGAAGAGAACCCGACGACAGCTGCGTTCAGGGTCACCATATCTTGTATCATTCAAATGAAACAATGCTTTTATCAGTTGTGAATGTTGGCAATGTCACCTTCCAATGGCTGTTGTGGCATATGTCTGCAAAATGAACATACGCATACGGCCTGGTCACATTCGAATGACTGATGTGGTCAGGCGGTTTGATAGGCATGGGGTGAATAAAAACTCGCCCCCAAACTCCTCTATGAATCGAGTCCAATGTGCATTTGAGTTTGGCGATGGTATGCCACCCACTAGTTGAGAATAAAGTAAAACTCACAGTGGTTATGGGCGGTTACAAATGTCCCATAGTTCCATAGAAACCACACAAAGCAACACAGTTTCATTTTGATTAAGGCCTTCCTCAGACTAGTCTGCGAGCCGTTGGTTCTCCCGTTATATGCTGCTTTGCATGAAGGTTTCCTGTCCCGAAGCCTGCACAATAAACTGAACAGTGCATTTCGGAAACCTAATTAGCCATTGCTTAATGAGTGGTCTCATTAATTTTGGAGTTTTGTTAAGCTGGTCAGAGAGAACTAATGTGAATATGAGAGATTATTGAAAGCTTAAAGTAAATCGATTATTTTTCGGCTTCCTAATGAGTGCATTCCTTGGTGGGTTGTAAAACGACTGGCTGCATCGTAAATGATCGCTGATTTTCGAATAGGTTTACAAGAGACAAGGAGCTGGTTTGGAATTTTGGGCTGAAAGCGTGGGTAGTTGAAACTCAAATGACCTCTTGTTGACCAGTCCTCAGTCTTCACTAACGGTGTGGAAACACATGGGAGTTACGCGATGAAATTATACGGATTTTGAGAGCGTGGATTAGGCATGAAATGGCCTAAGATGTTTTGAGTGTTGGTATGAATAATTATGAATTGGTTGAGAAAAAGGCAAAATACAGTAGATATTGCGCTGGAAACGTGCACAACGTGTGTGAAGATAGCGATGCTGTGAGGATAATGAGAAAATCAATAACCAGACGAAACGATGTCCCTTCTATGGCTTTATCTACTGACCTCAGCTACACCAGCTACTCTGATACAGCAACCGAGTAACCACCTCGATATGGTCCAGTTAGAGCTGTTGCTCCGGAATTGATTTTTTTCTGCATCGCAAAGGTTGCGAGTTTAGCAAGATACAAATAGAATCGCCTGGATCATTTTGTACCGATTTCACAAGGATAAGGTTGAATCCAAGAACAGTGGAACACCATGGGAACATTCCAACCCACCGGCATCAGAAGATGGGGAGTGCGTATTCTAGTGTTGCACTGCTGAGAAAGTTGAAGAGAAAAGAGGACAAATGACAGCGTTGCTGCTATCGCAGGAAGACTGTTTACTGCAGATCTTCAGGTGTTAACGAAAGTTAACCTAGAAAATTTTTGGAAGAACCAGGAGTTTGTAGCGGACATGTTTGCTCTGCAGATGCGGTTGTGACTGACGACAATCTACGAACAGTAATTCCTGATGCTCAGCTAGCGCGCACCCATTAGGAAGAAAGACCCTTGTAAGAAGACGAAAGAAAAGGCAAAAGTGCAAATTGTATCAACATTGGGATGTCCACTGCATCCCTGAAATAAACGAAGCCAGTGGATGAGTGACCCAGATAAGATGACCGTTCGTGCTGCACTTTCCACCCGCCAGTCTTACGTGAGATTCTAGTGGAAATAGCGGCTACCAAATTTAATAAAATACAACGTCGAAGCTGCTATTACGCTTTCATTATTTACCATTGTGTACGAACTTGATTATCCAGCAGCATGTGGAGGATCTCATGAATATAGTTGATTAAATTAAATGATGGGTAGGATAAGGCAAGTCAGTTACAGAGCTGAGAACCAGACGATCCGCCAACGTTTGCTTATGGAATGGGACGGAATCGGAGGAAGGCTTCGGCGACGCAGCAGCAAGTGATACTATCTCTTTTCCCATGACAAGACGATACTCGGTTTAGTCGTCTTACAGTGGTTATTCGGTGCCCCCGATGTATTGGGACCCACCGTCAATAGGTCAGTATCATATTTGGATGTTCGGCGCTCTCAGTTAGATTTGGAATATGACAGCCGTCAAGATGAGTCCAGTGGGCTGCTGCCCTCTCCTTAATGGCGGTAGGCCTATCTTATCAGAGGGAATCTCTCACTGCTTATTCAGTCTTATTTCGGAAGCGAGTGTTCCCCCAGATAAGGTTACTCGCACTGGGGCCTACAGCACTCTGATTGGCTAAACCTGTTTGAAACTTCAGAATAGGGATGAATATCGAAGGACGAAACTTCAGTCAATGCAGCTCGTGGAACCGCTCGAGCACCAAGCTCGAGCTTGACGGGTTTTGTGGAGTAAGCTAAAAAAAACCATAAATATTTTCAACTCTTCGTAAACAACTGCAAGTCAATTTCATAAGTCTTTCAATGGTGTGTGGCGTGAGCGTATTTGATAAATCTGCTCAAGGAGTTAGTCTAGATGACTGAGATCCAAATCACGTGGTATCGCTGATTTGACATCACCTCGCAAGCCCTAATACAAGGACGGAAAGAACGACAAACCTTTGGAGGTTTTACAGTACCCACGTTTTGTAACATAGCACGTTTATCAGCAGCACCGCAGCACGTACGACGCTTGTTAAACTAATCAATTTCACAGAGTGATTCCACTCAAAGTACAACGCACATGGGATGAGCTAAAATTGACTGTGGTCTCTGAGAGGATCGGAGAAAATGATTGCGGGGATTTCTCCGCTGGTCTAGTTTACACATTGTACATCGTGTTACAAAGTGACATTGTCCACTAACAATTCGGCCTCTTCCAGTCAATTCTGAGTAACACTCACTGCTGGGTGATTTGTCAAGACCTGAGCACATTTGTCCAGTAATCATGGGTTAAACCAATCGGATTCAGGGCATTGACTGGCTGAACCAATGCGACAAAATCCATTCAAGGCAACTTGTCGGGCGGCTGGATGGAACGGTTAAAATCCTGGACCTGCAGCCTTGGTGGGCAGATGGTAGAGTAATTTCAACTGTCAGCTCTCCTTCTGTCATTGTATGCCAACACAGCCGGTGAGTCCGTGGGAACTGAATCAGCTTGCGTGTGACTCCACACAGTTCAATTTCTACTCAGTATTCACTAATGGAGTTCAGAACACAGATTAATGTTTATTCTTTGCCTGTGTAGTGAGTAGCAAACTGATGAACATCCTTAACGTAAAGGTAGTAAACTTTACCGCGTCTATGCTCACCTTTTTTCCTTGAATTGTCCGAACCCGCTTGTGGATTTTTGCAAACAGGCGACGGGAATCAGGTCCAAGTGTGCCAAATCAGCTCCTCCATACAGGAGGGAAATGCTCCATCTTCTGTCGGTCTGGACGTATGGAGGAAGACATTCAGGACTTATTCTTAAACGAGCACTTCAACGTACTATGGGTTTTGTAACATCAAGAGAAATGCCGCAGATATATTACAGTTTTCCCCTCTAGGATCAGAGTGACCCAAAACAGCATGTGGACACCCTATGTTTTGATCAACGCGCATTTTCCAGATATTTGAGCAAAAGCACGTGAAACTTCCTTTTAAAGAGCACCAACACTGATGAAAACAGGCGTACGGTATTGCTTAAATCACATTCTCCTTGTTCTCAGGGCATGGGTGTTCGAAAATTCGACGACCATCTTGGTATTTCCCGGTAGAAACGTCATAGGAATAGAGAAGTCAACATCTTGAACAGCCAAGACGTTCAGGGTGTCATGTGGAATCATCGATTGCCCCGAGTAACCATCGTATTATCTAGGATCTCCGATTTGGACGAGTTATCTGGAGAATTGACAGAATCCAGCTTCCGATTGGTTACCAACTGTTTGGGTCAAACTTGTGAATTTTTAAATTCCAACACAGCCTTTTCAACGCCAGCAGTGACAGCGACATTGTCTGTAATCTCCACTGAAAACCTTATGCGAACATCCAACTAATGCGGGTAGTAATATACAAATTCGAATATGAAATATCACCAGTAGGAAATCCTGTGTGTTAAAAATTGAACAATTTGATTCTGTGACGTTCATGGGAGAAAAAGTCACGTTCGGACAGCGGTGGCTGTTGAATATCCCTATTGATCCCCAAAATCAGTTCACCATTGTCTGTTTGTCTTCCAGCAGCGTCCCCTGTTATCTCCAGGGCTTTCCGTTGTGATTCGTACAAATACACTTCTCTGAATAGGTTTTAAGCGGACCCTTGTAGTCCCCCTGATCAGACTGACGTCCCTTGTGCACCTTGGATACCATCAACTGATCGTGTGTACTTTCATACAACCTATTAGTTTGTATGAAGAGAGGGGAGTCAGAATTCAAGAGTATAACCAAGGTGCGAGAACGGGAGGAAGCAGGAATAAGGTCACATGGGTTCTTTTGTACAACAAAGGCTAGATTCAATTTGAATGATGACAACAACTTTAGGGGAATCAATCAAACAAGACCGGCTGTAGATGAGCAACCAATAGATGATATTTTACATGAGCTACAAAGAAGTATTCGAAATTATGTTGCATGAGGTCATAACCAGAATGTCCTAGAATATGGGACCGTTCGGATTCCAACTTTAAAACGACCAAATTGTTACACTCGTGTCGGACAACTGTTTCCGGTTTACCATCGCGGCTGCTTCTTACACATAAGCTCCTTCAGACGGTCCATTTACGGTCCATTTACGGTCCATTTGGCCTAGCAGCTGGATTACGGAAATTCAATTTTCTGCGTCTTTTGTAAAATTAACATACGATATTATGATGGGAAATTTAAGAGGCTGACAAGATACTGTCGCCAAGAGTTTGTTTTTTAATCACCTGAAACAAGTAATTTGCATAGGAGGATTTTGCTCTGCGAACAAAATGAGAGACGACATTTGAACTGGAAGACTTAATAGAATAAAATCGCCAAACAGTAAAAACAATATGAAACTAGACTCGGACCCTACCCTCATGCTTGCGGATGAGCCGATTGAGGCAATAGACAGATTTGTCTACTTTGGCGGTTATATCAGTCTAGGTGGTCTAGCAAATAATGACATTTCGCTCCTCATTGGGAATACCAAAGCAGCTTTCGTTAACCTGTATCACCTGTGGCGTAGGCGTGACATTAGCTTATCCGTCAAGGTTCGAGTTTGCAATGCACACAGTGCGCTCCATATTATTATGCGGATCAGGAACCCGGTCGCTGCGCACCAAAGACGCCAAAATACCTTGTGTTTGACTACCGCTGTCTTTGGAGCATTGCTCGATCCTGATAAGAACACCGGATCAGTAATGCTGAAATATGTTGAATGGTTTTCGGAAGAAATAACTCACCCGTGATAGATGGACTGATTGCTCGGTGCAAGTGACCTTGTGTGAAACATACTTGGACCGACAAAAACGACCGTTTTTCCCGCAACACGAAGTAACTTCAACTAGCTTTAATAGTAAAATTATACGAGACGTTCTACTGTGCAATAAATCTTGTCTACTTAACGATTAATCAGTCTGCTTCTTATTGATAATTTTTTTTTTGTGTGATTTGCGTTGTTGTTGTGCATTTTTTCAGATTTTTCATAGGAACATCCAGACGAACGCACCTTTTTTTCTCATTGCTTGCATGCCTATCAAGACTGCCTTTTCGGCCGCACACTGCTCACAATGTTGACGCCCTTGTTTCCGGTGTACCAATGGAAAATACTGAAACACAGTGTTTCAGGATGAAAAGCACATTCAGAACGTGGATCTCGTCTTTTGTCTGAATCTCCGTTTACTTATTTTCTGACAAGCATATTGATTCCACTAGTATGAAATCTCTTGATATGTCACTGAAACCCAACGTCATTTCAGAATAAATTTGCACGAAAGCTCCAGTGGAAAACGGTACTTCTGTTGTGCACCTGCTTGTAACTTGTAGTTGCTGGCAGTTAAGGACGTGGTTTGCTGTGGTTTGCTCTTGTGAGGCCTCTCTTGGTCTTTTCGTTTATGTGAAGCTGTTGACGTTCTCGGTTTATCAGCTCTGGAGCGGTCATTCTCGCTTTCGTCTGTTGATTGCTTACTACGTAAAACTCCTGGTAAAAAGTATGAGCGGTGGAAAGAACAATGTCATTTTCACTATATTTTCTTCACTGGCTTGTACGGATTTGAAATGCAATAGTTTGGTAGGCATGGAATCATTCGAATACCGCTTGATATTGTCAGTAGTGTGAGAAGATTTAGAAATTTGTTGAAGTTATCCCATCTCCAGAAGCTCTGCAGGGTTGTTCCATCCCCATGGGGAATTGTAAGCAGTGCGCGTCTCACGAACTCGTAACTTTCCGACCAGCAGTTAAAGGCTCATCACAGGAATGTTCCACAAATTCTGAATGCCATTTACATACAGGTGCATGCGTGTTACAGCCCTAAAACACCTTTGCTGGGTTCATGCTGATGGATTTCTTGTCGTTGCCGAAACATAAATGATTAACTTTGCCCTCAGTTCTGGGTAAATTCAACTCAACTTACTCAGTGAAATAATTTTGGTTGACACAATGTGATTTTCAATCCATTCCTGTCAAACGTTTCCAATCTATCATGCTTCATGAGCTACTTGGTACCTTTTTGAAACCCAAGGAGTGCCTCAAGATATCGCCACTTTAGTGAGGCCTGTTTAACTCAACTCATTTCAAGGCGCCCATCTCAATTTCAGTCGTGAACCACGGTGGTTGCAACTTGAGTGACCACTTTGTTTCCTTGTGGTGTTCGTACATGTAAGCTCAATGTTATGGTCGCACTAGCTTGGGCGATTTCCCCAAAAGAAAATCAAATTTCAATTATTAGCCATGAAATCTTTTTCCCCGCAGAAATTTCGGACTGACAGTTCTGCTAAGCCGTCGGGGCTTTGGTTACCGTCAGCGATATGCAGGTTTCAAACGAATTAATTACAAACTACCGAGGATTTTTCGACAGCTAGACAAGCAAGCCAGTTAGAATATATGTTACTGAAATTGATGCTCATTATTCCCGGTTTCCTCACATTTCAGATCACCGTAAGAGTTTTGTGATGAGATTCGCTGTCATTTTGACCGAACGCATTGTCACCGAAAGCTTTCAAATGCTACATGACCAACTATCCTACCTTATGTCGGCGTTGCCAAGCTGCGGATATCTACCGCTGTCCAACGTTGGAAACCTGTGTTCAAATTTGGTTTGTTCTTCGATCCCACAAAACGCGAACTTCTCTCCCATTCATGCACTGGCAGAGATACAGACTGATGTCCACTATTTTATCGCTGAGTGCGCTGATCGGCGAACGTCTTCTTGTGATGGCACAATACCATAAGACAAAGTAGGTTAACTCCTACTTAGGGCCAAAGACCGTCGATGTTGACAGTATTGAAGTTATTTCGGATTTGAATTGTTTGGTGACCTTGAAAAAGGACACTCAGCAAAATCGCCCACAACAAGCGGCTACCGGAACACGTATTCCCGACGTCGCAGTTTCGAGGAAATTAATTTTTTTTCGTACCTAGTAGTCGGCCTGCGTTCTCCAAGTGCCCCACAAAGTGCATGGGATGATCAACAAAGCGCAGAAAACAAACACACGATGGTGGTTAGACTGGTCTACTGAAGGGACAAGATAGCGCAACCAGTTTGAGAAAAGCTTGTCAGTGAATGGTCTCTTCTGCAGGATCATGCAGTGCTTCGCGCGGCTCGCACACATCCGGGCTTCTGGCCACAATTTCAAACAAAATACTGAATATATGCAGGTACAACTGTTCACCCCCTTGCCACATATACCGCTCGTGTATAATCTGGGATTGTAGAAGGATTAGCTGAGTGGATCGAGATCTAACAGAGAGGTAGAACCAACTAAGGGGTTCTTCGGTATCCAGTCCTTATCAAAGCTGCGTGCATTGCCGGAGGGAGCTGACCTAAGTCCTTCGCTAATTACATCTACGCTGCTAAGGTGCCGCACACAGTTGCAAATCTATCAATCCGACAGATCTCCCGTCTGCGTTTGGCCGCGAGGAAGAGTGCTCAGCTCCCCGCCAGCTGACGTGTTCCAATGACTTGGTTAATTGTAGCGCATATCGTTCTTGTCATGGCAACCTACTGTGTTGTATTCTATCTTAATATTAGTGAAGTAATACTGACTTGGTACGTCCCACTCATATGCTCCCGACAAATACGGATTTTCACCGGGTTATTCTTGGAACTGCTTCATTCAATGGCAGTTGGTCTACAGGGCGTAAATGCCCAAACAAAAGGCTTTTGCATGGATATTGGTTATTATCGGTCATTCTGGAGAGAGCAAAACCGTTGTTTTAAATTAAAGCCGACATATTCATAGGAAACTTTTTGACTTGGGATCAAGTATTTCTCGTGAAATGCAACAATATTTCATCGATCAGTTTCGCATATTATCCATAATTTCGGGGCAGGCCACCGGGAGCTTTTCTGGTAATCAGTGTCGCAAATCTGCTCCACAATACGAAATTATTTCAGGATCATTTAAGCTCTGTAGTGTGCGAACTATTCAAACATGCAACAATATTCTGACAGGGGTGCGCTTTGGACTGAATAACTGATACAAGCCTAATTCACCCCCAGCACAGACATCCAACTAGAAGGGTCCGTTGTGAATTTTTGCACCCAAGCTTTCAAGGAAACTTTGATGCAGCTGCCACATTTGTCTGTACAAATGCAGTTACGCAGGACAATCCCCAGTAAATGCACCAGAGTTTCAGAAAAGGTTCACAAATAGTCTGTAGCCCAGGTTTCTGTGTCCTTTTCCCAAGTGAAGTCTGCATTTGAAGTAAATGAAAATGCTTCCAAAACATTTTCCCATTAGCGTGTACCTGGGGACTACGTGAATCTTCGTGCATTCAAACAGATTATTAGTAGACTGCACTCACGCGTGGAGACGCGCAGTAAGCTCTTGAATTTAAGACATAGATCTGCTTGTCGAACGCACCTTCTATGAATCTTCAGCATTGGCCGGTGGTTGTATACCAAACAATCGACCAGTAGGGTGAGTTCTCTTCCTTCCGCCGACTCATTAACTTCAAACTCGTTGGAAATATGTGGCAATATGTACTGACCAAGACGGAACAATCCGTCACCCGTTGTTCCTGCAGCTCCTCATGACTAATTGTATTCAAATAGTCTTTACACAAATGAAACCCAAACACTCCACACCTTGTTATATCTGATTGAGTCGCCAATCTGTTATATCTGACTGCTGTTCCCGCTCCAGTGCCTGACGCCAGAAAAAGAAGTCACCGACAAGGGACACAACGGCTTTATTGAAACAAGAGCGTGCGTGCGAGTGCAAAGGTTACAACGGACCCGCGATATTTAAAGGGGACTTCCTGACATTGATTCACACTATCTGATAAGCGTTTAGTGAACATTCATGAACATCGATCTTGCTTCTATGTAATGCCTGAACGCTGATCATATTCGATCGTGCTTCTGTGGCATGTCTAAACACTCATCGGCTTTTGCTGAATTGATTGAATGATTGACTGGCCTGGATGCTTGCCGGCTTCCCTATTGAGATTTTGGCGGAGTTTTAGGGTCTCAGTAGGTTCCGGGCGTTCTGGGGTTACTTTCAGGAATCTGACCTCCCTGATACACACAAATGAAATCTTTTCATGGGCAGAAATTTTTCCAAGGAACTCTCCAAGCTTTGAGGTGTCTCTTAAGTACGAGTTATTGCGAGATGTCCTCACGATGTCAAAGTGAATCGAGCTTTTCTCTCAGTATCTGGAGAGAGGCGAAGTATGGCGCTGCATGGCAGCGTTTTGCGCTGACGTGAACTGATAGAATTGCGTCTGACGTAAAAGCCACGAAAATTCAGGGTTTCCACCACTGTTAGTATCCTAACGTTATTCACATAGCACAAAATGGAAAGGCATTGAACTTAGATACAAGAATTCAGCCGCTTCGCAGTTGACTATTCACCGAAACGGAATCCTCAGTATTTCAGCGCACAGAGAAATGTTGGTCTTATGTCCATTCCAGCAGTTCGGTTAGGGAATATTGAGAAGGTGTATGGATCAGGAAACCTCCAAATCAATAAGTGAGCAATAATCAAATGGCCAGGAACTAGGACTAGTTTCTCCATGATATTAATCTAATTATTGATCAGGATTACTATGGTTAAGCAATAGTCCGTCCTTCGACGCTCCTGCCAAACGTGAGTTCATAGACTGTATTGACTTTACACTTCATGCTTTTTAGGGTAGCGGAACGAACCATGTTTTGACACCCCCATGGTAGGTTGACATTTTTGCCACGTAGGACATCAATCAGTCCCAGTTAGGGCGATGCTATATCCTGCCTAAGTGCGAGTTTACCACACTGGGCCGGGGCTGTGCGTTGGGAACCCCCTGGAAATTTTTCAGATGTGCACAGCTGATGACTCTTAATAAGCGTGAAACGGACGTACAGTGTTCCTTGATCTTTTGGAATAGATTGCCTTGTTTCAGGAGACGAGAGTCCCATGAGAATTGCAAAATCTCCTGATGCCATAAATAAGGGACATTTACGCAGGTAATAATTCTCGCAGTTTTGAAATCATTCAAAATGAACAAGTAAACCAACAATAATTACACCTTAGCCTTTGGAACGGGCGTGAGAATCAGTTTCAGAGGAGGCCTCTACTAGGACGTACTGTTTCGTAATACCTGTACAATAGATAAGGCGAAAGGATGAGGCTCTAGCAAATTTTCCCAAGTCCCGTTCTAGGTGATTGCCGGGGTACCGAATTAAGTGAATTCTCGGGACGCGGTCCCATTTTTCACAATTATTCTGGAGTAGGGAAACATACAAACTTGGAAACTTTAGGCCTGAAATAATTTTTATAGAAAGTAAAGTCGAATTTGGTAACCTTTCGGAAAAATTACGGTGGCTTTCACGAGGGAGCATGCCCCGAAAATAGGCTACTCAAATCGGCAAATGGAACAGACAGAAGTCATGTCGACTGCAGCACAAACCGTGAAATATTTCGTTGGATGCGTTGTTGCTCGCAACGTGGCACCTCAGTGCAAGCTACAGATGGGATAGACTGCAGTACACTGACATTTTGTGTCCTACAAAAAAACCGGGCGTCCTGGTTTGTCCTCCCACGGACGGCCTGTCTCACCTGTGAAGGTGTGGACTCGAATATTTGCCTTGAATTTCCAACATGTGTCTTGCAAAGCAAGAACTAGAAGTGGGTTCGGTGAGCCCACCATGTACAGAACAGTACGACGTGTTACTTTTTCGTGTCACTCACAGGAAACTTTACGGTCTTTACCCTAATATGCGCAACTGAATCGTTTACGAAACTCGAGTGGTTAGGTGGAATTATCAGCAGAGCAGATGTTACCCTCCACGGCATTTTCTGTTGACTTTGACCCAACGCAGAAAAATCTTTACACTCGCGTCCTATTTGCGGGTAACTGTACTACACTGGTACGGGTTCCATCGATGCTTATGCTTGGGTATGACAGGTCTTAGCCCAGACGTGGACAAGCACAAGGGGGTTTAATCTGAATCCCACCATGTCATACTCTGTGAACCTCTAGGTTTTCGCCACTCCGAGCTAGGCACGAAAAGTCGAGACCTTCTCGCCCGGCCGTAACCCGAGCTGCGTGGCACATTACACAGCCAATTCGGCTTGCAGTGCTTGATGAATTCTTTGAGTGAAGTGCGGTCTGATTCACAAAAACCTGATTCCGGAACACCCTGTTTCTATTCGGTGGTTCCAGTTGTTTCTGGCTGTAGTTCTAAGAAATCGGTGGTCGAACACCTGAAGATGTCTCATGACCCACCAGAAGTGACCAAGTCTCGCAGTCATGCAGCCATGCAGCAGTGCAGCGTGCACTGTAGCCTGATATACCTGTCCCTTGAGGCCCAGCGAAATGCCTATTTCATTCCACAACTAACTCCGCCGGGACTGACTCAAAAGCGTACACCATCACCTGAACTGGTGACCCTGGTGAGAATCCCCAGAACGCCTATCAGTAACAGACTAAGTGCGTATCACTCTTCACTGAGTCCCTGTTCTGTGCTAATTCATCTCATATTCGAATTCCACTTGGCTGCGATTGTTCGCAAAGTTGACTGTATAGAAATTCCCGAGTAGATAGACATTCATCAGTCTGTTCAGTTTTTGTCTATATAGTCACACTCAGGTGCACTTCCCTGGATTGTACGAAAATGCCTTTGGGTTCTTCTGACCCACCACTGAATGTCATTACTAAACGTAATATTTCAGACGTTTTCGCACCGGGAAAGAAACATCTGTTGCCTCCCGCCGCTTACAAAATAGGGTGAAGCTCATCAACCATTGCACAAGACGAACCCCACCAGCGCGTCGGGGGCGGAAGACGTCCGTCCAAGGATCCTGAAAAATGTTGCACAATTGGCAAAATATTTCTACCTGACATTTCCTCAGTCACTGAAGGAGAGCGAACTTCCCACTGCTTAAAAGGAAGCTATTTTCACGCCATCTACAACCTGGTGGCCGCTTACCGCTCCATGACCACAGACCTGTTAGGCTCATTAGCATATTTAGCAATGTGATGGAACGCCTTCTGAAGCGGGCCACTTTCAACCACCCCACCAGTAACGCTTGATAGCCCCGGGCTTAACACGGATCCCCCGCAGTCAACTCCCGCGTGACAAATCCTAGTACTTCCGAAGAGATCAGCAGAAGTCGAAGGCAAAGAACTCATCTTCCCCTGCACCCTTCCGGCTCCAGTCTTCATTGGAGTTCCTGGAGTCTGTGTTTTGGAACCTAGGTTATGGACCTTCCAGGTGCGCCTTCAAGTCCATGTCTACTTTGAGCAGACGACTCAAAATTGGGGAGTTCCAACGCCAGCATCCTCCAGATGGTTGTCGGCGCCGCAAAACAATTTTACCTGGGCTGACACCCCCCACTGAGCGACGAAAATGGCATTCATATCTCCTTAGGAGGAGACTCAGCGAACGCTTTGTCGTGGATGGTGAGGATAGATCAGAAGACATTACGGAGATATAGGATTGGGTACATGGCTCTCTTTAAAAATATCCTTCTTACTTTACAACGAAGTCAACCGAAAAAGCGTTCGTTGATCTTCGGATAATTCGGCGCATCTCCACCCCTTATTACCTCCATGGACTTACAGATACTCTACGGGGTTTACATCAAACTGCTTCTTGAATATGCCAACCAAGTTGTCCACACAAGACGCGAAACGGACGTAACCCTCATTCGGCGTGTCCAACGAGCCCCCACAAATATGGCAGCTGGTCTCAAATCCGTTGCTTATTAAGCGCATCTAGAGTTACCTAAAGTTATTTCCCGAATCGTGGTTGCCTCCGAACGGGCCTGACAATTTCTCACGCACTTTTAAATAATGTTTGACAAGTAGGTTTTTCAGAGTCGACTCCAGTATTACGCGGCGTTTATATGGTAAGGAGGCTTTCAACATTGGTATGTGAAGTTTTTATATACGACTGTTTTTTTCATTTCGCATAGTGTGTGCACGGAATAACCTTCCTCTGACTGTTCACTTTACTGCATTTATGGCTCAGCCGAGATCGCCTTTGTATCCGCTTTCGTGACCCCTCGTGCCAGCAAGGTTACCACCCAGCGCTCAGAACTTAAAGACCATCGCTACAACTTTTTTTGCTCTTTCCTTTTAGACAAACTTGGGTGGTACAATTTTCTGTTGCTCAGCCAGCAGGATATTTAAATACGTCCTTCAACACTTAGTTCAGCGTAACCGGAATTCGGGGTTTCTCAAGATCGGATTCACTCGCAGTAAGGTCAGTTTGGGGTTGGGTATGGAAAAGGAACTAAGTAAAAACACGGCGAGAAGGGGAATGGTCTTAGGAAAAATCGATGCTTCTGCAAAAAAGGAAAAGGGACGACCGTCAGAATCCAGGAAAAAGGTGAAAAGTGTGAGCGAATCCAGCCTCAAAGAGCAGGGACACAAAGACCAGAATCGAACAAATGAAAAAGATACGGGTAAGTCGCATGCAATCTTGGTTACGTATATCTTTCGGTTAATAGTTTCAATCCTTCCATGGTAAACCCTACAATCTAAAACGCAGCTTCAGTGGCCGAAACAGCAATCACCACCTATCGTTTTCAGTGACTCGACTTTCGAGTCGCTCACTATGGATCACCAAGAATACGCCACCTTACTGGATAGCCAAAGACCACCGAATATCCGGTTAGACTTATCGTGATAGGGGTAAAACAACAAACCGGAAAGGCCTATTTCTGATTGGCAAACACTCAGACCAATCAGAACATGCCTTTTCTCTTGTCCATTGGCAGTTCGCCTTGATTCGAGTCCAAGTGTTAGTGCGTAGTTTCTCCTTGCGTCTCCCTCGGAAAAATGGGAGAAGCCTATCGGTGAGCGGAAGATGGTGGTGCAACCAAATATGAGTGCTTACTAAACTGCGTGACTTTGTCCATGATGGCGTGTGGATTTTAGCTACTAGTGGCCCGCACGTGGATTTTTTCGAGCACACGTACGAAAACGCAGAAGGTAGCGCATTGGAAAGATTGCAACAGCACACCCAAACAAACTTAAAGCAACTAAAAATGGCTGTTCACCGTGCGACCTGACGAAAGCGGCGAGGGTGATAACTGCCTCGACTTCTCTAGGGCCTTTAGTGGCGTGCAACAGGAAATCCTGCTGCAAAAACAGGCTGTACGACGTCCAAGGTTCGCTCTTACACTCAGTTCGCTGATATCTACAAATCGGAGCAGTGATTCGGATAAGTGAAACGCTCTCTGACCCTACACCTGACTTATGTGGAATGCCACAACTGTGGACGACCTACCTGCCTCATTAGCACCCCCGCGTCACCTGTACGTCGATACGACGTGCCGTCGGAAAACTGAACGGACCGTTTCTGCAAGCTTGCTCTATCTTACATCAGGCTGCGCGTTAAATATGCCGCTAAGGTGTGGAGCTGATGGTTCAAACGTGATCACATAATGCTGGAACCTGCACAACACCTTTCCACTGAGTCAATGAAGGCGTCCCACACAACGAGGTACCAGAATCCCACCAAGTGTACCACGAAAGGCTGCAAGACAGTTATGAACTTATCTGGATCATATTGCTCCTGGTTACAGTTGGGGAGTGTCAATTGGAAAAAGAGCTTTTAGCTGTAATACCCTTTCGGAGCCTAATTGCCATGCCACTTGAGGGAAGCACGGGGGCTGGGATACTGGCAGCTACACATTAATGCACAGGTGCCGCTAATCTCTTGGCTCGGCCAGTGCCGTTGACCAGCTGTGATTTGATTCTCCGGGCGCCAGTTGTCAACTCGACTGAGTTTACTGGTTGGTGTCTTCATACTCCGTTATCAGGTCGCAGACTGTTCACCTTCTCTTCGCTGCCACTGATAGGTAAACCGTCTGCGAAACAGACAATCCTCTGACATGCGAACTAATGTCGTAAGTAACGTAACCCGTCAAGCGTCAATCTCCCATCAATTGCAGGAGTGTTTGTCTAGAACGATCTGATGTACCTCAGTATTGCTAATCTGATGCACCCACTCGACTCGACCCAGACACTAATAGGTTTCATACATCCTCTGTGCGTAAAGGCGCAGGTGTCACGAACAGCTGTCCTGACTTTCCTTATAAGAGAAGTGGTCCCTTCTCCAGCCAGCTCGCTAGAACTTCAGCAAATTTACCTACATCATCAATTGGTTGTCCTCCAGGCATGGGGTTTGAGTTTGATCCCACCCAGTCCCGTAGCATCACGTGACACTTGCAGGTGTGGGATGCATACTTAGGCCGCATATTAGCGTAGTTGAAATGATTTGCATATCTCAGGGACCTTAACCAAGGGAAGCAATATCGTCCACCTATTCAGCGTCTGTGAGTGGACGCCCCGGGAGAATTTCGATCCCCGAGGTCTCGGAGAAGTCTCAGGCAGTCCGTCAGTAGCAGGGTTTAATAGGATTGGTGATAGAAGCAGCCTTGTCTTACAACGCTCGATGTGGTGAGCTCGGACGAAAGCTTGCTGTATACGGGAGTTCGCATACAGTGCTCATAAGTGATAGAATTTGATCGCCAAGCACTGCCGATCGACAGAGCCAGAAGCAGCTTTCACATCGAGAAAAATGGCCAACTTTGGACGTTTAAAACCATGGGTCTGTTCAAGAACTTGTCCAAAAGTAAATAGGTAGTCGACGAACCCTCAGCTAGGGCGAATCCTAGCTTGATTCTCATGAGTTTGCCTCCCCCGACAATAGGTAAAAATGTAATGCCAGGGTGTGCTTCATTGACACGTCTATAAGGCTGACGCTACGACTGTCTTTGCATGGCGTTCTTGCGGTGTTTTTGAAAATTGGAATCACGGTCGATGCGTTCTGTTTCCGTTTCAAATCTTCGATAGTAAAGTGGTCAGATCGCCCCTCGGGGCTTCACCACCTTTCGAAAGCGCGGGGTGCGGAACATCCGGGCCGGTTGTCTCGTCGCGTTGAAGGGACGATTTTTTGTGCTGGATTTCTATTGCTGATTACGGGTTAGTTTCGATGTTCCATTCCGGTTCGTTTGCTTCTTTCAGAAGCTGTGTTGAACAGGGCCAGCTGAACTGCGGTTTAAAGTTTTCAACCCATCACTGAAGATGACGATTTTGTGAATGAATTGCCTTTTCGTCTTTTTCCCGTATGGTTTCGCTGATACCCGTCTTCTTTCGTCCAGTTGGTCTGATAAGCCGAAGCAGGGCTCGGCTGTTGCCTGTAGAAAAGGCTTTCCCCACCTCCTGGACCTTCGCTGTCTACCGGCGTTCTCGTCATTCTTCAGGCTCTTGATTATCCGGCGTTTGAGGGACCTGCATGCGCTATCGTTGTCACTGGTTGCGTGTAAGTTCTTGTGATCTCATTTAGTCGAGTCAGATAGACAGGCGGTTCCAAAAGCTGAGCGCATAGCTCCTTTCACTCACATCCACTCAACCACCAACCAGTCAAATTCACCAAAGTGACTGTTGGTTTCCAGTTGCTCTTCCGCCTAATTCTTTCGGTGCCTAGCTGCCATGCCACCCGAAGGAAGCACGAGGCCTGGAATACTCCCAGGATACCCAAGCCTATACAGGAGAAGTGGAGATGCAGAGGTCGGATTCGAACCACGGACCTTCCGGTCAGTAAATTAGTGCTCTAACCACTGAGCCATCTCGCCCCCCTTTCAGCCAAATCAGCTCAATATTGCTGAGCTACTGAAACTCGTCGAGGGTGATCAATGGAATCCCTCTGCTTCGGCACGCGTGACAAAATGTGAAGTGATGACCGAGCCTGCACAATGGCGTGATAGAATTCAAGTTAGGCAATCTTTAACTGACGCCCTTAATCTTAATCAAATGTCCGGCGGCTGACTGGTTTGCTGTTGTTGGCCTTCAAGTAACCCGGTATGAGCGCTTGTGCTGGAAGTTCGTACCAGCCGGAAACAGACGAAGTTCAGCACTCAAGTGAAGAAGTCCCCTCCTTATCCGTACTCTAAGCATCGACTCCAACTCTTTCACACAACGTTTCTTCTTTCGGGCTTATTTATCTCACTTGGGCGCCCATATCACACTCCAGGATGATTATATCCGTCCTCGCTGACCGAAGCAGTTGTGATAGATTCTGAAAAGTCCCCATTTTCAGATCCAGACCTGCAATCTGTTGGTAGTATGGTGACACAACAAATAAATGCCGTTTGCCGCATCGACCCGCAGTGATCTTAAATAAACCGGACAACTTTACAGCGCAAAGGTGACTGTCTACTGGGATCTAGTCCAGTAAATCGCTTTCAGCCCTGGAGCTGTGTGTAATTTCCACACCGTCGATACCACGAGCCATTGTATCGAGATCACCAGATGCCGGAAGAGTAAAAATTGAAACATTCGAGCTCGTCCTACGTGGCTTGAGGTGCACCGTGTTAGGAGTTTCGCATATTCCACGTGGCTACCAGGTCCGCGCAAGTACTGGATATCAGATAGAAGTGTCATTTCTTGGATCTCGGAGAGATATCCCTGTCGGTCTCCAACACAGTTTAGCCCAATGAAGCTATCAGACGTCAAGGGAAACTTGGCGTGCGCGCAGGCCTTGAATCCCTGTGGACATTGAATTTTGAAGAAACGGAAGTGACGCTGAAAGCCAAGAAAACAAATAATGCAATATTTAAGCTGCAACACACCTTCGGTGCCTAGCTGCCATGCCAACCGAAGGAAGCACGAGGGCCGAGATACTACCCGGATGCCCAAGCCTAGACAGGAGCAGTCAGGATGCTGCAGTTAGGTTCGAACCACAGACCTTCCGGTCAGTAAACGTGAGGTCCATTACACCCTGTTTATTGTGTCTGCTTACGACCCAACGGACTGTAACTCTGAATCTGCAAAAGACAATTTCTATGACGCTCTAGGTGCTCTTTTACAGCGGACTGAAAGCTCAGATATCGTTGTGGTTGTTGGCGGCATGAAAGCCCAGGTAGTCAGACTAAGTGCTGCCGAGGCCCAATTAAGTGGTCGTCTTGGGTTGGAAACGACACGCACAGACAACGGAAATCGTTTGCTTCAGATGTGTA
>SJOL01013113.1:31024-43412 GCA_004794785.1 Opisthorchis felineus | reverse complement strand
AGCAGTCAAGATGACGGGATCTGCTTCGAACCATGAGCCTTCCGGTCACCAGAGACGCCACTTATTCACTGAGCTCTCTGTTGACAGAGTTCGGTAGTTCCAGGTCGACATTACAAAGAAAACCGAATGGAAAGGCCTAAGGTACGATTTAATCGTACCATAAACTCTACCTGCTTTCGGTGGATTACAAAAGACAATCTCCACCTTCTCAACCGGATGGTCAGATTTTGAAGCTCACTCGCCGGGTTGTAGGGTCTCGGCTCCGGGACAGTAGGCCAGGTAGACAAGGAGACACCGCTGGCTGATCGGCATGTGAACTGCAGGTAACGTTCATGTGTAGTGCAGTTGATTCTAGTACAATACAGGGACCTGATACAGTAGAGAGCATCAAGAAGGACAACCTAAATATGGGTCAGGTAAGTTTAATTATTTTGGAGCGAGGCAGATGGCACCTCAAAGGGCTGCATTACGTCGTTTCACTGAACCATTATATTATGGATTTTAGGCGGCGGTGCCACTGGTGGGAACACAGTTAAGGAACAAAAACTGATTGGGTTCGGTTGACATGAAAGTATAACCGCGATCCGAGTGGGTATTAGTACCTACCAAACAATAACACACAACGAATTACAGTGAAAGAGGACATACCGGCGAAAGGATAGGCAAAAGGAAATTGGAAGTACTAGTCAGTTATTTTTGGAGGGCTTTTGTTACGTGTGTTAGGAGGAAGTGGAATTGAAATTCAAAACTAAATCGTTCAAAAAGATGTCTGGCTTTGGTAAGCTGGCCGCAAAAAGAATCGCAGTGACTATATCGGTCGCTTTATTTTCGCTGATCAGAGGGACGCTATGTTCGACAGTAGCGACCACTGTATTGCTCAATTTGTGTTACTGGTTCTCAAATCATGTTCGAACACCCCGGAAGCGCCGTATTTTCTTTTAAAACAAAGGATAAATTTTATCTGAAAAGCCCGGTATGTGTAGGTGATGGCACCTAGGAAAGATTGTGGCAGGCTAACACTTTTATCCTTTTCTTCATAAAAAGTCCCTCAAATCAATTATGGTTGTACGGCAGGGAAGTCTCAGAGTTGAACAGTGATGTCAAGATTTTGATGATGCTGATGAAGCTGTTTTTTGTCCTTGTATATAATCATGTAGGTTTTAGCAACGTCCAGAACATGTCTAAAAATATGGTCGTGTTTGGCTCTAATTTTTCCGCGCACGGTAAAGCTGTCAATGTAGGCGAACGTGCCTTGCACCTTTTCCGGCTGTGATGATATGGTTTATCGTTCGTCGGGAACACACGTCACTCCAAAAGAAATACTCCGAAACTGACAAAGGTTTCCGCCGACTTCGATTACAGTGAACTGCTTATCCGACTCGATATTTGGGTTGGCTGGGAGATGATATGCACTCTGGTTTCTCAGTACGCGGTAGGCGGTGGAGCGTGCGACGTAGTTTCGATCATATGATCCAGTCTCGGTGAAGGATAAGCTTCATTGTAGGGGAAGCGATTGATAGCCTGACTGTGGATTACGACCATGCGTATCTTGTGGTCCGTGTTGCGCGTTAAGAGCACTTGTGCTCTCCGGGGAGAATATCATGCTTTGATTATGCCATCGTTGAGCACTCAGTCTACTTTGGTTAATCAGAATCGTTCGTCCTTCGGTTAACCAGGGCTTCATAGCGATCAGTTTGAAATTCGTAGCAAGATCAGTGAATAACCATGGGGATTCAAGTTTAGGCGACTTTACGCCACATACAGGTAGGGTGACCCGTTGGCCACCGAACAGAATTTCACATTTATCACGTGACCCCATGAAGTCAAATCTGATGATAATGTTTATTCCCTACTTGTGGGTGGCTTGCCGTCGGGCATGATCATAAGGTTACAGTCAGAATTAAAGCATGACTGGCGGGGATTGTGGGTACAGGGGGGTTTTGTGACAAGGGGCAGCGCCATGGGCGGTGGGTATTATCCGATGTAAGCGTGGTCACCACTAAACCGGCACGGGCAGGGAAGCGCAGTTACCATTCGTTTTTTGGAGAGATTATCGAGCAAGTTCGGATCGTTGGGAGTTGAAGGTGGCGGGCGAAAAACAAAGCGAGGGGGCAAAACAAGAGGCGTCTTGCTTGACACATGACAAGAAAGGTGTAAACGGCAGAAAACGAGGAACCAGAACATCAGATCTGGTGAAGTGGCAGATTTGGCGTCATCCAGCCGTTCAAATTGAACTAAAACCGCTGAGGCCTCGTGGCCTTGGGCTGTTGGGCTCATGGCCAGGGTCGCAAAAAGCGCTAGCGGGGATGATGAAGTGGAGGCATTAGCAAGGCGGATAAGTGGTAACAAGAATCTCAGAAACATGGTATACAGTGAAACTGTAGAGACTTACTGGTGTCGCTGTTGTGGAGTCGGGCATAATAGTTCCTTGGAAGAGTGAGATGGTGACAACACAAGAGCCGGAACACAAATTGCGTGGAAAATTATTGCATTTTGCGGGAAGCACAGACACAGAAATGGTTAAATTCGAACGAAATGGTCCACGGATTGGAATGAACATGTCATGGAGGTGGCCGGGGCCAGTTGGGGAGCTTGTTTGTATTTGCACTTGATGGAACGAGCGGGTGAGAGGGTACGGTCGAGAGTAGGAAGGAAATAGTTGCGGGTGTGCTATCAAACTGGGTATGGCAGTGCCGTGCCATCATTGGCCTGACATACTTCGTTTTTTGGACAGCCCCGTAACGGACATCATATTTAAGGTCATTGGGCTGGGATGTGAGATTCTTTGAGATTCTTCAGGCTGGCCAAGGAAACAAAGGTAGAACGAAGACGATATAAGATCACGGGTTTTTGGTCTGTTTAGGGATCCTGTGGACGTAGATCATAGACCAGGTGGAGTGGGTAACAGCCAACCAGGTCGTACATACCTGATATTGCCGAAGTTCAAAGCTTGGGAAGATGAGGGAATGGGATCAGATTAGTAAGGCATGGTGAGTTTAAGGAGACATCAGATGGGATAATGTGCATTAATATGCATAGAAAGACAAACTTGACGTCTACCGCGATTGGGGTGACGACAACAAGTGATTATGTGAGATAGGATAGGGATGGATTTGTACTTGGTAGACTAGCGACCAAGGGTTGGGTTTGCTTACGTGTGATATTAAAGTTCAAGGGATCTAGTGCAAACCGGGATAAGCACACAGAGTGGTGTTGTGGTTAGGGAAATGAAATGCATAAGGACTGACGGGAGTGAACTTCCGAGATGATGGACTAGTTAATCTGGTATTTATTACATGAGGTGGACAGTACCATGAGAGAAAGTAAGTATAAGAGAAATGGTCATCCGTCCCCGAAGCACTGCTATCAGCTTCAAGTTAACAAGTGGTGCACGGCGAATAAAAAGCCTTTGAGCACTAGTCTTGCATGCTGGTGGCGGAGGGTTAGGAACCTTTGTTTAGATATATTTCTCATTGTATATGTTCACTCCTGGGAGCAGTAGGTAGGTGCGTGTTTTGTTTGGTTGGCTAAGTGTGCAGCTACAGCTATGCACGTCGATCTAACCCATGGGCATCACAGAGTCTCCAGGCTATTCCATCTGTTTTTCTAAGAATTTCTTTTATTAACACACGGGAGACCAGTTTTTTCGTCTGTGGCTTATAGCTTTGCCAGTTAAATGACGCAGCCGGGACGAGTCCAGCCCAGCAGCGACAAGCAGAAAACAACAGTGCTCTTTCATTGATTTCTTGAATAAAAGGCCATGCTCAGAACCACCGGCGATGGGCGAAGCACCCGTGCTACTGGAGGTGTGGCGGGGATACGAACGCGTCATGGTGCAATGCAAAATGTCGACCCGCCTTGCAGGACGTACCGACCACCACACGAGGTTTTCATCCCTCGTGCATGCTACCATATCTGCAAGGTGGCAGGCCACCAAGCAGTCATAATTGCGGTTTGTACATTAATAAAGAACTCCAGCTACCGGATATTTTATCCGGCCGGGGGGTAGCCAGCCCAGTAAACCAGCTCCGTCATTTCGAACAAGCAAACGACAAACAGCCGCTGGAGAAGGCAGATCGCGGAGGCAAATGAGGCGGCAGCTACCATTGGGACAATGGGAACAGAACGGAGATGGCCAAAGCGTGTCAACCACGGCTAAAGGATGACCGAGCGTGAGCTATCGACCCAAAAAGTGGCGTTATTCAATGTTGTCTGCGAGTGGTGAGTGGGTTGCGAGGCGTATAGTATGTTCTCAGGCATGAGGAACTCTGACTTGCATGTTTTATGTTGGTTAGGGTTAGGCAAGACGAGACACCACTCATTAAACAGAGCGGATAGAGTAGTTCAGGGCAGGGACCCAGCTTGGAGGAACCCAGTTTAAGTTGCTTTAAGCAAGTCAAAGAGGTAGCAAGGTATAGTAAGGAGGTGGCTTGTTTTTTTTAAAGTTATTTTTCTCATTATTTTTCTTTGTTCACTAACTATACCTTCGCCAAAATCAGAGGTGTTGTGGACCCTGTTCATAAAGAAGATCAGGGGGTAGTTGGGTATTAAGTAGGGCGGCTGCGGCTTTACACGTGAGGAAATTATCTACAGACTGTGAAAACGTATGTTGATGTGTGATATTCCGAAACCGACCGGGGAGACTTCCAGATGCGAGTGTAGTAAACCAGGAAGAAGTAGTTTCGTGGGTTTGTACGCGCTTGCAAGCACACTAAGAGGTTGCTGGATTTACGGAATTTATAACGTGTATATGACTTTACGCTTGGCCTGGCCTCTGCTATAAAAGCATTTCGGTACAACAGACGGTGTAAGAGTTAAATTTAGCTTTAATCGTCTGAGCCATAGTGGCTCAAGGCCTAAAATTATACAGCGGGAGCGGTAGAAGAGAGAGCTGGTTTGTGGAAATAACTTTTTGGTGAATGATCGTTGGACATTCTTGAAAGCCAGCCCACAACTTTGGGTATGAAGGAAAGAGAACGCAGGACAGAATTCCACCATTGGTCGCACGCATAGCTTGAAACTTGCGACCTTTGTTTCTCGAAGATGGAAGGAGCGTAATGTTAGAAAGCAGAGCCTACGTTCTCGGGCAACCTGGAACTGGAATTGATGAGAAAAACTAAAGGTGCAAGAGCATCTGAGACTAAGGTCTTTGATCTCTGTGGAATGAGTGACAGGGTTCCCATTAATTGTGAACGTATCAGCTGGGACGAGGCAGCGGCAGAAAGTTATGTGAGACTTGGAAGAAGAGAAGCTTAGGCTATAGGCACTTGACCAGCGAGTCAGAGAGTCTAAGTCTTGTTGGATCTGGCGAAAGGCAAGAGTTTTAGCAAAGGGAGGAAATGTGTAAGCGATTTTTGTATCGTCCGCAAAAAGGAAGGGTTTACCATGGGATACGTCGTCGAAGACGTCATTGATATACAGTAGGGAGAGGATGGGGCCTAGCACGCTCCCTTGAATGACTCCACTGGTAATCGGTAGTGGGGATGACTGTTTGTCACCTATTTGTGTTATCTGTGACCTATCAGATAGATAGGAGGTGAACCACTGAAATAAGGATCCAGCGCTGCCAACAGAATTGAGTTTCTTCAGCAGGGATGCATGAAGGACCTGGTCAAAGGCTTTCTGGATATCCAGACAGACTGTAACAATAGACTGTCCGGCATCATAGGCTGCAGTAACTGTCTCAAAGAAGTGAAGCTGGCAGCCATTGACGGATCTCTGAGATAGGAATCTGTACTGTCGATCATCTATGGCATTTGTAGCTAGGAGGAACCTGATTAACGGACCTTTGACCAGCCGTTCAAGGGTTCGCATTAAAAGGGGGGTATGATGGATCCCTCTGTAGTTGGAAGTAGCTTGCCTCGATCCAGATTTGAAAAGGGGGCGAACGACAGATCGGTTCAACTGGAAGGGGACGATTCCACATTTGATTGAATGATTGAAAAGATTTACGACAAGGGTTTTGACATCTTGACCGCCTTGTCTCAGGGCACGTGATGGTATGTCGTCGCCTCCCGGTACAGCGGAGTCCTTGAGGGTTTGAAGAAGGGCTGATACATCAGCAAGCGAGACGGTCACGTTGCTAAGAGATGGGCGGTTACTCTGTTGTGGAGATGTGAGATATGCGGCGGGAACCGTGGGATTGAGCTTGGCAGGAGTGGTAAGTAGCAGCTGGCAAAGTAAGCGTTCAGGTGGTCGGCTATATTGACAGGACTGGTGATAAATCTACCGTCGGTGGAACGCAGACGGGCAACTGAGTGACTGTTTGAGAAGGATGTCTGCACAGAAGTTCGGTAATAAACAAAGCTAGAACCGCTCATAGTTGGCATCCCTGCACTGAATGAACGCAAGGCAATAATCATTGGTAGAATGTGGACGTATCTTTGACGCCACTGCCATCACAGATACATGCGGAGATAGTTTTTCGTTATGAGCGAATGGGACTGATAAAGAAACGAAACTTCTGGAGCTACCGTCATCAATAACATTTCATACAGCGATGAACTCGAGGTGACTCAGTGTTTGAGATGCAAATTTGCCGACGGGAAAGTCCGTGATTCTAACCCGACTTCTGAGGCCTGATTGCTCTTATCTGGGCTTGGGCAAAATGGCAGTATCTCAGCTAGGCACTGGATGGGTCTTACGGCTGAAAGGTTATTATCATATTATTATTATTCGGACAGCAACGCCGTGAACCAAAATATCTATCTTAGTTTTAGATCGGCAACTGGGAGCAGCGGCACAGAAAAATGAAGAGAGTGAGGAATCTTGAGCTAAACATACGTGATACTTCGGGTTTCTGGATCTGCAGACGTGCTGAATATGCCCTATTTTCCCATGAATTTGCAAACCAATTCTTTAGCAGTGCGTCTATTACAGTAATGCTTGGGGTTCGCACAGAAGCAATATGTTTGTCACGCAGCGCCAGGAAAAGTTGTCTCAGCATCAACAGAGTGCGAAAGGGTATGCAAAGCACAAGTAATAGATTGTCTGTGCGTGTAAGATTGTGATTGTTTTGTGCATGTTTGAGAGCTCGTGCGGCACTGTGAGCTTTAACAGGGTCAAATTCAGGATAGGTAGGCAGTTTCTCCCGAATGGCGGTCGACTGTGTTCTGGTTAGCAAGTCATCTCGAATCCTCTGTTTTTGTTTTCCGCAGCTGATAATGCTTTGAATTCGCAATCTTTAGCAAGCGACTTCAGTTTTTGGACGAACTGGTCAACATCTTGACGCGGTTTTGTTTGCGTGTAGCTAATGGGTGGCGTGTACACACGATGTTTTTCGGGCGATTATAAAGTTTTTCCATTGTACACCTTATGGTCAGTGTGACAAGAGTTTAAAGTTTAATATAGACCTTCAGGCGTGACTGAGTTAATGTAGGCCTTGAGGGTACGCAATCAACAAGTAATTCTTTTCGTGGCATCTGGTCAACGGGGATCATCGTCGAAAATCGAAGTTTGGAGAATATGAACCACCTCTATATCAGACGAATAAATCGCCGCGAGGGTTGAATGGTTTCAGGTCAAAAATAGACAAGATAGAACGGCATAACGTGCACCTTAATAGTGTTATGACGTTAGTAAATGGGCTGAGAATGTCGAGTGATAATTACCAGTTAGTGGTATGTGAAAAGTATTGTGTGTAGACGTCATACTTTCGAGCTCATTACTGATTCGATGTTTCCGACATTCTTGGGCAATGATCTGAAGGCACCCGTAGTCAAGCTTGAGACCCTTAAACGTCATCAGAGCGTAGCTGTCATCATTCTGGATCATAAACCAATGTGGACCGCAGCGAAAAACTGTTAACTTGACTTTTGACAGACAAGCTGAAGTCACACCCAAGTCACAAGTGATGCAGTATGACAAAGAATGCGGCGGCCCCCGATAAGGGTAGAAATGCCGTCCTCGTCAAGTTCACCGTTTAAATATCGGTATTTCCTCAGCTTATTTCTCGGTCTGAGACTTCCAAACTAGCGTTCCCGTCAATACAAACACCAAAGGTGCAAAACGTGTTTTAACACCCAAAACACAGTGAAAAACACATGTACAGTGCGTCGTTTATAATGTGTTAGCGGTGGCATCATTCTGAAAATCCTGACGCATTCTTGATGCGGCATTGGACACGGGCATTCGATCATGATTAGCCGTTAGGTACAGACTTTCGACTAATCAGAGCCCGCCTTGGTGGTGGGTCGGCACGCGCCCCGTCTTTCAGCCAATCAAGTGCGGGGTGGACTTCTTGGCCGTAGCAGCGCCTAGATGCGAGCTGCGAAGCGAAATCGGTCCGTAATTCGGCCTGAGCCAACGGAACTGATACAGTTACCCAAATAAACAAATTTGGGTGAGAAAGGGCAGCATTGCCTGACACTACTGGGCTTGGTGAACTCAGATGACAGCCTCCTGCAGACTTTAACACGTCCGCGTACAGCGTCTTAAGTGGGGTCAATATTTTGTGTGCGGGGAGGGCACATTTGCTCCATAGACAATGCCATAGTGTCTGACGGTCTACAGAGTCGAAGGCAGTCTTCATTATCGGTTGTTGGGAGCAGTGTTTCTGTTCCAGAATCTGTCGGAGGATGAAAATGTGATCGGTGCATCCACTTACAGGTGGGGAACTATCTTGTTTTCCACTGGTCCGCCTCTTCCTGTGTTTAGTCAACCTTGTGAAGGTAAGACCAGACCGATTTCGATGCCACAGCTACCAGGCTAACGCCACGGTGGTTTTCACGGTCTTCGCGTACTCTCTTTGAAGACAGGAATAGCTATCGATATGCCCTATTCTGCAGGCAGCTTGTCTTCACTCCACTAACGAGTATTGTCGGACTGGTCACTAGGGTCTTTGAATCTTCTTTGAACAGAGCTGGATACAGACCTTTGGTCCGGGTGTCTCCTCACGTTTCAGCAGTCATATATCGTACCTTATTTCTTCAACAGGCGATTAAAGTTTGCATTTCATTCACCTCCGTGCTCTGTGGGGCGCCATTATTGACTGGTCTCAGTTTGGGACGGTCTCATTCTCCAAAGTAGAAGTCAGAGAGGCAGTGACTGAGGTGGAAGTTCGTCAGGACCTTCAGCACGACGGTTGATAAGGGATGTACACTCGTTCATCTCTGAAGCGTGAGGCCCAATATCCTCAATGCATGTTTCTGTTGAAGACCGGCGGTCCTGTTTGAAGGTAGAAGTTGGCCAAATGAATTGTTGTTCGAAATATTCTGCCGACGAATAGCAGTTCTGTGCTTGATACCACGGAGCCACTGTGGTCCTCGATGGATTCACTGACACGGCAGATTACTCGACCGAGTCAAATAAAATAAACCACGGACATTTCCAGCATCTTTCGATTCCTCCACTTCTCCGAAGTCTGGATAACTCAGTGGTTAAGGCGTGAACTTACCAACCGAAAGGCCCGTAGTTCGAACACAACCGCGGCATCTCGACTGCTCCTGTCTAGGTTTGGGCAACCTGGCAGTATCTCGGGCCTTGTGATTCTGTTGGGTTGCATGGCAGCTAGACACCGAAAGGGTATTACAGCTGAACGACTTCATCTGTCCGATTTTTCGGACCCACCAAGCGTCCCGGTCTGTGGGGATACTAAAAAAATCGTTCAGCCGTAGCACCCTTTCAGTGCCTAACTGCCATGACACCAGAAGGAAGCACGAGGGCTGAGATACTGCCATGTTGCCCAATCCTAGACAGGGGAAGTCGAGAAGCAGAGACCGGGTTCGAACCACGGACCTTCCGGTCAGTAAATTCGCGCTCTAACCACTGAGCCATCTCGCCCCCCGCGGATACTCAGTTTTACCGGGGATCGCTTGATGCGTCTGGTTGCAGTGTGGTTGCCATCAGAGGGAATCTGTCACTAGGTCTCCAGAAAAGCCACAGTTTCATCGGAGATCCAACGCTTGGAAAGGCCGGATTGGTCACACCGCAGGGATAACTCTATCCGGTTAATATCTGATATCAGAGTCCAATAGCTTCTCAGCCGCCACACGCCGTATGCGTATACATAAAAAACGCAATAAAAAGTATCAACAGACGTTTGCATGACCAGAATCCACGCAGTTATTCCAGAAGCAGGAGGCAGTGATCGACCCTCGCCATCAATAGCTGATGGTACTGTGGTCTATTTGGATTCGTTGCTGGTTGGTTAGTGGTGATTTCCGCTGTTCTGGAAATTGGTGCTGCAAAAAACAGCCTGTGATGGGCGCACATCTGAAGCAGGCGCTCTCCGTTGTCCGTGCGTCTTGTGAGTAACCATAGACAACCACCCAATTGGGCCTCAGCAGCGCTTAATGTAACTGAGGGTCCATGTCATCCGCAACCACAACGGTGTCTGAGCTTTTAGCCCGTCCCAAAAGGATATCTAGAGCATCATAGAAACTTCTTGGCAGATTCAGAGCTGCAGCTACAGCAGATACAATAAACGCGGGATTCTTTCACATGTGTTGCCTAACGAACTCCATGGAAGCGAATATAGACGTGTACCAATTCAGTTTGACACTCCTATTCGCTGCCTGAACATAATACGCACTCCGGCAAGAGCCGCTTGTTTTCTTGTCTGCTTCAAAGTACGAACACTGAAGGAAGCTAAGTAGACTGCTTTTCGGGCTGTTTGAAGCTGTTACTGTAGACGGACGCGCATAAGCTGCAGCTGAACATGATGTAAGGCGAACAAAGTGTCAGTCCTAGTGCTGAAACCTGTATAGAAGGTACTCACTTAGGCCAGGATAGCAGAAAATGATTCCGTGAAAGTGTAACAAGGGAGACTTCAGCGGTAGTTTTCGCTTAACCCCTGCTGCAGCAAACAAGGTAACCAGGCTGATGACACCACACGACGGCCGATGTGAAATGACAGTAATTTGGTTGTGAGGTTCATGGTTGTACGCGGACTGGGATACTAGTGGGCGTCCACACCTAGACAGGAGGGCCATTAGGGCTGTCAACCAAAGCCTTGGGCTCAAAAGCGTGACCACAAAGCAGCGGATGCGTGTCAGCATACTAGCAGAGTAGTACAAGTTTTTTAACGAACAAGTCGCTGTGTATGTTCCAATCCCCAACATGAAGGACGGGGAGACGGTGTCACTTAAACCTCTATCCACTGACCAACCTAGTGGGAAACTGTCGGTGTCAAAGTGAGACCATCCAATATACCTCACTGGGTCATAAAAGTACGCAAACCGCCACACTACAATCAAGTCCGGTCTCCTTGCAGCGACGGGCGATCAGGGTTGCAAAATAAGAGAGAGACTGACAGTATGGTTCCGTATCAAATCTCAATGGGTGGTTTTGGAAATATTCTCCAAAATCTGTGTCCCAGTCAATTTCTAGTGGGCCTGGTGCAATGCTCTTCGGGTCTTTTTAGGATAATCAAATGAAAGCGCACTTAAGCTTAGTTGCCAATGGGTCTGAGGGAAAGTTGCGCTGTGAAACATTGCCAGGTTGTCCGAACCCGGAAAGGAGCACTTAAGAAAGCGGCGATGGGTTCGACTCACGGACATTACCTCGTACCTCAAACCGCGGATACTGTTAGCAAGCCTTGTTTTTATGAACCGCAAAAAGTAACCAGGACATAAAGTGTGCCGTCACTGGCTGCAGAAATCTGAGCAACAAGTGATTGGTTCCGGGACCGTATTGTCTCAACTGTCAGTTTGTACTCTGACCCTGGGGCATCTAGAGTACCAGTAACATTATCTTCACGTGTAGCATAGTATAGGTGATATGTTTTATCGTGCTCCTTGTTGTGCACTCGAATGATTGAGCCAGAAATAGAGAAGGAGGATTGCCGAATGATTGGCTTTAATCTTCTAACAATTTCAGTACATCAGCTAAAACACTAGGAGACAGTTAGTTTAATGAATAACAAGTAAACAGTTTAACACAACATTAGTATATAACATTCTTCCCCGCCGGAGAGGTTATTGTCAGGAGAATATAGATTAGGCTTCGCGGTTTCGAAGATCATATGGTCAAACACGTTGTTGGTCTGTGATGTATTGTAGGACATTCTCTGGAATTTCACTGGATTGTTCTGGTGATGCCGTTTCGCCTCCAGGAGGATCAGTCGAGTGTGATTGAGTCTCGTCTTGAGGAGTCGCTACACCTTCGATTGATTCGGTTAAATAGACCTCAGAGATGTTTTGTGCCTTTGGTGCCAGATGTCTAAGAGAAACAGTTTCTTCCTTTCCGTTTGGGAAACGAACACAGGCATACTGCGGGTTGCAGTTAACAAGTTCCACCTCTTCCACTAACGGATCGTATTTGGAAGAACGTGTCATTCTTTTTAACGGAACGGGGCCTGGAGTCGATAACCAAGTCGGAAGAGAGGTGGCATACGTTGACCTCCGGTGGAAGTTAAGGAATCTTTCGTGTGGTGTTGTGTTAGTAGCGG
>SJOL01013113.1:0-25889 GCA_004794785.1 Opisthorchis felineus | reverse complement strand
TCCAAAACGACCGGCAGTCAGTTATTGATCCGCGCCTTCGGTAACTGATGGCAATGTGATCGATTTGAGTTTGTGGTCGGCATGCCGTTGGAGGACACGTGGCCAGACGATTTCAGCTATTTCGGAAGTTAGTACTGCATAAAAACAGCCTGCAATCAGCACACTGTTGAAGCAACAACAGCAAAGGTAACAATTGTGAATTCAGTGAATATGTTGCTGTCATGCGTTGCTCTACCAGATGTTCCAACTTCATGACCTTCCGGCCTTACTACAACTGGTGTTTCTCGTCGATTATTCTTGCGTGTCCAAACTGATCCCAAGTCAGGCCCGAACCAATATTTCGACACACTGACAAGTCCAAGCAATTAGCGCTTGCCGATGAACTTGTATACTGTATCAGCAATGCTCATTATGTTCATCTTTTTGTGTGCCGGTCGTGAATCTTCGTAAAAACCATTGTGTGCTATTTCTCCGTTGTTTCAGCTGATGGGTAAGTCAAACAATTCGAAAGTCAAATTGCCACCTCTTTGGATTTGCGCGGTTCGCATTCACGAGGGCAAACCCATTCGTTGCCAAAAATATACCGATTAGGGGGAGATTCTGACAAAACAAGCCAGCGGTTCACGTCCCCCTTGTCTCATCTATTGGTTTTCTTTCTGTCGTTGGAAGCTGCCAGTACCAAAGTTTATGACTTCAAAAGTGGGTTGGTGGCCGCGTTCAAACAAGAAAGGTGAAGCTCCGGTCAGTTTCACGGACATTAAAATTTCAGCGAAGTGATTATAGGTCTGAAAATGCCATTAAAATCCCTCCCTTTTCTATGAAAGATGGGCTGGTCCCATAATGTCGTCGTGCTCATTTAGTATATGCTTGAATTTCTACACCAACTAATCATAGCAGTACTCCTGTGTTACGAACGAGCAAAATAACATTCAACCGCACCTAACTGGGATGGATTTATGGTGGTAAACATAGATTGTTCTATAAACTACTCGTGGGGCGTAGTTGGAAAATCAGATGAAGCACACAATTGTGGATGGTCTGTCGCATGTGATACTGGTTTCCGGCAAAACTAGCATTGTACTTTGCACAGGCTGCACAGACATCCAACGACACCGCTGACAGCTACGTACTCAACAAGCAGCTGATGTTTACGGAAGTACTCTTTTTCATAAGCAGGTAAGCCGAAGCGTTTCGTTGTGAAAAATTTGGGGAATTTTGACGGATGCAATGACCCTTATCTAATGGGCAAACGGAGGGCGCTGCACCCTGCGAATAAGTTTCGGGCCAGCTTGCGTAAGACAGAGGGCTCGGGTCGTGAAACCCAAATAACTAACTGGGATAAACCTTTGGGCGTCTACGATCAACTTCCATGAACTATAGTGAGGTTCAACCATGTTACTTTCGTTGGTAGTGTCATCCAGTATGTCAGCCGTGCCTACAGTCTTTGGCACGGTGTTATAGTATATCATAATGTTCAAGGGCGCTACATGCACTATGGGGCCTTCGAAGTTGAATTTTCGGCGGTGGGGCGTTTCGTCGAGGCGACGCCTGGGATCCACAGTTTAGATTATCGTATTAGATAGGCATTCTGGGCAAGTAAATGCCATAAATTCGTGTTGAATCAGTAAGTCGTTGCCTGGAGGAACAAGTACTAAAGTATTCTTTGTCATTAGGTTGCATCAAAACGATGACTATCCACAACCAGTAATTAGAGGACAAATGTGACAGACCCTGTCGCGTACCGAACGACGGTGTCTTGAGGACGCGGATTCCCTGTCGTATGTTTCTCCCTTTCGGTGTAAGTGTTGACAAAGATATGCACCCTAACCATTAAAAAAACGCAGCGTGCATGAGCCAGCGGATGGACTCAAGTAAACATAAACTTGATGGAGATACGGATGCAGCACCTTAGTACGGTATGTGCAACCGTGTACAACTCAAGCGGGACTACCTACTTTGCTGTTATTCAAGTCTTACATCATCAATGACAGGCCACCAAGTGGGATACTGTTCGACCTATTCGGATTCCTGTTACCCTTTAATGTAAGGATCCGCTGCACTACCTGCAGAGCCTGCTTGTTAAAATGGTGCATCCTTTCAAAGGACATCTCACTCGTACTGACAGTCAAATTAGCTTCATTATGTGCCTCCGACGGCTAGAAAGGTAGTGCCAGAAATTGACTACTATTCGTGCTAAACCGTTTTGTCGAAAAAGTCTACCTAGTCCCCTACCCGTTCTATCTTTTAGAAGGTGCTACAATAAGTGACAAGAAACCCCTGAAGTCTGACAGGCTTTTCTGCATTCAAAAGCTTTTAGACACTCGGTCACCGTGTTTCTCAGCTCTTTTGATGGGCAGTATTCCGCTGATGAATCTGTGTTGTAGGGGTAGCGTGACTGATTTCTGCGTTATTTTCGTTTCCTTAACTGCTCTAGCCCACAAACTGGGTGGACATCTCATTGCAACTAAACTGTTCAGCATCTTCAATGTTAACGTCCAGTCTGCCTGACGGTGTAGCGAGACTCTTAGTCAAAAATTAACCTGCAAGATTCCAGTCCCAGAGTTCCTCCTTATAGCACAACGTCAGTGTTTGACCTCAGCAACAGGGATTCGTCAACTCCGAATGTTCTCTCATGCACTTCTTAATGAACGTATATTATTAGCATTAATGGTTAGCGGTAATTTTCCCGTCACACTGTAAAAAGTGTTGGGACCGGGACCGAATCTGCATACAGCCGCCTTATTTCGGGTTTGATTGTGGCGTTGGGCTGTTACAATTCCATTGCGTGTAATTCGAGTACACTCGCTGAATACATGCAAGTTGAGCAACACACCGACCTATTCTTTTAGGGGTGGGACATCCCCACCATCAGTCACGAAGAGACTGGACCATACCATGGTGTGATGTGACCCATTGGGCTATAGTGAGGGAAGGGGGTGGTGCCTGTGGGACACCCGCAATCTTCCATATCAGGTTGGTCAACGGTTAGAGGCCTGACCAACAGTCTCCTGGCCCTCCAAGTTGGAGGTGGAAATAAGCCTGGCGACTTGTTCTTTAAAAATAGCAATGCACCTGCATTTCCCGCCAAACATCGCCGTCACGCTTTTCAGCGAAAATCTTCGACTGAAAACACTAATCGTCCTCCTGTATAGGTCTGGGCGCCCCGGCAGCGTCTCAGACTATGTACAACCATGAGTTGCGCACTTACAAATAATCTCATGACACATCAGCCGTCGCTTGGTCACCCTACTTACTGCATACAGCAGGGCAGGCGAGCAAAAAACAGGCCACTGCTGACGCCTCCTTTCTCTTTCACATACTTTTTCTTCCCCTCCCCCCTCCCGTTAATAACTCTCTCCTTGCCAGTCTATCCATTATTGCTGGCAACCCCATTTGTCTCGCATCGAGTTAGGCCGCAACATCTGCGCGTCAGCTGGCGCTGACAGTCTCAGGCATCTCAAAGTTCATCTTCAAGCCTCGATGCCCCGTCCATCTGGTTGCTTTCAATGTTCGCACTCTGAAGCAAGTAGAACAACAAGCTGCTCTTGCTTTCAGATTGGACTCGCTTGAATTTGGCGTATGTTGTGTATCAGAAACAAGAATTCAAGATGCAAGCACACTGGTCGAGCTAACTGCCCCATGATTCTCCATTCGCTTCTGGCTGCGCAAATTTGGCGATCTAGAGGCTGCCGCGGCATGATGTGCGTGGATTGGTATCGTCCTAAGTCACCGGATGGAAGAGTCCTTGTTTGACTGGATACCCGTTAATAGTCGTTTCTGTGCGGTTCGTATGGCAAAGCCTGTGAAGGAATGTCACAAGCCAGAAGTTGATTACTGTCCGCTTGTCGTGTCTGCTTATGCCCCAGCCGACTATAGCTCTCATACCACCAAAGACAAGTTTTATGGTGCTCTTTTGAGGCGAGCTTGAAGCTCGAATATCGCGGTGATTGCCGGAGGTATGAATGCACAAGTGGACGGGCTTCGCGCATCTGAGACTTGATTAGATGGTCAACATGAATTGGAGTCGGTACGTATGGACAATGTCAAACGATTGCCTCAGGTATGGGCTGACCGCAGGCTGTTTATATGCGGTACCAACTCCCGAAATAAGCGAAGTCGTGTAAATATTTAAAAAAAAATAATCGTTCAGCTGTAACATCCTTCCGGTGCCTAGCTGCCATGCCACCCGAAGGGAGCACGAGGGCTGGGATACTGCCAGTTTGCCCAAGCCTAAACAGGGGAAGTCGAGAGGCAGAGGTCGGGTTCGAACCACGGACATTCCGGTCAGAAAATTCGCGCTCTAACCACTGAGCCATCTCGCCGGCCAGCGAAGTCGTGTGGCCACATGGCGTCCTCCAAAAACGTGCCAGTCACGGACCCAAATCGCCATCAGTTACCGATGGCGCGGAGTAATACCTGAGTGCCGCTCGTTTCGGAACACATTTGTGGATTCCGAACAAGCAATTGTCCAGAGTCGCTTCTCTCTTCGTTTTCCAGGGTCGCGAAAGGTGCGGACAAATCTCTTAGCAACTGAGAGGCTGGCAGATCCCGAAGTTAAACGAATCTATCAGCATGGTCTTCTAGAGTCTCTTCTAACTACTCCACCGTCGGATGTGAATTCGTGCTGGAACGAGACCGCCACATATTTAAACAGTGCCGGGGGTTTGTCTGTGGCACGGCGCTACCAGAACCACACAAGCACTGAATATCATACCGAACAGTGGCACTGCTTAAATTCCGGAGAAATATCCCAGCGGACCCCCAACATTACTTGACGCAACGAATTATCAGACATCAAGTGAAAGTGGGCTTGCGCGTCGTTGGCACTCACTGCAGTAAAACTCTGGATACTGAGCCTGGAACCCCACGGGGTCTCGGAAGTTTATGGCTGCATATATTCTCTCAAGGTCACCGACCTCCTGGTCCGGATGACCTCCCAGCCGCATTGTTCAAGGATGAGGGTGAAGCCCCTATCATTCTGATTTAATTGCCCACATCTGGAGAAAGGTGGCTAACCCTGACAACTGGGGAGAATCGGTGATATTGCCCATTTTAAAAAGGGGCCCATCGTGAGTGCGGTAACCACAGGTGAATCAGCTTGGTCTCAGCCATAACCTGTCCTACATCGCCTTACGGTTGCTCGTGAAGCACTGACTCGAGAGCAGCAAGGGGTGGGGGGTTGCGTTGACCCGCTCAGCTGGTAGAACAACGCCATACGTATAAACGACCAACAGTTTTAATATTCATGGACTTCCAAGGTGCATTCGACTCTGTTGACCGGTCTGTTCCTAACACGCTTGCCCAGTAAGGAATGCCCCGGAATTTTGTGAACATTATAAGTTTGTATTCTCAAAATTCCGGGCATGTGACAGTATACGGAGAGCTCTCCAAAACCTTCCGAACACAAAGTGGTGTCCGTCAAGGATCCTTGAATATCGATATTCGTGAAGGGACGAACGCTGTAAGGTCTTCAAAACCGTGTTCTAATAGCTGCTGACGAAAATTCCGTCGATCTGGAATATGTAGACGACATCGTTCTCGTTTTCGAAGAGAAGTCACAGGTGTTTTTGGATGAGCTTACTAATGTCATTCCATCCTTTGGCATGCATCTTGCACCCACGAATTCATTTATTCATTCTGGATATGTGGTCAATGAACACAACGTACAATCCAAGGAGAGGTGCTCGATGCTATGGAGCATTTTACGTATCTTGGACATTGTATTCGTTTCGACTTTTAGTGCGATAGATGAGGTCAGTGCACGAATCTGAAAGACCCGGGTCACGTTTGCTAATCTGAGACACCTATGGCGTCAAAGCCGTATATCCTTGAATCGCAAGGACGTGTTTGCCAGGCTACAATACGGACTGTTTTGTTGTATGGCTGTGAGACTTGGCCTGTTCGGGCAGCGGAACTGAGACGTCTTCAGTCGTTGTCTCAGAACCATAGCTCGTGCGGGTCGGTATCGGCGAATATGTAAAAAGGCAATTAGAAAGCGAGTGTTTGGCTGTCCAACGGGGACTTGCACCGAGGAATGTGTCCAGCACCAGAAGCTGCTTTGGTTAGGTCATGTATCGCGCATACCGGTCCATCGTTTACCGAAAAGAGTGCTGTCTTCTGTGCCCAATTCAAAGTGGTGCAAGCAAAGAGATGGCAAACCTTTGACCTGGCGGAGGAGAATGAAGGATTTTGCGAAAAGTGTGGGTGCTGCGGGTCGGACTCGCCCTCCAAGGCGGGGACCGCATGTCCCCTCCTATGCATGGTTGGAGACGCTGCAAGATATGACTGCTACTCTATGTCAGTGGCTTTCTTGTTGTCAGTTTCTATCCCGATTGCTGAAATGAGTATCTGGAGGCGTATGCACCTCGGAATTATTGTGGTAGGCTAGTACTAAGTCCCTTCCCCATCCACTTCTATTCTTTTCTTCGCAATACTGCTTACAAATTTTGGTTGTACGGCAGTGAAGCATCAGTGGTGAGCACTGATGTCATGCTGTGTTCATGATGGTGTGCCGGCCACCATTGGCAGCGACACCAACCCTCACTCGTGCGTCGGTCTATTTTCACTCTAAATTAGTATTGACGTTGGCAGGGGACGTTTGTTGCCAACCCTGGAGTAACAGTTCATTCGGAGTGAAAGAGGTGCCGAATCTCACAGACAGAAAATAGGTATGAGGTTTTCCGTAAGAACGGTATACCAGTGGGGTGAATTATTAGTCAATGCAGTCTAAAACAGCACTGTCAGTGTCTAAGTCATACACGGATGTATTGTTGTAAAAGGAAGTAAACCAGAATTCTGTGGAGAAGTGGAAGCTGTGAAAAATGAAGTCCTGGCAAATGCCGGGAAATTCGGAAGTTTAAGCGCAAGACGAGGAGGAAAGGATACGATATGGACGGTTCTAGAACTTGATTTACTGAGGGAAATGTGGGGAAATTCTCGGGGTTAGGCGGTGGGGCGTTGACCTAGTCCCCTCGAATCACTCCATACTTCCTTAACCTCACCACCACCCAGACTGCGCTCTCTCATCGCCCTAGGCTCAATCTTTTCTGACTTCCACTTACGCTTAACCTGCCGCTGCAGCTGTGAATAACGGAGTTTCCGTTGCCAGAGGTACTTTATCCCAGATTTTTCTTCCCAAACTCTGCCGACCCCGGGGCTATCGTGGAAAACGCATTTGGAGAAACATTATTTGTTTTGTTAACATCCCGTCCCCTACTGATAGTCCCACTCATTTATGATAACAGAGTAGCATTTCTTTATTCACCCTACCGTAGCATGGCGAATGCCCCTCAGAACTAGCGTCAATCCGATTTCCACAGGTCTCTACTCCAGTCGTTCTGAACAAGTTACCATAATCTGCTGATGGGTCTTCCTTCTCCAGCATTTCTTCCCCAAGAAGACACTTCGGGATCCCATACTATCCCCTACCTTACCGTCGTGTTACTTACGGCTGCTTAGAGTTGGCTAGCAACTTCAGGTAAAAAATGACCATGGCTGTGTTTGTTTGTGCCGTTTTCTTAACAAGAAGCTTCTGACCGTGTGACTAGGCTTCCACCGCAAACCGTTTGTTCTGCAGTGAAAAACATCGCAATATTGGAGACAGCCCCAACCAAGTGGCATCAAACATAAGCCTTGTAAAACCCGTGAACGATTTTGCTGTATCATCCGGTGTGACAGGACTATTCTTTTCGTCTTTACAACGGGTACGACGCATCAAGTAGACTAGAAATCGCCATGGAAGAGTTGGTATCTTTCGTCAGGCCTCATTACGCCCGCGCATTTAAGGAGAACGCCACTTGACAGGCTTCGTCTGGAGACACTGTTTTGAGTCTCGTTTGTTTCGAGGCAAAATACGTGCTCCGACCAAATCAGAAGCCGATCATTATGAAGCACAAGCCATCTGTTAGCTGTGAAGGGTGTCATCTTCATTCCAAAATCCAAACTGTCGAAGAAAGATCTGACATTCATTTCGACACATTACCTCGAGTCCCCTGGATGAGTTAACAGGATGACTTTCACGAGAAGATATTCTGCGCTCGGTGAACGTTTTTTTTAATAGCCAGGTTCGCTGAAGTAGGCCGTCGTCTCAAATAGAACGCGACATTTCCTTGAATGTTTTTGTAGCGGAAAGCGGTGCAAAAACTTTCCATAAATGCCAATCACGTGCTTCCATTTTGATAATCAGATAAGTTCTAATACGATCTGTTCGGAACTCAATGCCTATGTTTAAGTTGTACACAGAGCATAAAAATCATACTGTAATTCACCCTAACATTCAGAATCATCAGTATTTAGTTGGCGTAGCATCAACAACAGCAGGTGAGAGTGAACCGGAACTACTATGATGATAACAGTGCATCACTTGTCAAGCCTGTTGTGCGAACAAGTAGTATCTACAACTCGCTTCGGCCGTGGCACATCCGCGGGTGTCTGTTGACTTGTTGGTGGAAGATCTTCACCGAGTGACTTTATGATTCAATGAAAAGGTCAGTAGGTGCCATCTCTGAAGCATCCATCTGCGAGTCAATGGATACGGCCGCTCTTTCCTTGCGAAAAGCAGTCAGAATACTGCTATAGTATCGCCGCGACTTGTTTGTTAAAGTGATAAGTTTCAGCGGCTCTACTGACTTTGGCGCATGTCAACATCAGTATGAGATTTTCACAGAGGATAAAACAGAAACTACGTATCCTAAGGTATCTCTCCCAGCGGACTAAAAATGCACCCATCGTGTGCTTGTGAATTAGTGGTGATGCACTCGCTTCGCAAGTCACAACAATAATACAAGTTCCAGTACGGTTAGATATGCAGTGCTGATGAGCTCCACGACAGTAAACTCAAGTCTGGCGTCGGAGCAATCGCACCATCACAAAAGAGGAACTACTCAAACGAGAGTGACGTGCTATATACTTAGACTCGAACATAAACAAAAAACAAGATAATCTTAACCGAGGGTAGCATCTGACTATAGCAAAAATAACCGCCGTCATTAGTGGGAACTCATCAAACGTCGAGTAACCAATTGATATTTTATCATTAATCCCACACACAGAACAAGTGTTTGGTTGTCCGAGAGGAGACTACTTGTACACCGATAGGCACTCTTCAGGAAAACACGGGCGCCTGGGTGTGCGAGAATTTAGCTAGAAACATGCACCACAAATCAGTTTGCCTTGAGGATCGGTCCCTTCGACAGTACACCACTGCATCAGATTAGGGTTCTCAAACTTGATCTGCTCATTGCCCTTTAGCTGTGTGACACCACCACTTGTTCGTTCCAGACAGTGTGCAGAGCTATTTAAGCAAAATGGTACACACGGACCGCCAATCAACCAGACCGCTCGAGGGGGAACGCGTTCAGACGTGAAGCGGCGGCAACACGCTCGCCCGGTATGTCAAAAATCCGAGGCTGAAACATGGCACGATCAATAATACTCAATGGTGATGCGCACTAATAAGAGCGAAACTCGAGTGCGAAGCTCCCCGGGTTTGATGTGGACTGACCGGAATAATCGCACGAAGGCGGGACCGTCCAAACGTGAGTGAAGTTAATACAACCAAGACAACCAATACGTGAAACAAACCCTCCCTTACAGAATATGTTCCAGAATAAACCGGTTGTACTATGTTACAGAAGACTAATTGTGCTTATTAGGAACTCGACTAACGTTGACTTACGATTCGTGAAATTTATGCTATTTTCTGTCGGAAGTATTTAATTCTTACCATAACCGTGCGGGATCTTTGAAAATGCTGCCGTGCGAAACTAGTGATCAGCCTGAAGGACGTGATATCCAGAAGAGCCCGCTGGCGCCGTGGATAACGAAGTGCAGTGTTAGTGATATAGATAGTCTGCGACAATCCGCTAGGTAAGCAAAGCCATTCGGATGCCATGTCTCCGGGACTGAAACGGCCAATCGGAGAATAAGAAACTCTTCCCTACATAGTTTCCGGCAGTTAATTCCACGAGAGTAATATCGTATTGTTAAAAAGCTCCATACCTGAAAGATTATTCCCTCATGAAAGGAAATATACCGAAGCTATAGGTTTTTCCTGAAGAATACAGGAACGGACTCCCGTATTCTCGATGTTACGTTTATCAAGGTTGTATTATCTTGTTTGAAGGACAAATGCGCTTTAGTATATGGCTGACTAGGTTCTCTCTCCCAATAATGCAGGGAAACGGTAGATATGTAACTTTTATGATGAGGCAAATGAGTACATAGAAATTGAAGACTTCATAAAAGATTGGGAGATGATCTTTCACACCTGAGCGTACGAACCCCCTTACAACGAATACAGCAATCAAATTCCGACGAAAGAGACAGTAATAAATTCCTACAGCGTAGTTATATGCGAAGGCAGCCGAGCACGAATGGAATCTTTGCAAGCCAAATGAAACGTTTATTGAGCGCCTGTAGTTTTCCATGGAAATTTTATCCTCTAACTATAAGCAATTTACGCTAAAAAGCTGAGAAGTATTGTACAGCTGGTTCACCCTTATTAGGAATCACCAACAGTATGCACCTCACAAAACTCCAGGGAGTTTCGAACTTGGGTCGTAGTTGAACGCTAAACTGTTCGACCACGTGGGGGGAGGGGCTGATCGATAGTGTGATGAACTTACAGGTAGGCAGGATATGGCGTCACTCATTCTCCATCACAAAATCCACATCACGTGGTTGCGTGTTGACTGGCTCCTCGAATGACAGCTTCTCAGATGGAGGGTTTAGTCGTCCTGTGAATTATTTCTTTCTTTCAAGCTATTTCGTGCTTTTATTGAAAAGTTTGGCAACTAATTAAGATTTTAATCAGTAGGATCCTTCGCAGAATGTCAAATGATCTCTTTTAAAGCCAACTCCTTGTGGAGATCACGGATGACTGAAGGCAGGCCTCAGAAGTCGCATTGTCACTGGAGCAGGTTGCGGTAGTTAGAGTGGGCAACATATGACTTGGTCTAAAAGATGATCGGTGGTTATGCTTAGTCACATAGTTTCACCTGTAACTTCCCACGGTCCATGGGGGAATGGTGGTCTCTCACGGAGATCAGATGGATACTGAAAGTAGATGTAAGCCGACATCAGGTAGTTGAGTTACATTCGGTTGGGAACGTGCATCCACGGCAAACCGGGCGTCACCTCTCTTTCTAATATATGCGCGGAACCCTTATAAAGCCACCGTTTTTCTCCATCGTTTGGGAGGTCTCACGGTAGGAAGAGTGAGGTTAATTTGTAGACCAATGGTGCAATCAGTACCAAAGTATATTTCAACTGCATACAGTTACGAAATACTTCTATCGAACGTTTCCTGTAACGATATCCTTTATAATACGGACATTGGGCTGTCCATAGGCATCGCACGAGATGGAATAATATTTTTCCTGACCAACTCTATCACCTTGTGGGGGGGGGGCATTGGGTGGCACATTAGCCGACGATAAAAACCACCCCAGGCTATCAGGGATTTTGAAAATGGAAGTCCGGCAAAGCAGTATCAGCTTGTATGACTAAATACAGCAACCACAAGTCAGCAAGGCAAGTGCTCCTAACATAATTAATAATAACTGTTTAAAGTAGACTGAAGTTAGAGTTAATGGCCCCGTTGCGATAATGAACATGTCTGAAAAAGACAGGTCAAAATAAGGAGCACGATAACACCTGACTCACCAATGTGCAGAGGAGCGTGAACCTGAGATTTAAAGACAGATGCAAATCGAACAACACTTGGCTTACTGAACGCCAACATGTGGCGTGCTGACGAATGGGTTTAGTATAAGTTCAGAATCTACGAAACTCAGCGGTACTCAACGAAGGAGGTGCGGTTCATCCATACTTCTCGAGGAGAGAAACGGAATTCTCCAGGCCAAGTTCACTAACATCAATGCATAATTAATTAACATAGTTAACATAATTAACAAGTCTCGACGCATTAAAAATCGTGACAATTGTTTGAATACCTGAGCGACCCCAAGATCACTTGAGGTGATTGATGAACCAGGGAGGATGGTGGCGCTTGTCGCGATTGTCCAACGTTAGATAATTACTTGTTAGCCTCGAGCCTACTGGGCTGTAGCAGTGTGAGTGGATCTGACCAGAAAAACAATGAAAGTATCAACTTACCCGGTCCAAGCTCCATAAACGACTACGCCCAAAACCTATGTTAATTTTCGGTTTAGCCTGTGCGATGAAACTTCACAACCCTGGCTAATTCAGAGGAGTCACGTGCTATTCTGGACTTTTTCACCATCCTTATGGACACTTGATAGGGGAAGGGTGTGGTGTGTACTGATAACAGCAGCCCATTGGGCCTTTCCTTTTGGTTGGGATTGAGAGGACAGGGTCAGTTGCGGGTCGCCTGGGTTAACGAAACCGCAGATGGTTCGCTGACATGCCCTAACCAGGACAATCAGTGTAGCGAAATGAGGGTCTCTGAAGTGTAAACATAGGATACGAACACTGAAGTGACTCTTCGTTAGTCATCAGATACAGACTTCAGCGACAGAACCCGAAGACAGTTGGCTAACAGATATCTTTGGTACGGGTCGACCAAGTTCCACAGCTATATTTTAGGGCTACACGCGGACTAGTATCACGTCGCTGCCGGAAATGACCAGTGTCAACCTAGCTCTCACAATTCGCGAAATTTGGTCTTCCATTTCTCCAATTGATGTGATGCCACACAATAAACGAAAGTAACGTACGCGATACAAGAGATAAGATGGCTAGTATACTTGCTCACTCAAGTGCTTGGAGGCGTTTTTGAGCCACAAACACATGGTAACAAGTCATTTGAATTGTCCAGTTCGTTCTTAGTTCAGTATCGGACCCACGGTGGAGGTCATTCGAAGTTATAGTAAACTCACTCGTAAGGTATGGAGCGAAGTTTTTCACTTTCCTTGAACACACTTGTGCTGAGAAAGTGTCTTACTACTCTCTCGTTTTTTTCAAAAATAGCAACAAAGAAAGACGCGTTAAGATACACTAAGTAGAACACCTAATAGGTTACCCAGAGATCATCACACTAATCCGTTTCCAACCCTAGGCAAAGCGTCCCGCATATCGGACCACTCTTCGGATGGAACGTGGGGGACGAAAACTAGACCATATATTCATCTGCATACCAATTTGGTTTTGGCAAGAGATTTGCCTGGAACCCAGCTGAATCTCCCGTTTATGATGTTGTTCTTCAACTGAACATGCTGCACCAGGCCGCCTCATGTTTCAATTGGCAGGATATTCAAGATATTGCCATACACTGCAAAAACGTAATATGCTACTCATAAAGTTGCTGAAAACTCTTCGACAGCCAACGACCGATTTCGCCCTTCTTGGGGCTCATCAGGTAGGCGCAGTCTCCGAGTTTCCGTCAACCTTATGTTCTACTTGAACCCAAACTGCACGAAATTCGACCTATACGATCATCTGCATACCACCACAAACGAGATTCAGCTGAGTTCCAGGTGATTCTCCCGTCAAAATCAAGTTGGCGTGCAAATGAATGTATAAGTCGAATTTCGTGCAATTTGGGTTCAGGTAGAATATAAGGTTGACGGAAACTCGGAGACTGCGCCTACCTGATGAGCCCCAAAAAGGGCGAAACCGGTCGTTGACTGTCAGAGTTTTCAGCAACCTTATGAGTAGGGTATTACGTCGAAGCTGGGCAATTCCACAAACGACTTGAAGGGTAATTCGAAGTAGTGGGCTGGATAGATAGCACGGACAAACAACTTACACATGGCATGGGAATTCTAATGATATTATTCAACCTTTCTCGCTCAAAATCAGCGTCTCGTAACCTGATTAACTAAAGCATATAGAAATTGCCCGGCTCATGTGTGTGACAGCCGATTCGTCATGGGTTTGCAGAATTTGTACACTATGGGGCAGTGTAGTGGTATCCACTGGTGGCGTCCTACCAAAGAATATAAAGAGTGAATGTTAGCTCGCGCGTCCGAACCGTTTCTCTTATTGGACTTGATGGTTTGCAGGACCAAGCCGAGTCTGCCCTGAGGTTTAATAATTGCTGACCCGCTGAGATGTTGCATAAAGCCTCGAAGCGAAAAGGAACTACATAGTCACTTTTGGATCAACCTAATGTTGGAAATGGAGAAGTGAACGTACGCATTCTATGTATTCAAATAATATAGGAAGGAAACACTAAAGGGGAGACAAAGTTATTGAGTTTCACTTTGCTTGGCCAAAAGGCGTCTTTCACGTTCATATTCCTTTCGCCGCAGCAGTCGATCTGACTCGTGACAATGCAAGTTCATATGCCTGAGCTGTGCGCACGCTATCACGGAAAATAAGTTCTCGGCCTTACATTTTCTGAACGCCATCAACGTGTGTGCACAGTAGTCGCGTTCATGTGGTCTGAGGCCAGCAGCGATCATTTCCTCTTCAGTTACCTGCGCGAAGGGGTGAGGAAAAATGGATAGCCTAAAGAACAAATTCACAATAAGACCCAACGAGAAAATTAGGAGGCACAATACGTCCTCCACCTGTGGTTCATCTCTGCACCGCATATTGAATTCCGCTTAACAGTCTCCTTCCTGACCGGACACCGATATTCTGGTTGACCCACTCTAAAGACTTGTTTTCCATTCCTTCTCATATGAACCAATCTAGCAGCAACTCACAAATAGTCGTGTCTGGCAGAGTTACTGCCTACGTGAGACGCCAACACTGGCGGGAAATCGATGAGAACGAGTAGGACAGCTAGTGTGATCGTTCAAGACATCTGATGAACAACGTATATCAGATAAGCGTCATTCAGACGCAACCAGTGTCCCCCGGGGCGGGTTAATGGTAATGCACTCAGCTCGTGCGTTAAACGACTGATATCCACCCTACCCCGAAGCAAAACCGTTGACCTGTACAACTGATGACCTCGAGTGAGGAAGAACTCTAATCTTATAACCCTTCATCGCTATGGACCAACCAGAAGAACGACGTCAGGGTAGGACAGTAAACCCAACTAAAAAATACCACGAAATCCGACTTATGAAGCAGCAATCCTTCCTTGAAGTGCGAAATATGAGGTTCAGCTACTTGTTACCCTTAAGTGCTATACTGCACAACTGCACTTCCACTGCGCAACAATACAAGGCCTATAACCACGTGAGGAATGGATCGAAGGGAACGCCTTTGTGGTACTAGCTCACGGATATGACCAACACAAACAGAACACTTACAGGAACATTTCGCAAAGAAACCGTCGAGAAACACTCGATTGCAATACCCGAGTAGTGCAGTATATCGGTATTTCTGGCTAAGAATATGTCATCAGCGAGGGCGTGAAGTTCTTTTACGAATGAACAGGATAGTAATCCATGGGGTGACCACTCTATTGTTTTTACATAGTCTGCTAATTCTATTCTGAATAGGGGGTCCATCATATATCTGTCCCATTTTGCTAGGATGGCTTGGAGTGAGAATTCGATGGCGAATTTCTTAACAAGAGTAGGCCAAACCTTTGTAATCTGGTTGTAGTTTTGCGTTAGGTACAGTCCTATATCCATTATGGCCATAGGCGTTTTTCCCATTCCTAACATAGCCCAGAATAGTTGTTGTGTATTCGATAGTTTGTCTGTCCAGTGTTCCGCGTAGTAATTACTAGGGTGTAGCGCGCGTATTGCCTCTTCCCATTCCGTCATCTTAATGATTTTTCCGTATCCGTTTTTAGGTTAAATAGAAGAGATTGGTCGGAGTATAGGAGTAAAGTTTTGCAGGTTTTTGAAATACCAATTACGAAAATGGCAAGTACAGAGTTTACAAGGGGGTAAAGGAAGTTCGTCTGAGCCGACATGTACATAAAATTTGTAAATAAAACAGCGTTCCTTAATAGCCTTTGCGTTTTCTCCAAGTACATAGTAGGTTAGATCATTGTTCATTGTGATTAGTACAGCTAGTCAGGTAAGTCTTTCGTGTTTCTGATGTTTCACATGGATGTCGAATGCGTTCCCATCAAGTAGTTCTTTAAAGTCATTCACAGTCAATTGATTAATCCTGGGCTCTTCCATAAGGGCGAGTGATTTGTTGAGCAAGTTCATTAGGAAGAACTGGCTATGGTCTCCCGACCTTTGTACTGTCCCATAAATGTAGTTTTCCGCGATCAGTTTGACGAACGAAGTTTTCAAGTAGTTGTCGGTCCTTCAATAACAAAGGCGTTTTTTCGGTCGATCTCCTTGTTCATTATTCGGGTGAGGTTAACCAAGAACAGTTGTTTGTTGATCTTATTAACATGAAACAATAAATCCAACCACTGTTCTCCGTCAGTAGTGTCTCTCGGGTGTTGACACTCTCTGTTATGACTGTTCGATCGGATCAGGTCCTCGAAGCGGGAAGTTTGCTGTTCGCAGAGTATCTTCATAGTGTAATTGTTGATACGGTGCTCAGCGGTCTCTTTCCATGAGGGCCCATACTCCCCGTAGATGTCGTCCCTCTCATCATAGGTCAGAGCCAGATTCAGTTCACTGAAACTCCTAGCATCATAGGCTTCCACTAAGCCTCTGAGAAGGTACAATCTCCTTTTCCGCGTAATGTTTTTGTGCTTCTGTTTACACCCTCGTTCATCTCTCAGTAGGGTGGCACAGTCTCTTCGTTCGCGTGGGACCATGTATAGATCGTCTCTCAGGTGTTCCAGTTTCTTCCCTACACAGATGATGGGTGTCTGGGCCGCTCGTACAAGGTATGCGGCGAAGTTATTCCAATTGATAATGGGTTGGATGGTAGACATAATTGTCATGGATTGTCGTTTATCCAAGTTTCCACTTTCAATCAGTCTCTGTACTGTCCTTGTTTTGTTTTGAGGGCAGCATTCAAACACAAAGTGGTAATGATCTCCGTGGTCGACATACAAACAGTTGGCCCGGCTGTTCCTGTCAAATCTGGGTGCGGTCCCTCGGTAAATAAATATCCATAATTTGTTGTTGTCCGTTTGCGAGGACTGCGGACTGAATAGTTCTCTTCGTTTCGAATGCCACACAGTGGATAAGTCCAAAGCAGGTAGGAACGGTCGGTATGTGGGTGGTGGTGTCTGTACTACAGGCACAGTGTCCACTACTGCGGGGTCGTATTGGTTAGAGGTCCAAAACTCTTCATCCACAGCAGTATCACTGAATAAGTCTGGACTTTGTGGTTGCGCATTCTGGTGTTCCACCCAGTGGTCGAAACTGAGCTGCGGACTTGGCTGGGTCCCTTGGTAAACTGGAGATCCTTCCAATCCGATCGCGAGCGGAGAAATGAGCGGAGCTACCGTGCAGTTACTTTTATACCAGAAATCTCTTCTCCACTACTCCAATCAAATCTTGATCATTGATCCTCCAATGAAAAATAAACCCCCCTTAGTCCTCTCCTCCTCTGAATGTAGGAGTGGACGCATCGATGCGAAAGACGAAAGACTTACCCGACTACCTGTACTAATCACAACGAACAATGATCCAACCTATTACGTACTTGGAGAAGACGCAAAGGCTATTAAGGAACGCTGTTTTATTTACAAATTTTATGTACATGTCGGCTCAGACGAACTTCCTTTACCCCCTTGTAAACTCTGTACTTGCCATTTTCGTAATTGGTATTTCAAAAACCTGCAAAACTTTACTCCTATACTCCGACCAATCTCTTCTATTTAACCTAAAAACGGATATGGTAAAATCATTAAGATGACGGAATGGGAAGAGGCAATACGCGCGCTACACCCTAGTAATTACTACGCGGAACACTGGACAGACAAACTATCGAATACACAACAACTATTCTGGGCTATGTTAGGAATGGGAAAAACGCCTATGGCCATAATGGATATAGGACTGTACCTAACGCAAAACTACAACCAGATTACAAAGGTTTGGCCTACTCTTGTTAAGAAATTCGCCATCGAATTCTCACTCCAAGCCATCCTAGCAAAATGGGACAGATATATGATGGACCCCCTATTCAGAATAGAATTAGCAGACTATGTAAAAACAATAGAGTGGTCACCCCATGGATTACTATCCTGTTCATTCGTAAAAGAACTTCACGCCCTCGCTGATGACATATTCTTAGCCAGAAATATCGATATACTGCACTGCTCGGGTAATATGATAGATGTCCTAGAAACAAGGGCAAAAAATTATCCTAAGACTACATCTATTCCGCCTATACAAATACCGAAACCACCAACAACTAAGCCAGAACCTCCCTCCGAACCTCCGAAAGAGCCTATAAAGCAAGAAAAACAAGACATGGAACCTACAACTACAGAAACACCGCAAGTGGAAGCACCTGAGGTAGTGCAAGGAACATTAATAGTATCAGCTGACACACCCGAAATGGCCGCCGCTGTAGACGCAAAGAGACAAAAAATAGACGCACCAAACGAAGATAGCTCATACGGATCCAACCTAGCTGCAGTCAAGCATGCACACCGGCTATTTGGAATACACTACTACAAAACTGATATCACAGTTACCAGGAAACAACACCTTACTCTCGCTCAATACAAGCGAAAATACACCATTCTATATACAGAACAACTAAGTCATCTTCAGTCCCGGATTACGATTTCTCGCAATATGGGTCTTACGTAACGAATGGACATTGGATACTAAACGTAAACTAACGTCAACAAAAGAAACACGAAATAGGTAACCGGTTTTCTAGAGAGGTTATACAAAAGGAATCGAAATGATTTACACCAATGCATCACCCAAGAAAAGATAAAGCTAAAGTGATCATGTTAGTTATAAATCGGCAACCCAGTTCGTCGTTAACACAAAAGACTGGTGAACCCAGTCTGTGATCACCTTGTCCTAACCCTCCAGTGGTTGACTGATTAACACACGATCCAATCTGCAATCAAAACTTATGAATAATGCCCAAGTAAAGTGCTTTTGAGAAAATATGGTAGTTAGACAGTCTGTTGTATTCCGATCAGCACCAACAAGATGGTTATATTGAGCTTTGCTTTCGCAAGCTCTTACCTAACTGAGCTACTGTCATGGTCTAGCTGGCAGCGTATGCCTAAATAAGAAAACGGATAATACAGATTAAAACGAAAATTTGACCCTTTCACTTCTGGTCACTTTGTAGCTGGCTAGATGTGACCTCCACAAGGAAAAAGTTGTGAGCTAAGTAATTTAAGGGCGGAAGTTAGGGTCGTCATCTAAAATCGCTGCAGTTATTTTTCGGTTTTACTTATTTGAGCGCCTCATGGGACCTTTGAAAATTCCACTTCGGTACACGGGCGCCTTTTTGCCTTGCCTAATTTCTTCAAAGTTGAAATGCTTTAGGATTTAAATTGCGGAAATGGTGGTAGCAAAACAGAGTAAATGTACAGATATAATAAACTACTCATAAGGTTTCTGAAAACTCTTCGACGGTCTAGACCGGTTACGCCCTCCTTGGGGCTCATCAGGTAGGCGCAGTCCCCGAGTTTCCATCAACCTTATGTATATTTTGTCACGGGTTTTGTATGTAACTAGTCCTCATAGCGGGGAAGAGGAGAAGACAGTTACAAGGACTAAGTACAACGTCACAGTGGGTGCGAAACTGTGAAACCGTGTGCCAGTTGAACCTACCACAGATACTCGCTTTTTCCTGCCATTCGGAAATCCTTGCATTTGATCAAAGATGGGTCCTTTCAGAATGTCAGGCATCGATTCTGGGTCACGATAGGTAGAGTAAACATGGCCCATCAGTCTAAAATTTTGCGGACCGGTTCTTGTATGCTTGTAAGTTTACGCCCTCAGACAAAAGAACCACAGTAACCGACAAGTTAGACAAGCTGCAATACAGAAATTAAGGGTTAGTAACCGAACACCAAATACACCAGACATTAAACACCGAGGAGTCGATTACAGGTTAAGTTCAGTGAGGAAATCCAGGTGCATGCAGATTGCCGTTATCATAAAGCGTTCTCTGAAGCATACAGAGAAGTTTACGAACCCCAAAACCTAACGTCTGAAACTTCCTCAAGACATTCAGTCCCACCAAAAGCTCACAAAATATGAGGATTTGTTGACTATGTGGAAGACTCAGCCATTCGCCGCAAGTCGAACGGAATCAACTGAACCAAATGCAACGTAAGGAGGAAAACTGTATGGATGATCCTCCAGCAGCAATTTCGCAGATACAAAACGGGGAGGCCTGTAAAAATGGCAGATCGCCCGCCTACCTGCTCGTAGTTGGTGGACAAGGACTAGAAGATAAATTTCTCCATATATTCAGTTCAATATGAGAAGCAGAGGATGTTCAACAGTACTACTAGCATGCTGCTATAGTGCCATTATTCGAAGGGAAAGGGAACAGACGGAATGCAGTCAATTATCACGGTGTGCCTACTCTGCGGGGCTGGCAGAATAACTGACCGGTATTCTGGTGCATCGGAAGAACGCGGACATATTGGATGAAGTGGTTCCAGGGGAAGAGTGTGGAATCCAGAGGCCGGACATTGCATTCCCAAAAATACTTGCCAATTTTGTCAAGTCTTTTCACTCTATACTAAAAGTTACTACGTCTCAGAGTTCCAACAACGGGAAGAAAGAGGGATGTGTTAATGCAGCAACGTCATTCGGCTTGTATCCAGCTGCAATGTGCGCGGAGACGAGAAGATGGTGTGGATATTTGGTAGTCTGGATGGTTACCTTTTTAATTTCTAGCTAAACGAATGTCACGTGACTTGAAGGTCCGTCCACAGTCGTCTTGACGACTGTGATCTATTGACACATTCTGATAAGAGATTTCAGCCTCTGAAAGTTACACTAGAATTTGGCCCTTTAAGATTCAACAGTCGGAAAGTTCAAAGGATAACAGCCAGACAGATCAGTGAGTCTTCGTGCTACGGGTACTTGCAGTGCGAGGTAATGCAGAGGGGAAGTTGCACTTCTTCTGCAGTAGGGTTGTGTGGGCAGTAAGATGTAAATATAATAATGATAATAATAGTTCAGCTGTAGCACCCTTTTGGTGCCTAACTGCCATGCCACCAGAAGGAAGCACGAGAGCTGGGATGCTGCCAGGTTGCCCAAGCCTAGACATGGGAAGATGTTTTCCCCAGACAACTAACATGTCCATATTTGCAGAGGCAGCGATACTGCTTTCCCAAGGAAGGACGGGTTGGAAAACGTCAGCGCTAGTAACTACACACTCCGGGCACCCAGCGGTTTAGCATGACCACCGGCAAATTGCCCAGTACGGTCGAAATACAATTTAAACTTAACAAGAGCGCGATGAGGCCCCAAACGTATCTACTATGCGCAACAACATTGGGACTGAGATATTCGCTGCATGCGTCCTAAGGCTAGGCAAGCTCCCAGCAGCCAAGTGGGCCAGACTCCGAGAAGAGTACCCCAAGTAAACCACACTACCCCATGGCTTATGTGTCAAATTTTCAAGTCAAGGGCTACAGTATGGGCACCCGAACAAAACTCTACATTCTCCCATTATTTTATGGCTCAGACATTTAGCCCAAAGGCTCAAGATGGGGTACCTCAAACAAACCTAATTCCTTGGCCTGAGTAACCGGGAGGTATCATTCACCTTTGCAGCCCTTTGTCCACCGGCTCTCACCCACACAACCTCCACACTCTCCAACCGGTCCACAACGGCCAATCCATCTGCCAGTTCTAAAATGATTGCTCTGTGTTTAAACCAGTGTCCAGTAGAATTAACTAGAATAATCTCTTAGTAAACTCAAAAGATCTGATCCACATTGCGGCTTTCAGTGTCCGTACTCTTTGGCGAATTGGGCGAGAGATATTTCTTACTCACTTTGCCTTCCGTTTTTGTACAAGAGTCCATTCCGATCATGCACCTCGAAAAGTTATGACAAGTCTAGCTATTCCAGATTTTACTCCCAGGTATCTGGTGATCCTGATGCACTGGTTCGTAGTATCTATGGTGGTAGGGAGTTATACTCAGGCCGCAGAGTGAAGGCGCTTTATTGGACTGGATCCCATTAAACAGTTGTCTTTGCGCTGTACGATTGCCTGGTTCAATTGGGAGCAGTGCAAGTTGATGGGGTAAACGGGGTCTATTTGTCCTGTCGCCATACACTCCAACATACAGCAGTTCTGCAGCTGAGAAACGGGTTCTATCGCGATCTGTCACAAATGTTCCGGTGAGCGAGAAGAACGGATGTTATCCAGCTGGCGAGTGATGTGAACGCGCAAGTTGGACAACTAAGCCCAGAAGCACAGCTGAGTGGCAAATTTGAGGTCGTAAGGGTAATGGGGAGCGGCTCCTTCAGTTGTGTGCCGATCATGGTATGATCCTAAAGAGTACGAAATTTCAAACCAAGTGCTCACACTGAGTTACTTGGAGGCTACCAACCACGAGCCAGTGATGAACCCGGGTAGTTCACGTGACCATCAGTTATAAACTAATAGCCTTGATTCCAATCATGCATCGTATGGGCTCAGTTACTAATTCGCCTCGTGTCAGGATTGCGTAGGTCGAAGCAGGATAACTCGGTTCAGTGACTTCAACGAGTATCACAGCTCAACTATATCGAGCTAATGCGGCACTAGCTCTAATGGATGCACAGAAACCCCGATGAGGAAAACCTGTTAGAGGACGAATAAAGTAGAATGAAAGAAGCTATGATCTGAGCTATCACGACTCTGTCCAAGCCGCCCGACGATTCTGAATGAACAACGGACTTCATCAGATTTCACATCTTAGTAATGCCAAAAAGACCATACCAGCACCCGGCAACAACGATTAGGCACGCAGGTTCCTCAAACACCGGATAATCAAAGGCCTCAAGAATGACAGAAGACGCTGGTGGATTGCGAAGACCCATGGAAATGGCAAAGGCTTTTGCTGCAAGTAACAGCAGCTACCTATTGCAGCTGATTAGATCAACTGGCCAAAGGATGGGTGTCAGCGAAACTATTTGTGAGGGAGATAGAACTGCAATCCATTCACAGAGTTGTCGTCTTAAGCGATGGGTTGAATACTTTAAAAAACAATCCAGCTGGCCTCATTCAACACACACCTACAAGAATCCAAAGAACCTGAATGGTACATGGATACCAGCCTTCCATCAGCAACAGAAATCCATCGCAGGATATCATTCCTCCAATGCGACAAGATAACCTGCCCAAATGATCTGCACCCTGCACTATTCAAAGGTGAGCAAACTCTGGTGAACAATCTGACAACCATACTACGGAAGATTTGGAACGAAATCAGAATATCCCTGAAATGGTGCGCTTAGATAAAATAACAAAAATAATGATGGTCTCAGCTGTAACACTCCTGCCATGCCACCAGAAGGAAGCGCGAGGACTGAGATACCGCCAGGTTACCCGAGCCTACACTGAAGTAATCGAGATGCCGAGGCTGGGTTCGAACAACGGACCTTCCGGTTAGTAAGTTCGTACCTTAACCACTGAGCTGTCTCCAGTTCTTAGACCGTGACTCCAATCCTTAGGATGGGCACAAGAGCACATGCCTAAATCACCCTGGCAGCTGCAGCATCCAAGATGCATTATTTTACACAGGCTGATCGATTACGAGGAGAGACAGATTTGTGAGAACAAAGTTGGGTTTCGTCCCGACCGATCACGCACTGACGACACCGCTTTTCTTGATTTGAAAGCTGCTTGTGAGTCCGTCGGTCGTCAGAAACGACGGCGATGTCTGGCGAGTAAAAGTTTCCCTTCTGTATTTTTACTCCTCATAAGGGCACTGTATGCGAATTCATGTGGGCGCGTGTCGGCATACAGCAAGGTATCATCTCAGTTCGCTAGTCCGGCGGCCGTTCTCTCACCGTTTTTCTTCATCTTTGTTGCTGATGTGCCGCTTGAAACTTCTGTCTTCCTCTTAAAACTTGAGGACCGAAATGCTCCTCGGGGGTTCTCTCACAATCACTGTGTACGCGGACGATCGCTCAGAGATGCAATACATCCTAAATATCCAAAATAATTATTCCGCACAATTTGGCATGCGCTCGAAACCTGCCAAGTAAAAAGTACTGGATGTGATCAAGCACAAACCTCATGTGTGTGTAGACTGGCCAATCGGAGTGGTAGATAAAATTAGTTAATTGGGCAGCTGTATTAACTCCGGTGGACTGATTGCAGACGAGATGACTCGGATGGGATGAATCAACGAGATGAATCGGACAGGCTATTGCAGCTTTTGGCAATCTCCGAAATTCGGCGGGACGCTTGTCTGTGACGGGTAGAGTATACAGCACGACAGTGCAACCCATAATACTGCATGGATCACAAACATGACCCTTAAGTGTTTGACCATCGCTGTCTCCGAACCATTGGCTGAGTACGTGGGCACCATCGTATCGGCAATGCTGAGGTACGTCAGATGGTTTTGGGAAGTAGAAACTCTGCAGCGATGGAAGTGCCGACTCCCTCGATGGGGACTCCGGAGTTCAACTTATCAGTCCTTCATGATACACTTGGATCAACTACACAGCCAGTTATCGCTTTCGATGCATAGCTGCGATTCGTGAATGGTTCATAGGTGACAAAATGGAGGAGAACCATATTATTATTATTATTATTATTATTATTATTACCTTTAACTAATCAACCTTTTTCTAAGAGGCACAAAAATTTGCCAAACATAGAGGTGAATCGTGGTAAGATAGCGTGTTGCTCAGACTTCTACTCATCATCATCATCATCATCACCATCATCATCATTAACAGCAATACATGAGAAAACTGGTGCTCTACTCGTTCAGCTGTAGCACCCTTTCGGTGCCTAGCTGTCAGGCCAAAGCAAGGAGGCACGAGGGCTGGGATACTGGAGGTTGCCCAAGCCTAGACAGGAACAGTCGAGAGTCTGCGGGTGGGTTCGAACCACGGACCTGCCGGTCGGTAAGCTGGCGCCTTAACCACTGAGCTATCTCGAGCTCAGTGCCTCGGTGCTATACAATCATATCAATTTAAGGGAATAAGACCTTATAATTCATGGAAGAAATTGTGCAGGAAATGGAACCTAGGGATAGCCAATCGGAGATATCCGAAGCGCCTACAACTCCAAGACTGTAAGACAATCTGGACAGAAACTAACAGCATGAACGCCACTGACATCGGCTACCACACTGAAAGGAAGCTATGGACCGAAACCCCAATGTCTTCAGCCGGCAGTTGACGCACAAACCGGCGGAAAACTTAAACATCATGCATTTCCGGCAGCTTGGAAGCGCTTCGACTACTACTCAATCACCATCACCGTCCATCGCTATCATTATCATCATCAGCAGCAGCAACAACAACAACAAACAACATCATCATCAGAGACAGCAACGTCAGTGTTGACACATGCTTCACTGTCGTACAACCACAAAGCTCATTTAATTATATAGAAAGCCTTAGAATCGAAAGAAAAGGGGAGGAAACCTCGTGCTGACCCACCACCAGCATTCCAAGGGCTCCATCGGACTACCTGGAAAGAAATTGACAGCACGAACGCCATTGACACCGATCAGTTGCCATTGTACGGCACTGAAGCATCGGTGTTGAACACTGATGTCATGCTGTCGATGATGATGATGATGAGTTGCCATTTATTGCAATGTCTCCAGTCAAACAGAGTCACGGATCACGGGGGTCCCATCCTGGAAGGCGTACCACACCAACAACACCCAAATGCTCAGCATGCCCCTTTTTTAGTCTGAAAGTTCAACGTCACCATCGACGGCATGACATCAGTGTTCAACACCGATGTTTCACTGCCATACAACCACGACTTATTTGACAGCCTCATGGTGAAGAAAAGAATAAAGGTAGACGGGAAAGGGACCCAGTGCTAGCTTTCTACAATCACTCCGAGGTGCCTACACATCCAGACACTCATTCAGGCAATCTGGATAGAAACTGACAAGAACGCCACTGACATCGGTTGGCAACCCAACCACGCGCAGTGGGGATCACGCGGTCC